>CM053619.1:11577270-11609381 GCA_028646535.1 Procyon lotor | reverse complement strand
GTGGTGCAAAGATATGAGGTCTACAACTGTGACAGCCATTTTGTGACCTTGAGAGGAGAGGCTCAAAAACAAAAGGCAACATGCTAAGTATGGCAGAGCCGAAGAGATGAATCCAGAATCTTGATAACTTCATTGAGCCACTGCCTTACCTCTGGGCTTTTTTTTTTTTTTTAAGATATTATTTATTTATTCATGAGAGAGAGAGAGAGAGAGAGAGTGAGAGAGGGAGGGGGGGAGGGAGGCCGAGGAAGAAGTAGTCCTGCTAAGCAGCAGGGAGCCCGATGCAAGACTCGATCCCAGGACTTGACCATGACTTGAGCCAAAGGCAGATGCCCAACTATCTGAGCCACCCAGTCGCCCACCTCTGGGCTTTTTAATGTTTAAAAGATCACAGTTTACCCCATTTTTAACATAGTAGTTTGGTACTTTCAATGGAAAGGACCCTTACTCTTTAAGCAGATTTTATATAGTTAGAGAACAGGGTCCGTATCTTGTCTCTATTTCTACAGCATCCACAGGGCTGCGAATGTTGGGATCTGATTATTTTATAATGACTTTGGATAAAACTTCTCACCCATGGAGTCAGAAAGGATTCTTGAGTGCACAAAGCAACAGAGGAGGTCAGCTTCTATGAAAATAACCCATGGACAAATACAATAATCAGAGCATTACACATATGTTATCTCATTTAATACTAAAACAATCTAGTGAAGTTACACACTCCAAAAACATTCATTAACTGTACGTGGCAGAACAGGATTTTAACTGAGACCTCCTAGATACCAACATCCCTACTCTTTCAACTACTCTCCTCTTCTAAGTCTTTCATCACAAGTAACAGTGATAAGATTTTGAAGTCCCCCCATTTTATTGAGATATAATTGATATATAACATTATATTAAAGTATACAACAAAATGACTTGATGTAAGAGTACTTGTTGCTTTGGAGGTTTTACTTTTTAATTCTTTGAATATCCACTTATGATAGTATCTCAGAGCCTATACAAATGCTACATTACTTATAATAGCAATTTCATACCCTCACACAGAGATCATTTGAATTTTTTTTTTTAATATTTTTTTTAAAAGCCCACCAAACCCTGTCATCTCCTTGAGGTTTGGGGCTTTTTTTTTTTCCTTCTCTTTTTTTTGATATAACCATCTGTCCTACAAAGGCATGTTTCTGAAATAGGAGAAAAATCCCCATTTTTCTTAAAAATTCTTTTTTTTTGTTTTTTTTTTGTGTGTTTTTTTTTCTTAAAAATTCTTAAAAGTGTGGTCCCCATACTACCAGCAACAGCATCATCTGGGAACTTACTAGAAATGCAAATACTGAGGCTCCACTCTGGATCCACCAAATAAGAAAATTGGGGGTGGGGGTATGGCCCAGAAATGTGTTTTTAACAAGCTCTGCAGGTGATTCTGATAAACACTGAGGTTTGAGATACACTGATCTAAAGTATTTGCATCTATAGATAACACTTAAATCATGGCATTAGAACCAGAATGGTGCGATCATATCAGTCCTAGACTAGCTTTCTGTAGCAAAACCAACAAAAGGAAAGTGGTGAATTGCCAATGAGATGTAAAAGCAGTCATTCATATGAATGGATATATACCATTCCATTCATATAATGGAATAATACACGGATTATTTAATTTACAAAAAGAGGCATTACCTGCATTTAATGAATGCCTACATAGGTAACTAAGGTACCAAAGTGGATTCTGAAAAGTAATCATCCACAGAAGAACAAATTAATAAGCAAGTAACAAGCAAGTTCATAAACACAAGAAGAAGCAAAGAAGCCAGTAGTGGTGTTCAACCCTCACTGAAATCTCACAAAAAGAAAAAATAAAATAGCAGCAGCAAGTCAGAACTCCTAGATCTGGAATCTTGCAATACAAAACAAAACTTCTGGATTTCTGTCTCTAGTTGCTAATTAAGTGGCTCAAAACTGATAAATAATCCACAGAGAGATTATCTGTCCCATTTTAGGCAAACCAAATAATTTATTATTTTCCATTTGGGTTTAGGCTTCTGCAATTAACAAATTAGCTGCTAACTTCCCTCCTGTTCTGTGTAGGAGTTAAAAAACAAAAAACAAAATACAAAACTGTTCTGTCAACTTCAAGAGATGACAGCAGGCTAGCTAAACAAGGATATACAGAAAGTTTAATGTTTGTTGAAAGCATACAATTCTTGTTGGCCCCCATTTATTTGGTAAATCATCTTACATATTATCTTTATGGTCATTAAAAACTTAGACTTCTAATTCTTTATTTCCCTCCTCAGACTAATATATGAGAGCTATCTGTGGTTTAAACATAGCCACCAGTCACCCCCAAACCCTGCCACACAAACATCTTTGAAAAATGTTTTTGTGTGTAGCTTGGTTTGGAACCTGGGCTCTGAAGTGAACTGGGTTTTAGAGATACTAATGTGTATACCATGTAATATGACCACTGTATGCTTCTGTGAAGCTCAGTCATTTCTTCCGGGAATGCAGGTTTGAAGGGCAAAGAGAAGGCTATTTAGAGAAACTGGAGGAATTCAGAAAACAAGAATTTGAAGACAAGAAGACAACGAGTAAGAAAGAAGAGAAAAGCCTCCCTTGGAAAACTATCTGGGTATGTGTGCCAGGAAAGAAAGACAAGTGCAAAAAGATTGCTGTTAAGGAGATAAGAGTCCTGAGACATTACCAAGTCAGGTTTCAGATGATTGTGAAAAGTTTTTACTTAGAACCAAAGATTAGACCTATTTCTCAGTAGTTAAAGCACTTGATTCCTCTGCGCCATGGCCTTGGCAGGGTTGGCAAACTATATAGCCTATTTTCATATGGCCGGCAAACTAAAGATGGTTTTCACATTTTTAAAGGGGTTGTTTTTTAAAAAAGAAAGCAAAAGGAAGAAGATGCAACAGAGACCATCTGTGGCCAGCAAAACCTAAAATATTTACTATCAGGTTTTTTGTTTTTGTAGACTGACTGACTCAGTCAGTTTTTTGTAGACTGTAGACTGACTCAGTAGACTGAGCTCTACTACCACAGGAGGAATCCAGGTTGATTAGCAAGGAGGGCTAGAGACACTTAAAATTAAGGACTAACAAGGTGAATGGGGCGTAAAGTGAGTGATGATTTTGTACTTGTAATTAATTTTCTATTTTGACCACAAGATCTCTTCATACTGCAGAAAGGTCATTTTTGCTTTCTAATTGTCTGGACTATGACGAGAGAAGCTGTCCAGAAGGAGCTGAAAGGTTGTAAACCTGAGGAATAATCTTTCCAGAAAATTCACTATTCTCTGGAGAAATAGTTGTACCAACCAGTAAAACTATCTGAGGAGAACATCACCTGAACACCTCTCTGGAGCTCTCCTTCCCTGATTCCACTCTCAACATGTACTAAAAATCACAGTCAGTTTTGGGTCTGGTACAGGAAGGGGTTCCTCCTCAAAATCCTTTAATTCATAAAATTGTTAAAGGTAAGAAAAGCCCAAGCATAGAATCTGCCCGAGTCTGTCTTCTTTTCTGCAGTCACTCACAATTTAGGGGCTAACATGATGGTGAGATTGCTGAACTTCTGAGGGAAACTCCCATGCTAGTAGGAGACAGGGTGATCAAATAAAATTCAATTTCCACCAGAGAATTTTAAGAAGGTTCCCTATCAGATATTGGTCATGGGCCAATGGTATTCCCAACTGAAAAGAGCAAGGATACTAGAGACCCAAAAGAGGAGAGAGAGCATCAGGAAGCATGCAGAATCATAGAACTTGCAGGGGAAGAGACACTCTGTCAGGCCAGGGTGAGCAGAGACCCTTGTGAACAACTCTCTGATGACTGCCACAGAAAGCAGTTCCTCTTAAAAAAAACTTGCAGAAAATGATAAATTGCTTTTGACAGTGGCTTTTTCTCTAGAACAGCAGCAAAATGCAGGCAGGTCCTCTGCAGAAATCAAAATCCATGTCAGCCTCTTTCTAGAACCCAGGCCCAGTAGAAATCAGAGCTCTTTTCATGAGCAGCAGGGCTAGACACTAAAGCACAGGAGTTTATGGTTGCGACTGTCCTGATCCTAGAGAAAAACCTGGAGTTTACACATGGATTTCTTGCATGGGACATTAGTCAGCGCAAGGAAAAATTCCAGGCCCAGGCAGTGCCCCTGAGGAAGCAGTGACGAGTGGCATGTCCTACAGACATCAGTCAGGTTCTGAGAGGTAGAGCTGTCTAAGCCTGGGCAGAACTGTCAGAAACTGGATGTTCTAGGAGAAAATCCCCTCCTATGAGGATAATTTCTTTGAAAGAAAATGCTCATCCCATATGGAGACAAATCTTAGATCTTTCTCATGTTAACATATCCTCTGAAGCGGATGGTCTCTGTTTTTCATAACCAAGAAAATTCTTTCCAAATATACTATTTTCTTCTCACTAGGGTAAAAGAAGAAAACAAAAACTGACTTGGAGTTGTCCTAGCTCATTCTGTTATTCTCACTATTCCCACTGTCTAGATGGAGAACAAACACTGGCATGAGAACAACATTGGTATTCTTTGTTGGTAATTAAGCCATGTGCATCTCAGAAAATTATCATTTAAAATACAATAATGTAGGGGGCCTGGTGGCTCAGCTGGTTAAGCACCCAACTCTTGATTTTGGCTGATCTCATCAGGGTCATGAGGTCAAGCCCTGCATGGGGCTTGCACTAGGCATAGAGGCTGCTTGGAATTCTCTCTCCTCCTCTCCCCTGTGACTCCCCCCTCCACCACCATGCACAAAAATACAAAACAAAACAAAAACCAAACAAACAATAATTTACTCTCATCCCTTTGCTACAACAAGATAATTCCATTAGGAAGGGAACCAACCTGTCAGGAAATGCAAGAGAACCCTACACCCTCCAGACACTTTAAATCTGGAACCTACTGTCTGTGAGTTAAGATCACTGTCATTGGCTCATGCGGATTTGTCAAAGGAAGGTGGTTAGAAAGAGTCAAAGTAAAAAATCACCCTACTGTAATAGTCACACTTCCACTGGGAGTTAGAAAACAAAACTTTCACTATCAAAACCCAAAATTTTAGATCCAATTTGGGTAGAAATCAAACTACACAGTGCCACAGAATAAAACTTCCTCTGATGAAAAGTATCTAGTTTCCAATTTCTGAAGCAATGTCCTTTCTTCTCTAATCCTCAACAGTTAGTTGATGTGTTTTAAAGCTCTGAATTATTTGCTTGAAGGATAAGAAACAGTTTCATATTTTGACAAAAAGATCACTGGTGGTTGGACCGCATAAAAGTCCTCTCTCCAAGGACTGCTCATAATTGACACCTAGTCAAGTAATACCACTAAATATGGCCAGTTTCATCAATTCCAAATAATCAAAAGAAGATACTTTCTAATCTTCTTACTAGAACAGTTTTTCAGGTTTCTGTATATGTTTTAGCAATAGTGTTTGACAAATTTCCTTAGCTAGTTATTTCCTACCTATTCCTAAATCTGCATTAGGCCTGATAATCTCGTTTTGTTTTTTTTAAGTATTTTATTTATTTATTTGACAGAGAGAGAGAGAGCACACACAAGCAGGGGGAGCGGCAGACTCCCCACTGAGCCGGTGGAGCCTGATGTGGGGCTCTATCCGAGCACCCTGGGATCAAGACCCGAGCCATAGGCAATCGCTTAACCAACTGAGCCACCCAGGTGCCCTAATTTTGAGAATAAGTCCTTTCCAGCACTATAGAATCTTACAAAGGAAGTTAGCACTTCCTTTGAAATTTTGAAAGTTTTGGTATGTTTAGGAGGAATGTGTAGTTATATTCTCTGTTCCACTTGACCAATGGACAGCAGGGAATCTCAAAAAGCAGACATCATATTCATGTTCTCCAGCAAGACTCTCAGCAACAAACCACAGTTCTTCCAAGTCTCCCCTAAATGCACTAATCAACCAGCATCTGCTCATTTCTTCAAACTGCAGGCTAAGCCCCACAGCTTGTGAAATCAAGTTAGTGGTTTGCAGCAATATAGTTTTTTTTTTTAACTGAAGAGAAAATATCAGAGTATACTGCATAAAGGAAGAGGAAGAACTGTTTCATGAAACTTCTGTTTTAGATATGCATGTGTGTGCACCTAAACAAGCACCCATACAAGCGTAACAAGTCATCAGATAAAACATATTTCTTACACGTAGCTCTCCATCACAAGAACTTGAAACCTACTCCTCTACACCATAAATTTCAAGAGGAAAAAGATCAAGGGTATCTAATTCACTCATTACTATATATCCAGCAATTACACACAGTGCCTGGCACTTAAAATAGGCACTCAAGAACTACTTGTTGGCTGACTATTCAATATACTATATGAATATACTATTCATATATTATTAATACTGTGGTCCATAAATAAAAATTTGGATTGAATCCAAGTAATTAGAAAATATATTTTATGAAGGGAGTATAAAATAACATTTGATTTGTAAATTTAATTTACTTCCTCTTTCACTTACCCTCTAATGGATGTGCTAAACAATTGGTAGATCCCAGCAGGAAATGAGAGAAGGCAAGACTTTGGGAAACAACAAACTAAACGATCACCCCCAGGATATATTAGATCAACACAGGCCTATCATCTTATTATATAAGTACATATTCTGATATAATATGCACAGACCTCTACAGCGGGAAAAGAGCTTAATTTGTAATTGAACCATAGTGACACAAAACAAAAAAGGCTAACTGGTCTTTGATGAATTATTTCAATCTCACTGAGCCTAGTTTCCTCAACTGGGAAGACCAGTTGTGACAACTATAAATAGTTACTAAAAAAATAGGTGTAACTTGTAGAATACAGGAGAAAATCTTTGTGACAGTGGGTTAGGCAAAGATTTCTTAATGGCACACAAAAAAAGCATGAACCATAAAAGAAATAAACTTTAAGACAGATTTCAATAAAATTAAAATTTTATTGCTCTTTGAGAGACACGCTTCAGAATACAAAAAATAGGGGCACCTGGGTGGCTCAGTCAGTTAAGCATCTGCCTTCAGCTCAGATCATGATCTCAGGGTCCTGGGACTGAGACCCATGACGGACTCCCTGCTCATCGGGGAGTTTGCTTCTTCTCCCTCTGTGCTAGCTCGCTCTCTCTCTCTCTCCCACTTGCTCTTGCTCTCTCTCAAATAAATAAATAAAATCTAAAAAAAAAAAGACAAAAAGTAGCTACAGACTGGGGAGAAATATTTGTGAAATATGTCTGACAAAGTATTTGTATATAGAATATGTAAAGAATTCTTGCAACTAAGTAAGAATAAAAAATAAGACAAAAGATTTGAACAGACCCTTCACCAAGAAAAGATATAGTCAGCAAATGGGCATATGAAAAGATGTAGCCAGGTATACCATATTGAAAGAAAAATGAAGAAATAAAGCACAGATCATTATATAACATTAAAGGATGAAAAGAATCTTTTCTGAATTTTTGCCCAGATTGCAAACTACTAATTTAGTCAACTCTTTGAGGGCAAGGACAATGTCTTCATAGAACAGGAACTCAATAAATGTTTAAACCTGGTACATTGTGAATGAGTTTAAAATCATAAAGTTATTAAAAAGCCAAACATTAATGTTTTAAAAAGTGCAGAGTAGTATTTAAGATGGTAGCAAGTTGAATAAATGAACTCCTTAGAATTCTGCAATTGCCTTGAACTATCAATGGAAATAAGGAAATAACTTAAAATGCTTAATTAGTGTTACTGCCCATCACTGAAAACTAATCATTACTAAAAATAATCATTCAGCATTTTCACTGCTATTTTTTACTTACATAAAGAAAAATATTTTTAAGTCCTCTCTGGTGAGCTAACTCTATGATCTCTATTTCTATTCAGGTTTGGTTTTTAAGAGTGAACCCCTGGGTCACATCCAAGCTTTATGTTTACTTAAAACAACTTTCCCTTTGGCCTAGCAAGTATGTTTCTAGAAATTTATTGTAATTATGTGAAATGACTTTTTTTTATGTTATTTATTGCAGCATTTATTCTAATAACAAAAGCCTAGACACTGGTTAATTAATCATGGTACACTTATGCAGTGAAATCCTATCTAGGAAGAATAAAAGAAGGGAGTTTTTATGTATTAATATGGAATATTTCTAAGTTAGACTAAGTGGAAAAAAAAACAAAAATATTACGTGTAATGTGGAACCATTAGTGTAAAAGAGGGGAAAGGCACACACACACACACACACACACACACACTGCTTATCTATGCATAGAGTACCTCTAGAAAGAGTCACAGAAAACTAGTAACGTCAGTTAATTCGTTGTATGTAAAAAGGAGAATTGGATGGCTGGGAAACAGGAGGAGGAAGACTTTTCCACTGCGTGCTCTTTACAACTTTTGAATTTTGAATCTTATGAGTGTACAATCTAGTTTAAGAAATTAAAATTTAAAAAAACATAAAAATCAAATAACAACAATGAAAAAATTTACTTAGCCTTTCAGCATAAGCAAACCCCAGGGAAAAAAAGATTTGATTAAGTGCCGATGCGTCTGAGTGAGGATACTGACATATGTCACAGAGGCACCTATCTGGGCCTGTGTGAGATCCTTTAGTGACATGGAATACTGGTACCATAAACCCAAAATCTGTATGTGCCATCATTCAGACACTGATTTAGCAAATTCCTACTGGAATTACCATTGTCCATTTGATAAAAATAATAGTTTTCCCTGAAAGTTCCTCTTCATTACCTATAACTTTTATCTCAACATAAAAGATCATCCCCAAAGGTCAAAACAGAATCTTCCAAGGGTAAACTCTAATTATATACAGGCTTCTAAACGTGACAACAAAATAGACAACAACTAAAGCAGTATCAAGACTTTCTGAAGTTGTGAGATTTCCTTCAGCATTTCTAAAACTTCTCACACGAGAAAGAAGGGAAGCAAAGTAAGGAATTTTAGGAATGAAACTCTGGCTAAAAGGGTTATGGGGCATCTGAGAAGTCACGGGATAGGTCTGACTTTCTCAGAGGGGAGCTGCTTTTTTTTTTTTTTTTAATATTCCCAACATCTGCTATTAAAATTAGTTCTGCACAAATGTTTGCAGATGCAGAGCAGCTGGCAGTCTTGCCTGCATTTTGCCCATTGGTGGATCACAAGCAAGCCACTAAAGTAGGGCTATTGAATTTTCTATTTGTGTTCCAGTGTTTTCAGAGAACTGGCAAATTTATGTTCTAGAATACTGGATTCAGAATGTTAATGTTCTACTGAACACTGGCTTGAGATATTCTAACAGAATTGAGAGTATACATTTATTCTCTCAAGATAATAAGATTTGAAAATATACACTCTTGCAGCCATTTGTAAGTAAAATTTTTTCACGCTAGTGTGGAATAAAGATATACTATTCTGTTTACACTCCTGTGTTCTGATTCATTTGATTTTTAAAAAAGAAATCAGAGAATAAACATGTCCTGGTCCATTAGTTAAAAAAATGCAAAATAGAAAAGGATACAATTTTCATCTTTCAGACTGGCAAAGATAAGAGACTATGAATGTTTCCAAAGCTAATAAAGAAAAGAAAAAGAGGAATTTGCACACCAATGGCTGGGAGTGAAAAATGGTAAAAATTTTTCTGAAAAGTTATATGACATTTTATCAAAAACCTTGAAAATGTTCATTATCCTGAACCCAGTAAATTCCAGAAGTCACCATAAAGAGACAATCAGAGATGTATATAAAGATTTATGTACAAAATATTCCCTACAGAATTATATATAATGAAACCGAAATGTCCAACAGGTAAATAGCTAAATTATAACACACTAAAATGAGTATCTTAGTAAAACATAGGGAGAGACTTATTTCAGCCCAATCCTTTCATAAGTCTAAATCATTTTTTTGAAACATAAAAACTGATGGAAAGCAGCGGTCTATTAGATATGCTTACTTTTAGTTTTCAAAGTTATGGAAGAGTAAAATTATTTCTTTTGAATTATGTAAATATTGATTTTAGACTAATTCCAGCTCTGATTCTTGAAAACTGAGAGTTACATCTTTTTTTTTTTTAAGATTTTATTTATTTATTTGACAGAGAGCGAGAGCACAAGTAGGCAGAAAGGCAGGCAGAGAGGGGAAAGCAGGCCCCCCCGCTGAGCAGAGAGCCCAACAGGAGGACAGGACATGACGCAGGGCTCAATCCCAGGACCCGGAGATCATGACCTGAGCTAAAGGCAGAGGCTTTAACCCACTGAGCCACCCAGGCACCCTGAGAGTTACATCTTTAAGTTTGTTTTAACATCTCACAATCAGAATTGGTGGACTATTAGTACCCACACAGTATCACATTAGCACAAAGTCTTGGCTCCCATCCAATAAACAATACAATAGCAACAATAAAAATCAGTGTGCATTCCTACGCCTAGATCTTACATGGAAAAAGAAAGGCCAGATTTCCCTCCTACCCAAAAAAACGCTTAATGATATTTACACAAGGTTAGATGGGTACAGGACCAACTAAAGAAGGGGGGGGCGGTGGACTAGCGTTCTCTTAACAGAGTGACTGGAGCCCAGGAGGGCTTACAGTGGCATGTGAAAATTCTTGGTGGCCTAAAAGGTATTTCTTTGGCATAGAAAAGTGCAAGTAACAAGTCTCTGAAATACTTCATGTTTGAAAGAATTTAAATAATTTGGGTGAGTTTCAGAGTTACGGGGTTAAAAAAACAAGCAAGCAAGCCAACATGCAAGCAAAACAAAATATCCATACTTACTAATGGTTACCTTAAAAAACCCAAGAGAAATGAAATTGAGTAGGATGGCTTTTAACATAATTTTTAAAATAAACAGTCTAAAATGTGTAACTGGCTCAAAAGCCTGTAAAGAAACATGTGGAACAAATACATAGAGATAAGAAATATATAAATAAAGAAAGAAGAACCAAAGTCACTTATTCTGAAGAAAAGCGGGCTTTTTCATCATTACCCACCAAGGCAAACATCAATCGACTTCTACAATTAGTATTAGACATGTGACTTGAATAGAGCAAATTTAAAATAGTTGGAAACTCCAATTCCAGGGAAGGTTCTCCCTACCCCATGCCGTTTATGTTCTGGTTTTATAAGAGGTTATTGACAAGAACACAAATGGACTGATTTATAAACAAGCTTCTAGGAAAAGTTCTCCAGAGATTTCATACTTGGCCCAGTTTCTTCCACTTTCCACATCTATACTCCCTCTAAAGAGAAGTGTTCAAAATAATGGCTGCTTTCCAGAGAAGTTTATGAATATACTAAAGAAACATATTTAATTAAAAGGAATTTTCAGATTAACACTTTTAACTTAAAAAAAATTCATTGTTGGGTTTTATTTATTGGCTTTATGAATTATGAAAAGAGAACACAGAGATTCAGAATTCTCGCTGTCAGACAACATGTAACTGGGCCAGAAAATTAAGTTAACTAGAATGTTACAGACTCTCAAAAGATAAAGGACTTGGTCTTGAGCTTTCTTTTCTTTTTTTTTTTTTTGAGCTTTCTTTTCTTTCTCTATAACTCTCCCCCACCATGTGACCTCATTAGTCGCAAGACTTTAAATATCAACTGTTCACTGAAGATTCTCAAATGCGTATTGCTAGTCCTAAACCTCTCCTTTAAGGTCTAGACTCATATATTCAATTATTTGTCATTTCTACTGGGGATCTCATCATCGTCTGTAGACTCCCCAATCTAACTCCCACTCCCTCTGCCAAATCCACCCTGGACTAGAATTCCTTATCTTGGATAATGGTGCAAATATACACCTCAGCTACTATAATCAGAAAGCTGGGGGGCACCTGGAGGACGAAGGCAGTTAAACCACTCTTGGTTTCAGCTCAGGCCAAAATTTGATCTCAGGATGGTGAGATGAGGCTCTATGTCTGGCTCTCAGCTTAGCACAGAGCCTGCTTGAGCTCTTCTTTCCCTCTGCCACTCCTGCTCATGCACACACGCTCTCAAATAAATAAATAAATAAATAAATCTTAAAAAGAAAGAAAGTTAGAGTCATGTTTGATGTATCTTTTGCCTCAATCCTCTAAACAACCTATCAAGAAGCTCTACAGGTTCTCCCTCAAATCTATTCACTTCTTGTCTCACCTGCCATGGCATCCCTATTGCCAATCTATTTCTACCTTATCTCTTAAAATCTGTTCTCTGTACTGGAACCAAAGGCATCTTTTAAAAACAAAAATATGGTCCCACCCTGTTGAAAACCTTTCAGTGGTTTCTCCATATCTCTTGGACAAAAAACAAAAAACAAAACCCAAACTTCTATGTTCTATAAAGCCTTACATAACCTGGCCCTTGCATACTTCTCTAGTTTCCTCATTCTGCCCCACTATATGTTGATCCAGCCACACTGGCCTTCCTGATTCTCAAACATGTCAAACTTTCTCTACCTCAGAAAGTTTGAACATGCCATTCTTTTTGTTTAGACCACTCCTTTCCTTGTTTTCCTGTGGCTGACTCCTACTCATTCTTCTCCTTCACTAAGTTTGACCTCCTCTGGGAGGCCTTTCCTAACCTCCAATCTAAGCACTACTTCCTATTTGTTTCAGTCATAGAAACACCAGTTGTAATTATACATTTGTGTACATGCTTAATTTTATCTAAGCTTCATGAGAGAAGGAACTATGTCTCCTTTATTCATCAGTACATATTTATTGCCCTAGCAATAGTATGTGACCTATAGTAGATGCTAAATACATATTTTTAGAACAAACAAGTAAAGATTTTTAAAAAGGAACTGAAGAAATATATGGAAACAAGGAGAATATAAAAAAAATCAGGGCTGCCACACATCATACTACCTTACTCAGCATTCAAATTTCTTCCAGGTTTCTACTATAGTACATACTACAAATTAAATGAATTACTAATCATAAGTATCAGAGAAGGCATATGCAAAAAAAGATGAGATAAAATCTAGCCATATCCTACTAAGTATTTTGCATGATTATAACCAGTAAACAAATTAATGGTAAGGATATTCTTGATCCCAATGATCTGAGCTATATAAATTATGATTAGGCAGAAAAATAAGCTCAAAGCACCAAGTGAGCAATTGAAAAGTCTGATTGCTGATTTTCTGATGTCAATCATAGGAATTAAGATTTCCTATGGAAAGGGAAATGTACAGCATTTGGTGTTATTTTTCAGAACTATACAAACAGTACAAAGTGGTGGCTAAGTTACATGAATGTCCCCTAAACTTCATGTCTACACATTTTTTAAAAATGTGTGGGGTATCTTTTTTTTTCCTCAGGAGTATCTAGTTTTACAATTCCATAGTGAAAAAGTCTAAGAATTAAAATATGATGACTATGCTTTCCAAACAAAAAGAAATCAGAATGTACACTGATGAATATTTAAAACTAAGAGTATTAAAAATCCATAATTATCATAATTTCCATATTACAAATAAGGGTATAGGACTCAAGTAATTTACCCACGATGAGTATAAGAGTTAGAATCAATATTCAAAATAGATTTTTCTTACTGAGAGGTGCATGCTACTTCCACTTTGTTACAATGTTTTCCACTGTTCATTTATGTCAATATTAATCGAGTATTTACTATATGCTATTGTGATTAAATGGATATTAGAAAGGAAATTACAACTTGTCCTTAAAGCTAACAAATACTTCCAGAATTAAACTAGACCTAATGAGAAAGAGAGAGAAGGAGAGTGAGAGACACTACTTGAAACAAAGAGGGCCAACTGTCGTCATTTTCTTTGTTAGATCTGCTCCAACAGCATGTGACATCCATTTGAGGCCTCTGGTCCATCAGAAAGTTATCAAAACAAGATGCATTGTTTCCAGGTCCCAACCATAGCCCATGAAAATAAAGCTGGTAAAAGCAATTCCATAAATATAATGTTGGATATTCTAAATTTTGACATCTAAAGATATTAGAGAACAGAATGCTAAAAAAATGAAGGATGTTTTCAAAAACTTAATGTTACAAAATAATTTGCTCTTGAGAATCAAATTAAAAGATAAAATGCAAACCAAAAACAAAGCCACAACTAATATACTTATGCACATCTTGCTGGGATAAAAAGCCCACTAGTCATTCATCCATCCATCCATCCATCCATCCATCCATCCATCCATCCATCCATCCAATATCCACCTGACTAGCTGGCCGTCACATATCACTGAGTGCCCGTTACAAAGGACACTCTGCTGCACAGTATATAAGAATGAATCGAATGTGGATTTCACTCTTAAGTAGCCTTCAGTTTAGTACTAGAAGGAAAAAATAATTAGAAGGTACAAAGGAGAGGTTACTTTCTGCTCAAGGATTAGGGAGGGGTTTGTGGAGGAGAGGTGTTGGAACCAGGCCTGGACACACAAAAATATACATATGGAAATGTGAGGAGAGTGCACTTGTCCATTCTGTCTGGGTCAAGGCAGCAGGCTGAATACTGTAGAGGGACTAAATGGAACCCAGGCTTCATCCTGGAGTCCATACTTCTGCTATTAACTCAGCCCACTTAATCCATAAATGCTGAGATAGTTTCCCACTTATAACTGTAAAATGGAGCGAGAATCACTTTTCTTCTTGACTGGAATTTAGTGAGAAGTAATTACTATGTACAAAGGAGTAATGTTCTCAGAGAAAGTTTCTTTTCCTGGATTTTAAAAGGCAGAAAATAAATTTACACCTTACATTTTCTTTCCTAGTTTTCTTCTTATTAAGTCTTGCATGAGCCAAAATTACTCTGGCTAATCTAATGAATAAAACTAAGATAATTCCACAAAGTATCACAGAATCCTTTGCTTCCTCCAATCTATGTCCTAACCTTACTAACCTAGTGACAGAGGTAAGACACAGCAACTGCCTGGGAGGTAAAATAGTGAGACAGAAAATACACTCAGGTGAATTAGTTTGCTACCACCAGACTATAAGCTTCTTTTTCTTCCCCCAGACTATAAGCTTCTTAACATAAAAGAAAGTAATTCTCAGAAACTGGAAGGGTCATTACAAATGGATTTAGTTCAACTTACACAGATGATGGAACTGAGGTTGAGAGAGTTCTAATGAACTGCTCAAGACTGCCCATCTACTTAATGGCAGACCTAGGACTTTCATTTCTGGGTCCAGCATTCTTTCCTTTACATGAGAGGCTCTCACTAAGAATCCTGCCAGGGCACGTGCGTAGCTCAGTGGGTTGAAGCCTCTGCCTTTGGTTCGGGTCATGATCTCAGGGTTCTGGGATCAGGCCCCTCGTCGGGCTCTCTGCTCAGCAGGAAGCCTGCTTCCCCCTCTCTCTCTGCCTGCCTCTCTGCCTACTTGTGATTTCTCTCTCTCTTTCTGTGTCAAATAAATAAAAATATGTTTAAAAAATTTTAAAAAAGAAAGAATCCTGCCTATAAAACAGGAGAGCCTTCATAATATTTTATTAATCTGAATTTTTCATTCATTCATTCATTCATTCATTCATTGACCACAATTGAGAGCAGGGAGGGGCAGGGGAAGAAAGAGAGAGAATCTTTTTTTTTTCTCTCTTTTTTTTTTTTTTAGAGAGAGAGAGAGATCCCGAGTGGACTTGGAGGCAGGCAGAGGGAGAGTAAGGGAAGCAGGCTCCCTGCTGAGCAGAGAGCCTGATGTGGGGGCTCGATCCCAGGACTCTGAGATCATGACCTGAGCCCAAGGCAGAGGCTTAACCCACTGAGCCACCCAGGTGCCCCGAAAGAGAGAGAATCTTAAGTGGGCTCTACACTGAGTGGAGCTCGATGTGGGCCTCATCTCATTACCCTGAGATCATAACCTGAGCCAAAAATTAAGAGTGGGATGTCCAACCAACTGAGCCACCCAGGTGGCCTGAAACACTTTTCTTTCAGTTTAAGACTAGAAACTAGAATTAAATAATACACTGCCAAAACTGTACACATATGTGAAGTGCTAAAGATTTTCCAAACCTTAATTATAGTAGCTATAAAGTAAGTTTATTATCAGTTGGCAACCAAAAAATAGTAGGATGGTTTTTAAAATGAAAAAGAGAAATAAGATCATTATATTAAATGGAATTAGGAAATCATAAACCATCTACAGCTCTTATTTTCCCCATAGCTTTGTTAATAACAAAATAATTATGAAAAGTACACCAGGGAGATGAAATTAGAACTTGAAATTCCCAGGGTGCCTGGGTGGCTCAGTGGGTTGAAGCCTCTGCCTTCGGCTCAGGTCATGATACCAGGGTCCTGGGATCGGCCCCCGCATGGGGCTCTCTGCTCAGCAGGGAGCCTGCTTCCCCCTCTCTCTCTGCCTGCCTCTCTGCCTACTTGTGATCTCTCTCTCTCTGTCAAGTAAATAAATAAAATCTTAAAAAAAAAAAAAAAAAAAGGAACTTGAAATTCCCTAAAAAGGAACTCAAATTTTTAAAGGCTCCAATGAGAAAAAAATATTAAACATCTCCACTTAGAAACAGATTATATAATTGGCTTAAGATGTATAGGATGAACTTTGGTTATAGAACTTAATAGCTAGGGGCTTCCCTAGCTATACAGAGCTTAATACATAGCTATCAACTTTGCCTGTCATCTGTCACACAATGCCAATTTTCTTAACTTTCCCTAAAATGAGAATATAATTTTTAATTTTTGGAAAATGATGTTTGGAGCATACTCACTGCCACTACTGGTAGAAATGTAAACAATACAACCTTCCTAGAAAGCAATTTGGCCTAGTTGCCAGAATCCTTTAAAAAGCTCACTGCCTTTTTTCCAGTAAATCCATTTTGATATGCCACATTTCTTTCTCCTACTATCATTACCATCAAATGAATATAGCAAATTTGAAATAATCAAGGATTTATCAACTGGCCTTAAGAGTCTAAAGAATGAACAAGATTGGACTTTTTTTTTTCATTATATATTCAAAATATACATATAGATTTATCCCATTCTTCTTAAGCACTGCAATGTTCAAGAGTTTACTTAAGCATTCCCCTATTAATGGATTTAAGTTTTTTGGTTTTGTTTTGTATAGTTTTGCTATTGCCAACAACACTACAACAATCATTCTTGTGGCAGACACTTGTGTTACATGTGAGGAAGTTTTTCTACAGTAGATACCAAGAAAGGGGACTGCTGAGTCATGAGGTACAGGTATTTTAAATTTTAATAGCTACTGCCAAATTGCCCTCCAAAGTCCCTATACCAATTTATATGTCCACAGTTTATGACAATGTCTTTCCCTATATCCTCATCATACTAGATGTTTTCACATTAAGTATTTTCCTAAGCCAAGAGTGAAAATTTTATCTTATTTTTAAAATTTCTCTAAGGGTGCCTGGGTGGCTCAGTGGGTTAAGCCTCTGCCTTCGGCTCAGGTCATGATCTCAGGGTCCTGGGATAGAGATTGGGCTCTCTGCTCAGCGGGGAGCCTGCTTCCCCCCCTCCCTCTGCCTGCCTCTCTGCCGGCTTGGGATCTCTTTCTCTCTGTTAAATAAATAAAATCTTTAAATTTTTTTTTAAATTTTTCTAATTACTAATGAAGTTGAATGTATTTTCTTATTGGTCACTTTTATGTCTTCTATGAATATATTTTTCCTGTAAGGTATTTTTAAATTACTTGTAGGAATTCTTTATATACCATGAATACAAAGCATCTGCTATATATGTACAAATACTTCTCAATTATTGTTTTCTAATGTAACTGCGCTTTCATTATTTTAAAATTTACATTTTGATATAGTCAAATTTATTAGTTTTTTTTTTTGAGTTTGTGTTTTGTTGTTTTGTTTTGTTTTTTTTATTTGACAGAGAGGAGAGAGATCACAAGTAGGCAGAGGCAGGCAGAGAGAGAGGGGGGAAGCAGGCTCCCCGCCGAGCAGAGAGCCCGATGTGGGGCTCAATCCCAGGACCCTGAGATCATGACCCGAGCCGAAGGCAGAGGCTTTAACCCACTGAGCCACCCAGGCGCCCCTAGAGTTTGTGTTTTGTGACTTAATATCCTTCCTTTCCGAACATCATAAACATACTTTCCTCTATCTTTCTTCTAATAACGTTATATATTTAAAAAAATGTTTAGGCTATCATCCATCTAGAATTTATTTTTGAGATTGGTGTACTGTGGGGCTCTACTTTTTTTTACCTTTTAAAAAGCTTATTACCAGCTCCAGTTGTAGTTCTTCCAATCTTCACTGATTTGAAACATTATTTCTACCCAAATATATATGCAAATCTGTATCTGTTCCATTAATCTAAACTGCTTTAGTAATGGTTTAAAATACATTTTGATAGCTGCTAGGGTACATCTTCTCTCACTCTCTAATTTAAAAATATTTTGCTATTCTTGAGCATTTTCTCTTCCACGTGAATTTTAGAATCAGCTTATCAACTTCCAAGAGAAAGCCTATTGGGATACTGACTGGGATTGCAGGGGCAGCGATAAATTAGGGGCAGCGGACTGTCCCAGTAGGTAGAGCATGCAACTCTTGACCTCAGGGTCATGAGTTCAAGCCCCATGATAGGCATATAGCATACTTTAAAAATAAATAAATAAAATTTTAAAAAAATATACAAATTAATTTGGTTAGAAATAGCATCTTTGTAATATTAAGTCTTCTCTTTAAGGAACATGCATAAACCTCTACTTGGGTTTTCTTTTATATCCTTCAATAGGTTTCATATAGGTCTTATAGATTTCTTTTCAATGCTGCCATGCACAGTAGGCATGAGTGGTAGTTACTATTAAGGGTTTATTGGTTATAATATACTTAAAAATAAACAAGGAAGCATATTCTAAAAGCCATTGTCAGTTTCCCAGGTCAAAACTAATCTGGACCCTAAATTATCCTTCATCCCAAATCTCTCTTCCTATTCCTACCACTGTACCAAAAGGTTCGTTTTTAAAGAATTATTTTAAAACCAAGTTTTAAAAACTCTAGTTTAAGTCACTAATGTATTAACTCATTAGAGAATATATTTAGGCCTTTAACAATCTCTGGCCAGATCCTTTATAAACACTAAGAGCATCTAAAAAACACTAAAAGCATTTCTAAGACATAGCAGGCAAATCACATTTCCTGTGCAGGGAAGGGGTTTCTACTCCATGGATCCAGAGGTCAATTAACAGAATTAGCTCTCGACCTATTCTGCATGCCTGTCTATAATTACAATAAAGTCTAAGGAATAAAACCCAATTATAGTACTCCAACTTCTATTCCATGGGTCTGAGGACACTTTACCAAGAGTACATAGTATCTCTGAATGCTAAAACTGAACAGGACCTTAGGGAATTATTCAACTTCTATTTCCTAGATGAGAAAACTAGGGCCAGATTGATGAAGAGACTGGCCAGGGCCACAGAGTTATATGGTAGTAAAGCCAGATGAATAGTTCTCCTATCAGGCCAATGTTATTTCTTCCACATCACACAATTTATGTTACTTTGAGGCCACCTCAAATATTTTGCTTGTTTTACTTGATAATATCCCTATAGGTAGTCCAGTAATAACTTAAATACCCAGGATCAGTAATCAATATTATAAAATTAGGCTATAACCATAAAATACATTTACTAACATAAAAAAGTCTTAGAACAGGAATGGAGACTTTTGTACATTTGGGATACTATCATTATGGAATTGTTTAGTGAGGAATAATGGAGAATAAGTTGGAGCTTTAGTAGAAAAACAAATACAAGGCATTTCAGGTGTATTTCCCAGATCCTCTTTCCTAGGCCCACCAAAAACGATATGGAATTCAAGCCTGGAGTTTAAGACAAGAAAGATAAGGGAGGCCAATCTTTTGTCATGAGCTGTTAAGGCTCTGAAGTCAGAATGCTTGGATTCTGACCCTGTTCTACCCGTTATGGGTGCCTCAATTTCCTCATTTGTAAAATAGTTGTGATAACAGTATCTATCCTCAGAAGGCTGTTTGCAAGGACAACTTACCTATAAAGAGCTCAGTGCCTGGCAAAGATTAAGTGCTCAGTAAATGTTCATTGTTCTTAATTCTTTCTCTCTGGAGAGAAGAAACTTTCTGGTCATTATGGCACAGGGAATAAGCCCTATTTTTAAATGGTTGTCTATAACACCCAGTGCTTATCCCACTACATGCCCTCCTTAATGTCCATCACAGTTACCCCATCACTCCGCTCACCTCTGCAACTGATGAATTACTGAACCCTACATCTGAAACTAATGATGTACTATATGTGGGCTAATGGAATTTAAATAATAATAAATATTAAATAAATGGTCGTCTATACTGGAGGTTGGGGGATTCTATTACTAAATGGTAATTGTAGGAAAAAAAGAAGTCTTTTCAGCTTTACAACTTAATATGAAGAAAATATTTCCTTCCTTATCTTTCATAAAAATTAGAATAATCTTACAAAATGCATAATAGCTTTATAGGCTAATATACGTGAAGTTAATGAAGGAAACTGTGATTAGAGATTGCACTTGACTCCACCATGGAAACTGATAGATACCAGCAAGAAAAAGCCTACCTCCATGAAACTCAAGAGTGGGAAGTGTCCCATGAAATGACTAGAAAGGACTTTGGAGAAAATCAGACATTAAGTATGTTCCTTTGCCTCCAAAATCAAAGAAACAAGAATTGGAGCTTTATACATGAGATAAGATTCAGTTCCATTGCAGAGAAAACTTAGAAAACAGGCAACACTCTGGGGTGGTATCTATATGAATGTAAAAATAAAAATCTAGTAATTTTTGCAAACCAAATATTTTGATAGTTTATATCTCTATAGTCTTAGCAGCAATCTCAACCACATAAATAGTAGACAAAGTGACTATAAAGCAAGAAAATTGAGATAATTCATATATAATCTTTCACAGGTAACTTCCATCCTTTTAACTTAAAAGAATGAAAAGCATTTTTATATAAAAATCAAGTCTAGTTTTTCAAAAAAAACAAAGAAATGGTGCTGAGATGAAAGGACAGCCACATGCAAATGAATGAAGTTGGATCCTTACCTCACACCATATACAAAAATTAATTCAAAATGGATCAGAGAACTAAATGTAAGAGAAAAACTCTTAGAAAAAACATAGGAGTAAGTTCTCATGATACAGGGTTTGGTGAAGAATTCTTAGAAATGACATTAAAAGCATGAACAACAAAAGAAAAGATAGAGAAATTATACATCACCAAATCTAAAATTTTTGTGCTTCAAAGGATACCCTAAAGAAAGTAAAAAAGTAACCCAGAAAATGGGAGGAAATATTTGCAAATCATATATCTGACAAGGGATTTGTGTCGAGAATATGTAAAGAACCCTTATAACTCAAAAATGAAAAATCAACCCAATCTTAAAATGCTGAATAGACATTTCTCCAAAAAGATATACAAATGGCCAAGAAGCACATGAAAATATGTTCGATATCATTAGCCATCAGAAAAACGCAAACCAAATCCACTATAACACTTCATACTCAAAAACATGGCTAGAATCAAAGAGTCAGATAACAAGCGCTGATGTGGACATAAAGTAATCAGAACCCTCTACACTCAAGTTCTTTTACAGGGAAAGTAAGATGGTGCAACTGCTTTGGGAAGCTGTCTGGCAGGTTCTCAATTAAACTGAGCTACCTAGCAATTCTAGTCCTTAATACCTAAAAGAAATGAAAATATATCGCCAAAATATAAATGTTTATAGCAGCATTATTCATAATAGTTGAAAGATGGAAAGGACCTAAATGTCCCATCAGTGGAAGAAAGGATCAATAAAATGTGTTATATCCATACAATGAAATATTATTCTGCTATAAAAAGGAATGAAGTACTGATACGTGCTACAATATGGGTGAATCTTGAAAATATTATGCTAAGTGAAAGAAGCCAGTCAGAGAAACCAACATAGTATGGGATTGGATACATCTGAAAGTCCAGAAAAGGGAAATCTATAGAGATAGAAAGTAGATTAGCAGTTGCTTAGGACTAGGGGGAGGGGAAATAGAGGGTGTTGACAACTAAAAGGTACAAGATTTCTTTCTGAGGTGTTGAAATTGTTCAAAAATTGACTGTGGAGGGGCACCTGGGTGGCTCAGTGGGTTGAGCCTCTGCCTTGGGCTCAGATCATAATCTCAGGGTCCTGGGATCAAGCCCCGCATCGGGCTCTCTGCTCAGCGGGGAGCCTGCTTCCCCTTCTCTCTCTGCCTGCCTCTCTGCCTGCTTGTGATCTCTGTCAAATAAATAAATAAAATCTTTAAAAAAAAATTGTGGTGGTAGGTGCACATATCATGAATATGCCACAAACCACTGAATACTTTAAATGTGTTAATTGTAGAGTATAAATTGTATTTCAACACATAAGTCTCAACAAAACTTTAAAAGATCATCCTACGAAAAATACCTGGACATATACTCATCTGATTTAGATTCTAACCATGGATACTTTTGTCACGTTCAATGGAAGAACCAGGTTGGGTCAGACTTAATCATAACAATGGATCCCCTATACCGGCGGTTTTCATACGTTAGTGACTATCAGAATCACCCAAGAGCTGCTTGACAACACAGAGTCCTAAAACCCATTAAGACAAACACTTCCCTGCACTATGCTGTCTAGATGAAACCCACCAGACCTAATCTACATTTCTACAGAAATTCTAAAATGTTGAACAGGTATCCCAGCTACGGGAAAAAAAAAATTGCTTCCATTCCTATGACTTGTGACAAAGTTAGTTAACTACAGATTTTCTAGACTTCTCATTTGAATGAAAGGGATGTCCAGATGTAGACAAAAGAACTATAAGGAGCCATAAATCGCAGAACAGGACTGCATTGTTATATAGTGACCCTCTTAAATCAAAAGGCTTCAGTATAGACCACAAATACCAGGTAGTATTAACTGAAAAATATTTACTTTTGCACATTATAACGGTTATAATTTAATTTAATAATTTTTGTCCTGTTCATCCCATCACTTTTCTAGATTCTAGCTAAAAAAAATCTTTGCACTGAAGAGATTTTGTATGAACAATATATAGCTTGAAGATATCTACCATCAAGAAGCTTTTTCAAGGGGCGCTGGGTGACTCAGTGGGTTAAAGCCTCTGCCTTCAGCTCAGGTCATGATCTCAGGGTCCTGGAATCGAGCCCCGCATCAGGCTCTCTGCTCGGCGGGGAGCCTGCTTCCCCCTCTCCCTCTGCCTGCCTCTCTGCCTACTTGTGATCTCTCTCTCTCTCTGTCAAATAAATAAATAAATAAATAAATAAACCTTAAAAAAAAAAAAAGCTTTTTCAAATGAGAAAAATGGCTTTTAGAATTTAAAAAAGTAGAAAAATAAAAAGATAATAGACATTTTCAATAGTAAGTATACATTACATAAAAAAACTTCTACAAGTTCCTTTTCTAGTATTTCTATCTGTTAAATTTGAAATTTGAAAGCAACTCCACCCTAACACCTTGCCTAAAAAAAAGTATTCTAAATACAAAAAAGACGTGTCCCAAAGTTTATAAATAACATCCCCTGGGGGGAGAGAGTAGCATGCTTTTTAGACCTTCAGTTTATTTACTCTTACTTCCTATTCAACTCTGCAAAGCTTGATTTCCTGGGTTTTTTTTTCTTTTTTTTTTTAATTTATTTACTTATTCATGAGTAGGGGGAGAGATGGAGAAGCAGGCTCCCTGGGATCATGACCTGAGCCAAAGGGAGACACTTAACCAACTGAGCTACCCAGGTGCCTGATTTTCTGGTTTTCTAGTTGGAAGAGGATATAAAGCAGCAAATTAGTGGAAGTAAAAAACTACTGTAGAGGAAGGCACAATGACAGTAGGAAGTGACAGGTGACAATAAGAAGATTCACTAAAGCTATAAAAAGTAGACAGATCACCAAGAGCACATTCCTACTTGGAAAAGAAGCCCCTAAGGGCACTACTGTATGAGAACTCAGTGTAATACTTCCGCCCCTCCAAAGCTAATCTCTCCATGGGTCCTCTGAACTTCTCTCCTCCCATTTCCTCTGTAATCTTGCTCCATGAATCATCTGCTCTTCTCTACCATACCTGCACCCCTCTTCTTGCCAAAGGACTCCTTCCCCTCGGCAGAGAAATATTCTCAAATCTCTCCCAAATAACACAAAAGAGCCCTTCTTTCCATCCCTCTCCCCTAGTTACTTTCATCTCCTTTCCTTCAGAAACAAGGTTTTGGAAAACAAAAACAAAAACCGGTCTCTGCTTGCTTCCTCCCCTTCCTCACCACTCATTTATCTTTCAACATGTTGCAACACAAAGGTCTTCTGACCATCCACTCCACCAGAGCTGCTCTCACATGGGTCACTAGGGCCCTACGTGCCAAAGTCAATTGACTCCCTACTCTTTTTAGGCTGTTGACCTTTATTAGATATATGATCCAACTCCTTCCTTCCTGAAACTCCCTCTTTGCTTACAGTCTGTGATGCCACACTCACTTGAAATCTTCAGTTTTCGGATGCAAATGGGATGTATGCAAATAAAAGTGGGGGGAGGAGGCTCATGATCAAATAGGTTTGGAAAATGTGGTATTAAACAGATTTCCTAACTACGGGATTTCTCAGATTTCTCATATCAATACTGGTGTTCATTATACCTCTACAAGATGGAGTTCGGCAGCCTTTCCCAAAGTTACTTGACTCTAGAACACTTCCCTCCCTTTTATTTTTAAAAATATTTAATTAAATAATTTATTTGACAAAGGGAGAGAGATCACGAGTAGGCAGAGAGGCAGGCAGAGAGGGAGAAGCAGGCTCCCTGCTGAGCAGAGAGCCCGATGTGAGGCTCGATCCCAGGACCATGAGATCAGGACCTGAGCTAAAGGCAGAGGCTTTAAACCCACTGAGCTACCCAGGCGTCCCCCCCCCTTTTTTTTTTTAACTTTTTTTTTTTTTTACTTCCCTCCCTTTTAAAGAACCATCTTATATGACAAATTGAAGAACATAATTTGAGTGACAATACTCTTGATTTTTTTTCCAGTCTTATCTGCAAGATTTTCTTCTATGACTGTCCTCCACTTTTACTGCTTCACTCATTTCATGCCTTAGTCACCTCCCAGTCCTCCACTTATCTCCACCTTATACATTCATTCTAATCACTCAGTCACATCCTCGTGGTTTTAACCTGGCCTTAGAGTCAACAAGTGACTCTGTCACTTACTGCGTAACCTTGGATCTTGGTTTCTTTTTTTTTTTTTTAATATTTTATTTATTTATCCGACAGAGAGAGAGAGAGAGAGAGATGACAAGTAGGCAGAGAGGCAGTCAGAGAAAGAGGGGGAAGCAGGCACCCCGCTGAGCAGAGAGCCCGATGCGGGGCTTGATCCCAGGACCCTGAGATCATGACCTGAGCCGAAGGCAGAGGCCTTAACCTCTGACCCACCCAGGTGCCCCTGGATCTTGGTTTCTTAATCTATAAAATGGGAATAATGATAACTATCCATAAGAACTAAATAACATAATATACGTAAAGTATTTACCACAGGTATTTATACATTTACAACGTATTTACACATTTAAACAAAAGTTCAATAAGTGGTCACAATCATTTTCTCTGTCTCCAGCTAGAGCTCCTCGCTGAGCAGCAAATATATCTATCACCTTAGGAATTTCCCTTGGTTATTTCATATATACCACCAATTCAAGATGTTCACTTCTCATCCTACCACCTAAATGGTCCCTATACTCTCTAGGTAGGTGAACAACACTACTCTCCAACCAGCTGCCCAAACCTGAAGTACTGAAGCAATACTCATTCACATTCATCCCTCTGCCCACCAACTTACTGATTACATCTGACTTCCCTCCAGTACATTTCCAGATAGCTACCTTTCTAAAGTGCAAAATCTAATCACATTACTCCTTTGCTTAAAATTCTTCAGTATTTCCTCATGGTTTTCAGGGTAAAATTCAACCTCCTAAAATATCATATGAGGCTCCTTATGCTCTCTCTGGTATCTTATATCTCATTTCCCTCCGTGTTCCAACCTGACATACTCTCCACTCTAGTCAAATCAAATCACCTCTATTTCTACAAATGGTCATACTGTCTTGTCTTTGCACGTGCTTTTCTTCTGTTCATAAAGTCAGTTCAACTACACTCCTATCCACTTTACTGCTGGGTCCAAATGGTCTTTTTCGTGAGTTTAATTATATGTTATTTCATTCCTGGCCTTTAAATTTTCCATTTAACAAATGTAAAACACAGCCTATAAATTTAAATATTCATTCTCAACCTCTTTAATACTATAAAATACAAGCAATACATTCAAGCTGGTTAGGTAAAATTATCAGCCCCGGAACGGTCTTATTTTAGTAATTAGGAAGTCTATAATTAAATAAGATTAACATTCCTTCACTGTCATATATTTTTCTATATTCCAGATACTAAAGGGGGGGGTCACAAAAATGAGCAAGAAAAGCTTCTGACCTCTGAGGTAGTCTGACCCTTAAACCAATAACCCCCAATATAATGCCATACATATATGTGTGTATATATGCGTGTGTGTAAAATGTCTAAGAGAAAACTGAGAAATAACTAACTTAGGTGAGGTGGTTTCAAAATAATATAATGGGAACAAATTCCAAATAAACTATTTCCCCCCTTAGTGAAAACTCATCCAATAATATCAAGGTAAATTCCAGTTCTATCATTAGGGTCACCATATGTACTCATTTGCATATTCCAGTTAACATCTGTCACACAATGAAATGATTATCAGCACTCCTTTCACTCTCGTTATTTTCCTGGTTTGGATAATAAATTATAAGCTCACCTTATTTATCATCTACTTCCTGTTCCCCTAAAAACAACCTCAATAATTTGTTCTTTTCATTTTGAAGAATGTATCTATCATTTAATTTTGTTAGAGGGAAAAAGTATCTAATTTTAACTACTCTATCTCTGAGATGGATCAGCTCAAAATATTTTTCAGTTTTATTACCTCATTCTCCCTCCCTCCCCCTCATATTTGCTGAGAAAGAAGACTGTCTTCTTTAGCCTAGAAAATTAAAAAGAAGAAAAAAGTAAGTGGTGGAGGCATCTAGGAGAGGATGGAAACAATAGACAAAATAGACAAAATCTTGGAAATAATAGACAAAAACTATATTAATATATACGGCGAATAGTTTTTGAGAATGTCTCTCAAGGTAAAAATAAAGAATTCAACCTAAACATATAAAATAATAAAATAATGAAAGTCTCTTTTTTAATCAACAAAACAGAATGTATTAATGTATTAATATATATAATGTATAATATGTATAATGTATAGAATGTATTTAAATGAATGTTCTTTCCAAATAGTCATTTTGAGAGGTCCTACAATATCCCACTACTTAAAACATTTTGGGAATATCTGCTTGGAAACAACGCTTAAGCCAGTTCCTGATTCACAAAAATTTATCTTCCTATCTTGTAGACAAGCCTATTTTCATTTCCTTCTTTTCCTTTCTTTTCTCTTCTTTCTTTCTCTCTTTCTTTCATTAGAGAGGAAGAGAGGGATGGGGAAGGGGAGAGAGAGAATCTTAAGCAAGATCCATGCCCAGTGCAGAGCCCACGGGGGTGGGAGAGGGCGGAGGAAGCAGCTCGATTTCACAACCCTGAGATCATGACCTGAGCAGAAATCCAAAGTCGGGGCCTAAGAGACTGAGCCATCCAGGCGCCCCTTTTTCCTTTCTTTCTTTAACTGAAATTATTAATTTTGTGAATTAGGTTCCACGGCTTCTCTTGGTCAAAACCCTTAAACAAGTCAGACAAGCACAGATATGCTATCTGCCCCAAGATTATGCACCAAACATTGTCTCACAGCTTTAAAGGCAGGGACAGATTATTTTAGACATTCTTGTACCCCTAGGGCCTGAAACATAAAAGACACTCAATTAAAATGTTTTGGTTTGGCTAATTAATAATCATCAGATATGGATACAAATTTTCTGGCTATTGCCAAAGATCGAATTTACCTTCAAAGGAAGATCTGCTACCCTTAGAGATACTTAAAAGAACTGAGAGCAAAGCTAAAAAAAAGGACCTCCAAAGATGCTAAGTAAATATTATATCATTTGCACAAGTGTGTTGTCTACTCTCTTTAGGGACTAGACAACAGTGCTTCAAATATACAAGCTCCGTTATGTTTATCAAAAGAACTAGTCTTATTACCCTATATCCTAGAACTCCTTATCTAATTGAAATCTTCCAAATAAATAAAGAAAAAAAAAATGAGGTCCAAAACCAAATTTGCTATTTTTCATCAACATCTGCTCTTGAACATTTTCTTACTTTTAAAAACTCTCTAAGACTGTCAATCAATCACAGTCAAAATGCATTAATCCTACCAAAATCTTAATCATGTTTCAATCCTTTCCCAAAGTTTTTCTTTTTCATTTTTTTTTATTAAAAGATTTTATTTATTTATTTGTCAGAGAGAGAGAGAGAGAGCATGCACAAGCAGGCAGAGAGTGGCAGGCAGAGGCAGAGGGAGAAGCAGGCTCCCCGCCAAGCAAGGAGCCCGATGTGGGACTCGATCCCAGGACCCTGAGATCATGACCTGAGCCGAAGGCAGCTGCTCAACCAACTGAGCCATTCAGGTGCCCCCCCAAAGTTTTTCATTAAGAGTTTCTCCA
The DNA here is from genome assembly GCA_028646535.1 of Procyon lotor. Taxonomy (NCBI): domain Eukaryota; kingdom Metazoa; phylum Chordata; class Mammalia; order Carnivora; family Procyonidae; genus Procyon; species Procyon lotor. The sequence continues at coordinate 11,580,778 of CM053619.1, read as the reverse complement.
AACCTCTCTTAGTTTTAGATTAAAAACTATATTCTTCTGTACTGTAAAAATGGCCTGAGTTTAAGTTTCAATACAACTTCTCTTTCAGGAAATCATAAAAATCTCTAAATCTCTGTAACTTTAAAAACAAATGTCTATATATCTTTCCAGTTATCCATACTTGTCCCCTTTTTACTAGCAAACAGTATTTCCAGGTATCATGGGAATGTCTCTACCACTATAAAGATATCAAAATCAAGTTTCCATTAGACCTAGTTCCATAACCACAATAAAATCTTAAAAAAAAATACAATAAGTATCAGTAGCTGAATTTAAGTAACTGTCAATGGATAAATCATCCAATCATAAATGAATGGGTCTCAAAGGACAGTAGGAGAAAAATAACCACAGATATGAGAGATTGAGAGATATTTAAAGTTTTAAAAGTATAAGCTAATTATAGCTCATATATTATGTTCCTATGATTAAGAATTTGTGGAACCTGGACCCTGTATACACAGATTCCTAAGAATTCCCAAACACAAATTAAATTCTATGGGAAAGTTGCCAGTATCTACGGGAAAGTTGCTAGTGCTCATATTGAGCAAAGAAACACCACCCTGTTACTAACATACTACATCATTATATGAGTCACCTTAAAACAAGATTTTCCTCCTTTGCTTAAAAACAAGACAACCCTATACCAAGCAACAAGTGATAAGGTACAAGTTTAGACAACTTTATATTCAATAGAAAACACTTGACAGCACTTGAAAAAGAGCATATTATTGCTTTTAGAGTTTTACTGTTTATCATTCTTATTCTTTTTTTTTTTTAGATTTATTTATTTATTTAAGAGACAGAGAGCATGAGAGGGGTGGGCAGAGGGAGAGGGGAATGAATCCCCAGCACTCTGAGCCAAGTGTGCAGGATCCTGAGATCACTACCAGAACTGAAGCCAAGAGTCAGAAGCCTAACCACTGCACCACCCAGGCATCCCTAACACTCTTATTCTTACTTTATAATTTTGGATCCTCAAAAAAAAAAAACATTCAGAGGTTGCATCACTGCTCATTGTAACCTGCAAAATAAATATTTCCTTTCAGAGAAAGGGGGGATACTGTTTGTCTTCCTATATGGCAAATTTTTAAACTATATTTATACATTACCCGTATAAGATTCAATATATTTGAGTGTTACAATATGATCCAAGCAACTTAAGTCCCAAAGTACTTTAAGCAACAAATATAAGTACAAAAATGTACTTTTTTTCAGTAGTATAAGATCTTGTTGGATATATGCGTCAACACTGTAAAACATATCACCAGTAACTATTTATGGATCAGTGTAGCTTTAGTTGAAAATGGTTAACATCTTAATGAATGAATCCTAGATGAATTTTACCATTAGGGTTTCCTAACATCTTGCATTCTACTTAATATCACTTTGTCTTTGGAAAACCTTTACATCATAAATTTGAAAGGAAGCAAAAGAATTTTGCATTAAAATCAAAATATTCTTTTTTTAAAAAAAGATTTATTTGAGAGAGAGTGTGTACAAGCTGGGGGAGGGGAAGAGGAAGAGGGAGAAGGGAAGACAATTCCTGGCTGAATGGGGAGTCCAACACAGGCTCGATCTCAGGATCCTGAGATCAGAGCCCAAGCCAAAACCGAGAGTCAGATACTTTTTTTTTTTTTAAAGATTTCATTTATTTATTTGACAGAGAGAGATCTTAAGTAGGCAGAGAAGCAGGCAGAGAGAGAGAGGGGAAGCAGGCTCCCTGCTGAGCAAAGAGCCTGACGCAGAGCTCGATCCCAAGACCCCGAGATCACGACCTGAGCTGAAGGCAGAGGCTTTAACCCACTGAGCCACCCAGGTGCCCCCAAAATCAAAATATTATTTAAAAATATTCTGTACAGGGGTGCTGGGTGGCTCTGTCGTTACATGTCTGTGTTTGGCTCAGGTCATGATCTCAGGGTCCTGGGATCGAGCCCTGCATCAGGCTCTCTGCTGGATAGGAAGCCTGCTTCTCCCTCTCCCACTCCCCCTGCTTATGTTCCCTATCTCGCTGTGTCTCTATCAAATAATAAATAAAATATTTAAAAAATAAAATTAAAATATTCTGTATAAATGATATACTTCAAAATTTAAACAATAAGAAAAGAAAATTAGCATATTTTTTCAGGTCAGGTTAATATTGGCCTATATTTGGAGGCAGTTATGTTAGAGTTTTCCCTTGAAATACAATTGATAATCTTTGTCTTAATTCCTCAACAGGGACATTATTCCTTTGTCTAAGTTTTAGCTGGTGTAACAGGAAAAAAATCATCATTGGTCCATGCTGCGCATCAGGAGCCTAGACGAGCTCTGGACAAATTCAATTCTTCATCCTTACACATCATATGCTGTACCGATGGTAAAATTAACAGCTACCATTTATTGAAGGCTTAAAAGGGCCAGGTTCTATGATGAGTATCCCATAAATAACTCTGGAGTTGCATCAAATGTGCATTTCATTTATGCTAATTTGATTATATGTGTTTAGAAGAGAGTAAATATGAATGAAAATATGTTATGTTTTGGTGCACATGATTTTACCTGCAATTACATTCAACAAATGCATGTCACGAAGTGAGTATGATATGGAAGAAACTGCATCCCCTCAGACAGTCTCAGTTACAAACTGTATGCCCAAAACCATATATATTGTCCTTCATGGGTGATTTAAGAGTTCTTTCCAGAGATAATTTTGACTGTAATTTAATTTTTGCCTTATATGCTAACTTTAGAATCCTACTAAGTTAGGACCAAATTGTTGTCTCATTTGGTCTTCATAAAGACTCTGTGAAGTAGGTAAAACTATTATCCCTATTTTATAAAAGAACTAATAGGTAGAGAGATCATGCAACTTGCTTGGCAAAGGTAAGATTCCAATTTGGGTCTTTCTGAATCCAAAGTTTCTTCATTCAACTACTATGCTATATTGCAATATGGTCATTTTCCAGATGGGGCATGAGAGGCTCAGAAAGCTTAAGCAAACTGGTCCAGTATCACTCTGCTGGTAAGTCTTTATATCAAGATATAAACTCAAGCTTTCTCATTTTAAGTTCAACACAAGCTTTCCACATTACAAAAAAATGTTTCTTTTCTACCAGGTTATCTTAGAAACCTAATAAAATAACTAACTGTTAGAAGCCAGGAGTGCATAATAAATGAGAAAAAAAAATACTGTTATAAAGTGTTCACGAACTGGTGGCCCATAAAATAAATCTGGGCCAAAACAGATAAGCTCTGTTTAGCTCTCAAGATACATTCCTTTAAATCTTCATTAATTGCTATGATAGACAAAGTCTGACAATAGTTATTGCAAAGATCCTTCTCCCTTATTGCCACTCAATGATTAAGATGGAAAGTCATATACTTGCCTACCTAGGCTCTCTTGCACCAAGGGGTAATCAGGTAATCTAGTTCTGGCCAGAGACTTAAAAGAGAAGTCTTCTAGGAATTGGGGGGGGGGGGGGGGGGGGGA
>CM053619.1:11535696-11576770 GCA_028646535.1 Procyon lotor | reverse complement strand
TTTTTTTTTTTAAAGATTTTATTTATTTGACAGCGAGAAACACAGCGAGAGAGGGGACACAAGCAGAGGGAATGGTAGCGGGAGAAGCAGGCTTCCCGCGGAGCAGGGAGCCCGATGCGGGGCTCGATCCCAGGACGCTGGGATCTGACCTGGGCCGAAGGCAGACGCTTAACGACTGAGCCACCCAGGCGCCCCTTGAGTAAAAAATTTTAAAAAGAAAGAAAAAAGATGTAGAGAAACTAACCCCTGAAACAGGCTGTTTTAAGTTATAGTGTCATTAAGCGTGTATCTTCCCCACCAAATGTATATTCTTTTTTTTTTTTTTTTTTAAAGATTTTATTTATTTGACAGCGAGAAACACAGCGAGAGAGGGAACACAAGCAGAGGGAATAGTAGCGGAAGAAGCAGACTTCCTGCAGAGCAGAGAGTCCGATGCGGGGCTCAATCCCAGGCCCCTGGGATCTGACCTGGGCCGAAGGCAGACGCTTAGCGACTGAGCCACCGAGGCGCCCCCCAAATGTATATTCTAATGAAAATTTGCTTAATAAACAAATACCAACTCTAAATCACCATCATTATAAAAACAATTATTCCATGAGTGCATGCTTATTTGGTGCCAGACATAGGCTGAGAATGCTAAGGCAATCTCTCATTTAATGCTTATTTCTGTGAAAGAAGTACTATTATTACCCCTATTTTACAAATGGGCAAACTGAAGCATAGAACAGTTAAGTGACTTGTCCAGGTCTAGTACATTGTAGAGCTAGGATTCAGATTCAGGCAGATTATTTTCCAGATCCTACACTCTTAACCACTATAGTGGACTGCTTCATGCTGCTATAGGTATTTGAAGCCTAAGAAGCAAGAAATGAAAATACTATTAGGGCTTCCCCACCATATGGTCTATATTAGAATTATGGCAGATACTATTTTTATTCTAAACCACAATCACTTTCTCAGACCCAAAAAAATCAATAAACTTCCTTAATAGATTAAGATACATTATGAGATGCTAACAAGTGGTTTATTTTAATTTCTGCCTGAGATATGCTAAGTATCATAATTGTGAAGAGAGGGCTCTCCCAAGTTGTTGGTGTTTCTATAAAAATGTCTGCTGCAATAACTGGAGAATCACTGCTCCAATAAGTAAGTTGCACAAAGAGGTCTTTCCTTAAACTTTAATAAATAGGATTTCATACATTCCCCTATCTGTCTGAAGCAGTAAAGAAGAGGTTGGATTTTCTTTTTCCTTAACTAGGGCAAGGTATGGAGCTGGGAGAGGAGGAATAGGCGAGGGGCAAGGCAATAACTACAAACACAAGTTTTCCAGAGACAGAAGTTTGAAATCTGGCTTCCATGCCTTAGATAGCAATGTCTTACGATAACAGCCCTGTAGAAAAAAAAAAAAAAACCCAAAAAACTGGCTTCTAATTATGAATGGAACTGAAAGGGATTAAGATTTATAAGTAAATAACATAACTTTCTTCTTCTTCTTCTTTTTTTTTTTTTTTAGTTGCAAAGATCTTTTGCTCCTTCATCTTTCCCAATTACTCTGTTCCACATTCCCTATCCATTATCCCTTTTGGAAATGATACCTTCTTTCCTATAGACACTTGGTTTTGCCACTCCTATTGCACTCCTTATACTACTTTTATTGCTTATACATGCTTAGTTTTTAGCTACCTTCCCCCACCTGTAAATTCTAAGACAAGGATAATGCCTTCTATCATCCTACAGTGCTTGAGAAGGTTCTTAAATGAGTTTATCAACTATTAAGGCCTAGGTAGCAAAACAACATAAATCGCAGTGGTTCAAACTAAAGCAGAGCAAACGTGATACAAAATGAGCTGTTGTTTTTTTTTTTAAAAAGGAAGAAATCAAACAGCACCCAGACAGAGAGACTAACTCTTAACACCCAGAAGATAATTTAGTCTAGTAATTGGTCTCAGAGTATGACAACTGAAGCTTAAATACTAGCTCTGCCACTCCAAGCTAGGGAAATCTACACAGCTCTCTGAAAATCAGTTTCTTCATCTGTAAAATAGGAACAATAATAGTATTCCTTCAAATGGTTGTTGTGTTGCCCATTTAACACTGAATCTAGTGTCTATAGCATAGCAAACACTTAAAACATTAGGTAACTATCACGACAGTTACACTTCAAGGTTCTTGCTCCTAATCATAAATTTTAACAAATACACTTTAAAGGAAAGCCAAGAGAACATATACACTACATGAAAGGTAAAAGTAAGCATAGATGTTATAATTCAGAAAAATTATGCTTACTTCTCCAGCCCTATTTTCTGTACTTTGCAAGGCATCAGCACTGTACTGCTTGTGGTTCTCAGTGTACATCTGCCATTTCTAATCCCTGTGCTTTAAATTCATGCTTAAGAATGCTTCCTTCCTGGGCGCCTGGATGGCTCAGTGGGTTAAGCATCTGCCTTCGGCTCAGGTCATGATCCCAGGGTCCTGGGACTGAGTCCCTCGCTGGGCTCCTCTGCCCCTCCCCTCTGCTCCTGCACTCTCTCTGAAGTAAATAAATAAAATCTTAACAAAAAAAAAAAAAAAAGAATGCTTTCCTCCCTCCTGCTACTCACCCCTAACCAACCCTGTGTTTGCTGGCCAACTCCCACTCACTCTTTAAGGCTCAACTAAGAAATCCTTGCTGGCCTCCCCTCTCTTCCTCAAGGCTTATACCATCTGAGATTACTACACTGTACTCTAATTGCTTTTTTAATACCAATCTTTCCACTTATACTCTAAAAGTTTCCTGAGGCCAAGGACTGGCTGCTGGATTCCCAATCCTGGCATGAATGAGTAAATAAATAGATATCTCCAGGACTGGGTATAGCACAGGATACAAAAAGGTACTGAAATACTTTTTTAAAAAAATTGTATCAAACAGGTCCATAAAAACTAGCCTGGAACAGAGTATACTACCATTTGTTTCCAAGAATATTCTCTCCCACTCAATCAGTGAAATATTTCCTATTTTTCAGGAAATCTTAGGAACCACGGGACCTCTCACTACATTTCAGAGCCAAGATCACCTCACCAGACTTTCTCTTGACAAATAGGAAAATGAAGGGCACTGTGAACAGCAGCTGTGCTGCTCAATGCAGGGCAGGTTGTAAAAGTATCTGAAAACGACTCAGTGCTGAGAACCAGAGGAAGAGAATGGATGGGGTTACCTGAACAAAATAGCACTCATTAAATATTTGCTGATTAACAAAAATCTTTGGGTCTCTCCCATGTACACTTGACTTCTGGCAGATTTCAGATTGGGTAACGGGTCCTATCAATAATCACACTGGGTTTTTTATAGAGTTTTTTTTTTTTTTAAGATTTTATTTATTAGACAGAGAGAGATCACAAGTAGGCAGAGAAGCAGGCAGAGAGAGAGGGGGAAGCAGGGTCCCTGCTGAGCAGAGAGCCTGACGTGGGGCTCGATCCCAGGACCCTGAGATCATGACCTGAGCTGAAGGCAGAGGCTTTAACCCACTGAGCCACCCAGGCACCCCTGGGTTTTTTAAATTAGAAAGAGTTTCCTTACTATAGTTAAGTTTCTTGAATGAATGAACAAATTAGTGAAAACCACAGACGTGTGAATGCCTACAATTTTTCTGAATTATAACATCTATGCTTACTTTTACCTTTCATGTAGTGTATATGTTCTCTTGGCTTTCCTTCAATGGAACACATTTGCAGGCAATGTGTAGCCAGCAAAACAGTAGACATTTAATGGAAAACAGTAAAGCCCCAAGCTGCTGGTACCAGCAATGGTATTTAATGGTGCAATATAGGAAGGCAGCATGGGCTCTACATGGTGCCTTCTTCATGGCATAATCTAGAATGTGCTCTTTCATTTTTTTTAAGATTTATTTATTTGGGGCGCCTGGGTGGCTCAGTAGGTTAAAGCCTCTGCCTTCGGCACAGGTCATGATCTCTAGATCCTGGAATCGAGCCCCACATTGGGCTCTTTGCTCAGCAGGGAGCCTGCTTCCCCCCTCTCTCTGCCTGCCTCTCTGCCTACTTGTGCTCTCGCTCTCTCTCTCTCTCTCTCTCTGTCAAATAAATAAAATCTAAAAAAAAAAAAAAGATTTATTTATTTATTTGACGGCGGTAGAGGCATAGAGAGGGGGGCGGAGAATCTCAAACAGACTCCCCTCTGAGCTGGATGGGGTTGGGGAGTTCATCTCAGGATTCCGAGATCATGACCTGAGCCGAAATCAGGAGTGGATAGCTTAACCCACTGAGCCACGCAGGCAACCCTGTTCCCTTCCACTTAAAGCCAGATAGAAATGACAAGAGACCTAAGATACCTTTGATTACCAAAGGACTGCTCTTACTCTGGACTTCCCAAGGCACTTGGGTCAAATTTTTTTTTTAAGATTACTTATTTATTTGATAAAGAGACGCAAGCAGGGGGAGCGGGAGAGGGAGAAGCAGGCTCCCCACTGAGCAGGGAGCCCAATGCGGGACTCAATTCTAGGATGGGATCATGACCTGAGCCAAAGGCAAAGGCTTAACGACTGAGCCATCCGGGCACCCCTACTTGGGTCAAATTTTAAAACCTAAGTTAGGTGAAGTTTAATGGCTGTCCATGCAATTAAATGAATACTAAGTAATATGTGCTTAACTAACTAAACTCCTGTGGGACTAATAATGGGTCTTCAATGGAAGACATTTTAGCTTTTAACTCCAATTTAGTATTTCCCATAGGTGGAATTACACACAATTAGAAAAAGAATTGTTTCATAAAATGAACTGAGAAAAGTTAACTGTTGGAACAAAGTAAGTTTAATATTTACCTCATACATGTAGTAAAATTAATTTCAGATAATTGAAGTTAAATATAAAAATAAACTATTAAAAAACTTAAGAAAATATAGGTGAATATATCTCTGTTGATGGAAAATTGAACTAAGAAATACAATGGAAAAACATACACATACACACACAGCTTTGGATTGATGGTATTAAAATTTTTTGATGGCATTAAAATCTTTTAACGTTTTTAAAATCTTTTAAATGTTTATATATTCATGAATAAAACAAACGAAATAAAACAAAATGGCAACTGAAAAACCAAAGCAAATGTCCAACATAACAGAAAAAGGTTAATATTCTTGTATATAAAAAATATTTACAAAGGGAACCTGGGTGGCTCAGTGAGGTGAGCATTGGTTTTGGCTCAGGTCATGATAAATCAGGGGAGTCTCTCTGGCTCAATCAGTAAAGCATGTAACTCTTGATCTTGGGATCATGAATTCAACTTGGGTGCAGAGATTACTTAAAAAAAGTATTTACAAATCAATATGGCAAAAATAGCTATCCGTGGGGAAGATTGAGGTAATCACATGAATTACAAAACAAGTAATATAAAACATATAGTAGCAAATATTTGAAAAAAATGTTTACCCTCTGAAAAAAATGTAAATTAAAATGATAAAATACTAGTGGTTAAGAGAAAGGGTTCTGGGGTTAGACACCAGGCCTGTAATCTTGGGTAATTCATTTTACTTCTCTGAGGCTCAATTTTCTTTTCTTTTTAAAGATTTTATTTATTTGTTTGTTTGTTTATTTATGTACTTATTTGTCAGAGAGAGAGAGTGTGAGAGAGAGATTGACCAAGCAGGCGTAATCCAGGCAGAGGGAGAAGCAGGCTCCCCATGTCGATATTAGACTCTATCCCAGGACTCTGGGATCATGACCTGAGCCAAAGGCAGACACTTAACCCACTGAGCTACCCAGGTGTCCCAAGCCTGAATTTTCTTTGTAAAACAGAGATAATAATAATATCTGAACCAAAGGAGTGATGTAAAAATTAAATAACATAATGCATGTACTCAGCATAGTGTCTGGTACATGATAAGTGTTCAATAAGCAATAGCTCTTACTATAATAAAGAAAATGGATGATGATGATGATACTCAGGGCTGATGAGGGTGCAGTGGAGCCAATATTTTTATGCACCTGACCTCTGGTATATTTCACAGTTTGTCAACGAAGTTCGATTCAACCTTTCTAGAGCACAATTTAGCATATGACCCCTGGTCATACTCTTTAGGCTTCTGGGAAAAAAAACGTTTAAAAACAATGGGAAAACTCAAAATGGAAAAGTCTGCTATATACTACCATATTCATCGATTCATCATCCATTGATCTATATGCCCAATATTATTGACCTTGGTGATACAAAATTATGAAAACAGACCTAGTTCCTGTTTAATGGTTAGGTGGGGAAATAAGCAGTCAAATAATCAAGTGCACTAAGGAGGTAAGAGCGACAGTGAGTAAGTACAGGGTGCTATGGTGCACATAGAAAGAGCACCTACCATAGTCTGAGAGTGGAGTCAGGGAAGCTTCCCAGAAGAGACATTTAAGCTGGGACCTGAAGGATGAGTAGGAATTAGTCAGGTAAAGAGATGAAGAAAAAGTGTTCCAGGTAAAGGGAACAGCATGTGCAAAAGCCTAGAGATCAAAGGTAGCATGGCATGTCAGCTTGACTGAGCGGTGTGCAAGGCAGGAACTTGGGAAAAGACAAGGATAAAGAGGTAAAGCAAGGTTTGCTCATTAAAAGTCTTGCTAGCAAAACTCTGGAGTGTAGACTTTATTCTAAGGGCAATACAATTAAAAAGCAATTAGTGCTAATAAAGAGTCAATAATCATATTATATCAAGAGGATACACATGTTGAAAAGAAGGAACAAATACCTCCTAAAATGGAAATACAGAATTGTAGTGAAGGTTGCACAACTTTGTAAGTTTTACTAAAAATCACTGAATTATACAATTATTAAAATGGGTTTGGGGCGCCTGGGTGCCTCAGTGGGTTAAAGCCTCTGCCTTCGGCTCAGGTCATGATCTCAGGGTCCTGGGATCGAGCCCCACATCGGGCTCTCTGCTCAGCAGGGAGCCTGCTTCCCCCTCTCTCTCTGCCTGCCTCTCTGCCTACTTGTGATCTCTCTGTCAAATAAATAAAATCTTAAAAATAAAAATAAAAATAAAATAAAATAAAATGGGTTTATTTTAGGCTTTGTAGACTATACCTCAATAAAGCTATCTTTTAAAAAGTTAACAGAAATGCCTAACCATCTGAAAAATATTCAACTTGTTTAGTAATAAAATATATATAAGACCAGTGAGGTACTATTCTTTATCCTTGAAAGTTACTAATGATTAAATATGAAATGAAGATATCCAGTGTTAATAAGGCTAGGAGAAATGAGTATTCTTACCCGATGCTGGTTGAAATAGATGTTAATTGGAACAACCTTTCTAGAAAGTATAAATATATAAGAGGAGTCTTAAAATTGTTTATACTCTGTGATCCAGTAATTATATTTAATAAATGTTCCAAAATGTAGTCAAATATTTATGCCCAATGATGTTCACTGCAACGTGATTTATAATAGCAAAAAAAAAAAAAGTTGGAGGGGCACCTGGGTGGCTCAGTCGTTAAGCGCCTGCCTTCAGCTCAGGTCATGATCCTAGAGTCCTGGGATCGAGCCCCACATCAGGCTCCCTGCCCTGCGGGAAGCCTGCTTCTCCTGCTACCATTCCCTCTGCTTGTGTTCCCTCTCTCGCTGTACTCGCTCGCTATGTTTCTCTCTGTCAAATAAATAAAATCTTAAAAAAAAAAAAAAAAAGTTGGAAAAAACCCAATGTTCAACAATATTGGAATGGTTAGGATGAGTTATAACTGCCCTATGCAGCCATTTAAGTGCTATGACACATAGATATATATCTGTGATGTGTAGTAAACTTAAAATGAACCAATATACAAAATTATACAGACAGCAGCATTTCAGCTAAGTAAGATATATATACAACTGTAGAGCACATATCTTTCATTCTCTTTTCTGTGCTTCTCTGTATTTTCCAAAATTTCCTACAATGACCATGTATTATTTCCGTAGTGTAAGAAAGTTTCTAAAGCTGTCTTCAAAAAATTAAAAAGCATCACTTTTAAGTATTTATACTTCAGGCAAATCAATTTCATATTTGCTATGGTTTTATTTTCTCTGTCTGAGAGAAAGGTAGAAAGAAAAAGTGCTCCAGATAAAGGGAACATATATTTGAATTATATATATATTTGAATATATATAAAATACATATATAATTCAGTAATATCTTATTTATTCCGCATCATATGTGGAAATGAATTTCCCCAATTAATTAAAATATGCATCATAAACTTCAAAACTTCAGTGAAACTTGGATGGATATCTATCTGAAAATACAATTCACTCAATCCTGACTGCTTAAATGAAGACAAAACAAGATGAATCCTTATTATGATTATTCAGGGTGATCATTATAACCACATAATAGTAACTCTGAGGGACCACCGGGTCTTAGAGAGGGATTTGTCCTTACATTAAGTAGTATGTTACCATAACTGCTAAATTTTTTCTTATGCCAGCTGCTTAGAAATCTTGTTCTTCCTCCCTTGCTATAAAACCATCAACTATCATTTCCCAGAACTGAAAGTAGCCTGTCTTTAGCAGCACCTGCCACACTTTCCATTCCTATTTTGCTGTTGATTACCTTCTTAGAGTAAGACAAATTAAATATCCAAGTTTTAAGAATTATGTGTAAACTAAGACATAACAAGGCCTCAAATACGGGTATTACCTAAAAATGATTTGCACAGACATAGATGATTCTGTTCTAGTTAAGGTTACAATATACATGAACTGCAAAGAGTATTGAGTTCTTGATCACAACTCAAGTCTTGGTTCCTATACTATACTGGCATTCACATTCTCAGGATCAGAAACTCATATGCTCTTTCACATCACGGAAAGAGATGTGGACCAGGAGCCAAGGAACTTACTTCTAGTGCAGGTTCTTACACTAACCAGTTTTGTAACCTTCAGCAAGTCTTTTAACCTTGGTTCCTGTCCTGCATAACTTATGAGGCTGCCCTAGAGTTAAATTGGAACACAAACACAAAAACACTCCGAAAAGTATAAAGCACTACAGAAAAGTAAAATATTTCTATGGTATTTCACTGTGTTTAAATGACTACGGATCAACATAGGTATCCATTCAGAAAATTCGTAACAGAAGGAAAAAGATAATTCTTAAACTGCCTATTACTAAGAAACATCTATTATCTTAGAAGAACAATACCTTCCAAAGTTGGCATCTCTGATTCCTCCTCCCCTATATCGAATCAGTTCCCAGGTCCTTTGTGTTTTCTCCATAATCCCTCACATTTGTCCCTTTCTTTCCATTACCACTTCACATCCCCAGTTTAGGCCTTTATTATCTCACACCTGGGCTACCGTAATAGCCTCTAACTGGCTCCACTCGTGGCCTCCCTCTGCCTCCCTCAAATCCCTCTGGCCAACAGCTCTCAGATCAATTTTCTTAAAACACCACTGTGATCATATCTGCTCAAAAACCTCTTTAGACTCTACCTTCCCTTCCCTATCAAGTTCAAACTCGTAAATTCAGCAGTCCCTCTGCAGTCCCAGGTTCCTCTTCACCTTTATATCTTACTACTCTTCCAAGGAAATCAATCCTTCCTCAAACTGGTCTAGTTGAGTCCTTCTGATATGCCTTGTGCTTTTCTGCCTGTAAGTTTTGGTAATACAGATTCTCTCCACCTGGAATACTCTCTATTTCCCAGGCTCCACCCCAGCCTATAAATATTTTATCCATACTTGAAGGCTGAGTTTGAATCTTGTCCACCTACTATATGTACTTCTCTTTGATTACCACAAAGGAAAAGATGGAATATTCTAAAGTTAAATACATCTTCAACAGCTGAGTGACACTGGGCACATTCCTTAATAGCTCTTTGCCTCGGTTTCTTCATCTGTAAGACAGGGATAATAGCAATTTCCTTTGGATATACTGCAAGGAGTAAATGAGTTAATCCACATAAAGCACTTAGCATTATGCCTAGCATAGACGAAAACCCAAGAAATGTTAGATACTGTTATTACTACTCTTGCCATTAGTGAATTTATCTTAATTTGAATCCAGCAATACTTATGGCTGTTACAAACTAGTTGTTCATGTACAAACAGTATCATTTCCCTCACTCACTTTTTCTACCCTCTCATCTCACATTTGTTCTTCTTCCTATCCCTTCCCAAGATTATGATACTGATACACGGGATCGATGTCTTATAACATCTTACTATGTGTAATCATCACTCATACCCAGTAGGTGATCAATAGATTTGTTTAATCCCCAGTGAATGAATATTGAAGGGCTGATAATATTAAAATGCCCTATATACCTATAGTGAAAAAATAAAATGCTTAAATTAATTTAAAAAATGTAAATTTCCAGTCTCACAAAATTAAATCTCTCCTTTCATGATTCTCTTGACTTTTTGTTTGTTTGTTTGCTCTCTTTTACGTTTAAAACAAACAACTTGACCTATTCATGCAACAAGAGGAACAACAGCAAATATATGCAGGTCAGGCAGCAGCCAAATATTGGAACACAAGAACTACAAGACAATTCAGTTGAACAAAGCTCTGGATGAAGTGAAATAGGAAGACAACTTAAGGGGAAAGGTAACTGGCTCATCAGTCACACAAACACCCACACCCACACCCATACACACACCGGTCCCAGCATTCCTTTACACCCAGGGCCACATATAAACAGCTGAAATAACCTGGCTACTATAGCAAGTAGGTGTAGAAATATCAATCAGTTAGCTTAACAGCTGAGCTTACCACAGGATCAATTTAATTACCTAATCTCAAAAGTGTCTATTAACATACCTCAATATTCTAATAATTAAGGTTTGGCTGAGTAAGTCATATTGAATAGATATGGCCTTACTGTATACTAATCATTCGACTCAAGAAACTTAGTATGATAACTTGATATATGTAAGTTATTATCATAGCATAAACTATTTTTTAACAATGCCCAGGGAAAATGTTACTACAATACTAGTTTCTAGTGTATCTTCATGACTCTACTAATTTTCAGTTGCATTCTCAGCCAAAATCAGGTCTGGTGACCACTATCCTCAAATGGTTTACCAGTAGAGAGAAATAAGATGGTCTGATGGAATGTTAACTTTCCAAGAACTAGCATAAAACACTACATAAAAATAAGTTTATTAAGTTTCTATCCATATGACACCTGTCTTCAAAGGACCCTAAAATGTTTTACCAGCCTTGAAGTGCAACTATTCTCAAATCTCAAAATCTTAAGAGTTGGAAAAATCCTTAGAAGTCTCCCACTGAAGGAATTCCTTATACTAAATTCCAGGCAAAAGGCCTTTCTTTGAATACTTTAAGCAATGGACACGCACTATTTTTGCAAGACAGTCCACTTCACTGTTACAAAATTCTTCCTTACAATCATTGGAAATCTGCCTCCCTGAACTTTTACCCAAAGATCATAGTTCTTTTCTCTGGTACGATACGAGTTAATCTCTGAAATATAATCAATTCTAGAATTAGGATATAATTGTCAATTTGGTCACACAAAATACAGGAGAAAGCTCAGGAAAAAGAAAACCACCACCATACACAACAAAAATTTGAAATTCATCAAACTACGTTGAAATCACAAGCCACCATATTTTCGAGATATCAAAGCCCATGCCTCAGTGAACATACAAATATTAAGAATAACCTGATGTTTTACACTGGAAGGTGGTACAGTGTTTACTGGATACCTTTTGGCAACTTGAAACTACTAAATCTATCAACACAGTTTTAAAAATTATAATTCTGTAGAAAGTTCAAGACGGTTTTTCCAATTGCTCATATTTTCATTGTATTTTTTCTAAAACATCTGCGTGTTTTTAAAAAATCCCACTTCGCCCCATTGGTGCAATGTTTTATGTATTTATTTTTACTATTTTTTTTTTTTAATAAATACATTCAAGAATAAAGCCTAAAAGAATGGGGTGTAAAGGAGTGGGGGTGGGGCTAGCAGGGAAATCAAAGAAGGGCCCAGCAGGAAAAGGCTGGTTACTGGGTATTTTCCTTCTGGAAGCATGTATCTGAAGTGAGGAACCATACAAACACGACCCAAGAACAAGAACGATCATGAGCAATGAGTGTAAGGCATCAATGTCTGTAAGATGTAAATGAATTGGCACTGGTCATCAGGCAGCGCCAGAAGCTTCAGGACCTTTTAGAGGAAAGGTAAGAGGTCCAAGAAGCAGAGACCAAGGCCACCCTTCTGCGGGAGGAAAAGAGGGAAGAAACCAAGGAGTAATACCAGCTCAGCAGTCCAATGAAGCCAGAACAGTACCAGAGCACAAGAAAGACGGCAAGTGACTAGGGAAAGGCACACACCCCGGAGAGCCTGAAGAAGGGGTTGCGCTGTGCGAATACCCAAACGGGTCCAAGAGATGGGTGTGGATTAAGGGGTTGTGGTGTGTGTAAGGGGCAACGCAGGAGTCCCATGGTCCTCTCCCTGCAGCAGAGCAACAGAGGGTACAAGGAAGGGGGAGGGTGAAAAGCAAGAATGACTCATTCCCGAAAGGAAGTGTTCAAGCCATAGGAAAGCATGCCACCGGGGGGGTGGTTCAGGGCGAGGACTGTGAGAGCCAGGTGCCCCCAGTGATGGGGGCAAACCCTAACGTCCCGTAGTTCCCGTAGCTCGTCTTTAAGATGGGGTGTGTGGGGGTTTCGCGGCAGCCGAGTGCCAAGGCCTGGGAAGCGGCGCGGCGCGTGCGCAGTGGCGCTCGGCGGGACCCGCTGAGGCAAAGCGGAGCCGCAGTGACAGAAGCGAGCGGAGCAGCCGCCGGGTGGGACTCACCGAGGCGCAGGGGCTGGAGGTGGTGCTGGGGGTAGGCGACCGCTGGACCGTGACCAAAGCCATCTAGGCGCTGCTAGGTTGTTCCGGGCAGGGCATTCTCGTCCTGAGTGTGGGGGGCGGGAGGGTGACGGAGCCGGGATGGGGAAGGGGGTGTGGGATGGGGGTGAGGGGAACGGGGAGGAGGAGGAGGCCGCGGGAACGGCCGCAGGCTCCGCACCCACCACCGGACTCTCGCCTACTGACGCGCCGAACGGGCGGCGGGCGGGCGGGCGGGCGGTTCGGCAGCAGCGGGGCACAATGAGCGCTCCCAGTGCGCAGGCGCCACCTGTCAGCAACCGCCTCTCCCCTCGGCGCGCGCCGCCGCCTCGCCGTAACCCTTAAGTTGCCGGAAGCCGGCTGGGTGTTTGCGACTCCGGCCGCCGCCCCTTCCCGGGTTTCCTCCTGTGCCCTGGAATCGCGCGGTTCGCCCGCGACCAGAGGCGGGGAGGTGGGATGGGGGGAGGGGCCCCGGGGCGGGGAGCGCGGGGGTGGACTCTGGAATCCCCACTCCTGAGAGACGACCATTTTATGAGGTGGGGGCGCACAGCTTAACCGATGTTAGTGAAAGGAAACTGAGGTGAAAATCCTGAGGCAAACACGTTGTCTGGTGCGAAAGGGCTCCGCCGGGTTTCAAACGCTTTCTCTGGGCGGGAGTGAGACTGGACTGGAGACCCTCTTGGCGCGACCAGAGACGAGTTTATCCCCTTTTGACCCGGTCCTCGGGGGCTTTTTCTGAGCTTTACCACACTCTGGCTCAGAGCCCATGTTTTATGATGAGACTTTATGAAAGAAAGAAAGAAAGGTTTTTAATTTTATACCCTAACAAGCTTCAGGGTCCCCCTCACGCTTCCTCTATTACCCTGGCCTCTAAGGACTCATTCATTATTCCTAAGGTGGAGAGAGGCTGCATCAGCCCGGGAGGCCCAGGCGGCTGGGCTCATGGAGTTATAAGGGTCCAACCTGCTATTTACCCCCAACTTGCTTCCTGCTGGGAAGAAATTCTCTTAGATAGGATTTGCTCCTTGAGAATTTTTTTCTCCTTCGGCTCTAGATTTCATGATTGCACAGACATATGTGAAATGTAGATTATTATATTTTTAAA
This sequence comes from Procyon lotor, assembly GCA_028646535.1. Classification (NCBI taxonomy): domain Eukaryota; kingdom Metazoa; phylum Chordata; class Mammalia; order Carnivora; family Procyonidae; genus Procyon; species Procyon lotor. Next base: position 11,562,864 of record CM053619.1, on the reverse strand, counting down.
GGAATGCTTTTCTAAAAGATAAACCGTCAGCAGACTCTAAACCAAGAAAGTCATGAAAAATCAAGATTAAAAGGAGGGGGCGGAATCTCACTATGCAAATACCATTGATTATTTACAGAGAGAAAGTTGACAAAGCTATTTCGCAATTGGAGTGGATGCTCTGGAATATACCACCATACATATCCAAGCTGGAGAAAACACACACATTAAAGAGTTTGCAGTTATTAAAGCCTCCTCCTCCTGTTGTCACTCAAACTCTCTTGGATCTCATTGCTTTCTTTCAACTGACAGGGCTGTCATGAGCTCTTTCTGGCTGCTGTATGGTTAAGTGCCACTAGAGCCCTCTGTGCTGAGCCTTTGTTCTCTCCCTGGGGCCCTGCGGTTGAAATAATTAGCAGGGAGGTTCCATCAAGAATCAGACACTGAGGGTCCCTGTACTGTACAATCCTGTGTAGAATGAATTGCAGAGAAGCCAGCTGGTAGGCTTTTGCCCCCTGGTGGTGGTCAAGAGTGCCTGCGAGACAAAATTAAACAAAGATGCATGGTTCACCGATTAAACACTCTTGTTTTTTTTTTCCCCCAGAGCTGCGTAGTAAACAGGAAAAGAAAAGACAAAGTTCAGAAATAAGAACTTTGAACCAATGCTTAGAAGACCAAACCGGAAGTTATATGCATGGCTAAGAAATATACGTAGCTGAAAGTTGAATGAACTCATATATGAAACAAACGTTAAGAAATCAAAGTATTCTAGAAAAAGCATTATTCTTTTTTTTTAATATTTTATTTATTTAACAGAGAAAGAGATCACAAGCAAGCAGAGGGGCAGGCAGAGAGAGAGGGGGAAGCAGGCTCTCCGCTGAGCAGAGGGCCCGCCGCAGGGCTCGATCCGATGACCCTGAGATCATGACCTGAGCGGAAGGCAGAGGTTTTAACCCACTGAGCCACCCAGGCGCCCCTAGAAAAAGTATTATGCAAATTAACAGGTCTTAGTAATGTACTTGTATGTTATTTTTCTTAATGACTCAGGGATAGCAACACTGATTATCTAGTTTCGTGTAGCAACATAATAGTTCTTTCAGCAGATGACTTAATTCCATTAATCTTACAGTGGGAAAGATCACTGCCATAGGAGTCGGAAGACTGTCTTCTAGCTCCAACTCTGTGAAACTTTAGGCAAATGACTTAAGCTTTTTGAGCATTGGTTTCTACAATGAATCGCTAACTCACAGGATTCCTGTGATCAAATGAGATAATGCATGGTAAAGTGCAAGATAAACTATAAAGCCCTGTATGTAGTTAAGATAACCTCATTATTCTCTAGTTTGTCCCAAGTTCAGTCAGCTTTCTTTGAGTGTACCCTATGTGAAGAAAATAGCATCAAGCAAAAGGGAATAAAAATGAATTAAAAGGATGTGACACATGCCTTTTCTTAAGAGTAAGAGAAATAGATTAGTGGTGAAGATATGTCTCATCCATAGGCAGATATAGAAGATCTTTGTTAGACATATCTGAGGTGATAAAAATCCTGGTCAAAATTAGGATTATAAAAAAATTGGAATTAGGGGCACCTGGGTGGCTCAGTCGAATAAGCAACTTGCCTTTGGCTCAGGCCATGCATGATCCCAGGGTCCAGGTCCCAGCTCAGTAGGGTAGTCTGTTTCTCCCCCTCCTCCTGCTCATGTGCTCTCTCTCTCTCTCACTATCTCTCTTTCCAATAAATATATAAAATCTTTTTTAAAAATTGTAACTGTAAAGTACCCAGATTCACATTAAGCTTATTTGTATTAGGAAGTTAATTTATAATTAACAGATATAACCATTCCTGGTATATAACCATTTAAGGAAACTTAGATTTGGAAATCTTAATTTATTAATTATTAATAAATTATATTTTTGTGATATAATTTATTAATTTATTAATAATTATAAATCTTAATTTATTAATTAATTTCATTAATCACCATTAATTGAGAAAATATTGAGTATGTATTATGTGCTATACACTGTTTTAAGAACAATATAAAAGTCTATCTTTCAGGGGCTCAAAGCCTATTAGCAGGAAAAAGTACTATGGTTTCAGTCACCTTTGCTAGGCCCTCAAGAAGGGTTACATATACATGAGAAGCCTAGATATGTACAAAGTGCTTTAGAAACAGAGGAAGAGGTCTGGGCAAATGCACATTCTATGATACTGGCTTTCAGGCTTTGGTTGCAGAGCTAGATCACATGGGAGCATTTGAAATCTGCGCTCTCTGCCTCATTTATACCTATTCTTCCCTGGGCTCAACCCTGGTTCCTGCTTGGTCTTCTGGTGATCTGAGGGAAGAAGTATCTACTTCTAATAGACCCTAGAATTCTCTTAATATATTAGTTGAACTCGAGAAGAAAGAGACCAAGAGCAGGATTCCCAAAAGAGGGAGCTAGAGACAAAAAGTCCTCCTAGTTCTATTTATAGCACCTTTATTCTTCCCACCTGTGATTATGGAGGCCTACTTGTGCCATTGGAATTCCTTTAGCCTTTAACTTGTATCATCACTCCTTTAGGGGTGAAATTATAGAGGAACTTTTGAAATTCTTGAGACCAGTTGGTTCTTAAGCTTTGAGAACTTGGTAAAAACTATTAACTCTCTCTCCAGAAATATATACTTGCACATTTCACACACTCACTGAAATCCATTGACAGGCCTCTGGTTAAGAATCCTGATCTGGTTTGCAACGACCTGGACGGAACTAGAGGGTATTATGCTAAGCGGGATAAGTCAATCAGAGAAAGACAATTATCATATGATCTCACTAATATGTGAAATGTAAGAAACAAAACGAAGAATCATAGGGGAAGAAAGGAAAAAAATAAAACAAGACAAAACCAGAGAGGGAGACAAACCACAAGAGAATCTTAACCATAGGAAACAAACTGAAGGTTGCTGGAGGGGAGAAGAGTGGAGAAATGGGGTAACTTGGCGATGGACATTAAGGAGGGCATGTGATGTAATGAGCACTGGGTATTATATGAGACTGATGAATCACACAGACCTGTACCTCTGAAACCAATAATACATTATATGTTAATTAATTGAATTTAAAATTTAAAAATGTTTAAAAGAATAAAAATAAAATAAAGAAGAATCCTGATCTGGGGCTAAAACAGTGCTTCTCAACTTTTATTCATATCATGACATCTATAGAGATGATGATATTTGTATAGCGCACTGGGATAAATTAAAGGGAATTCGGAGGCAACTATAAGAGGCTTTGTGGAAAAAGCTTTTTATATAATATAATGAGAAAAAGAAAATAAACATATTAAGGATGATATTAAATATTGAATTTGTATGAGATTCTGAATAGTCTTCTCAAAAATTAAATGAAAAACCTGAGATTGCTTCTATAAGCATGTTTTTTTGGTAGGTTTTTAAAGACATGATTACAATATTATTGACTATTCTCTTTGCTGTAACTTTCAACTCCACAACTTATTTATTTTATAACTGGAAGTTTCTACCACATAATCCCCTGCACCTATTTTACCTGAACCCTCCCCTCTGGCAACCGCCAGTTTGTTCTCTGTATTTTTAAATGTACTTCTGCTTTTTGTTTGTTTGTTTTGTTTTTTGGATTCCACATGTAAGTGAAATCATATGGTATTTGTCTTAGTCTGACTTATTTCACTTAACATAATACTTTTCATGTCCATCCATGTTGTTGCAAGTGACAAGATTTCATTCTTTTTTATGACTAATATATATATTCATATCTATCTATGTATCTATCTACCACATCTTCTTTATTCATCCATCTATCAATGGATACTTGGGTTGCTAACATATCTTGGTTATTATAAATGCTGCAATAAACATGAGGGTGCATATATCTTTCCAAATTGGTGTTTTCATTTTCTTTAGGTAAATACCCACTAGTAGGATTACTAGATCATATCATGGTCTATTTTTAATTTTTTGAATAATCTCCATACAATTTTCCACATTGGTTGCACCAATTTACATTCCTACCAACAGTGCACAAGGGTTCCCATTTTTCCACATCCTCGCCAACACTTGTTATTTCTTATCTTGATAATAGCCATTAAGACTGGTGTGAGACAATATTTCATTGTAGTTTTGATTTGTCTTTCCTTGGTGATCATTGATGTTGAGCATTTTTTCATGTATCTGTTAGCCCTCTATATGTCTTTGGAAAAATGTCTAGTCAGGTCCTCTGCCTATTTTTAATCAGATTATTATTTTTTCAGTGTTGAGTTATATTAAGTTCTTTATATAATTTAGATATTAATCTCTTTTTGGTCATATCATTTGCAAATATCTTCTCCCATTCAGTAGGTTGCCTTTCTGGTTGGTTGATGGTTTCCTTTGTTGTGCAAAACTTTTTATTTTGGTGTAGTCCCAATAGTTTGTTTTTGCTTTTGTTTCCCTTGTTTGAGGAGGCATATCCATAAATATGTTGCTAAGGCCTATGTCCAGGAGATTACTACTTACATTTTCTTTTAGGAATTTTATGGTGTCAGGTCTCACATTTCAATCTTTAATCCATTTTGAGTTTATTTTTGTGCGTGGTTTAAGAAAGTGGTCCCGTTTCATTTTTTTGCATGTAGTTGTCCAGTTTTCCCAGCATTATTTATTGAATATTTACATATATTAATGAACAATATATGTTCTTGCTTCCTTTGTCAAAGATTAATTGACCATATGAGTGTGGGTCTATATCTGGGCTCTCTATATTGTTCTATTGTCCTGTGTGTCTATTTTTGTGTCAGTATTATCCTGTTTTAAATATTATAACTTGGTAGCATATCCTAGAATCTGGAATTGTGATACCGCCAGTTTTGCTCTTCTTTCTCAGGATTACTTTGGCTATTCAGGGTCTTTTGTGGTTCCATGCAAAATTTAGGATTATTTGTTCTGTGAAAAATGCTATTGGTATTTTGACAGGCATTACGTTGAATCTGTAGATTGCTTTGGGTAGTAGGGACATTTTAATAATATTAATTCTTCCTATCCATGAACATGGTGTATCTTTCCATTTGTTTGTGTTATCTTTAATTTCTTTCACTAATGTGAAAGTATAGTATAGTATAGGTCTTTCACCTCCTTGGTTAAATTTATTCCTAGGTATTTTATTCTTTTTGGTGCAATTATAAATGGGAGTGTATTTTAAATTTCTCTTTCTGCCACTTTGTTAGTGTATGGAAATGCAACAGGTTTCTGTATATTAAGTATGTATCCTGCAACTTAACCGAATTCATTTATTACTTCTAATAGTTATTTGGTATAGTCTTTACAATTTTCTATATAAAGTATCATGTCATCTGCAAATAGGGATGGTTTTACTTCTTCCTTACCAATTTGGATGCCTTTTATTTCTTTTTCTTGCCTGATGGCTATGGCTAGGAATTCCAGTACTATGTTGAATACAAATAGTGAGAATGGACATCCTTGTCTTGTTCATGATCTTAAATGAAAAGCTTTCCGTTTTCACCAGTAAGTATGATATTAGCTGTGGGTTTTTTATTTATGGCCTTTACGTTAATGAGATATGTTTTCTCTAAACATTTTTTGTTGACAGTTTTTATCATGAGTGAATTTTGTATTTTATCAAATGCTTTTCTGCATCTATTGAGATGGTCATATGGTTTTTATCCTTCCTCTTGTTAATGTGATATATCATATTGATTGATTTGTGAATATTGAACCATCCTGGGGTAAATCCCACTTGATTGTGGTGAATGGTCCTTTCAATGTATTGTTGAATTTGGTTTGCTAATATTTTGTTGAGGATTTTTGCATCTATGTTCATTGGGGATATTGGCCTGTAGTTTTCTTTCTTTTTTTTTTTCTTTTTTTGCAGTGTCTTTATATGGCTTTGGTATCAGGGTAATTCTGGCCTCATAAAATGAATTTGGAAGTTTTCCTTCCTCTTCTATTTTTGGAATAGTTTGAGTAGAATAGGTATTAACTCTTCTTTAAATGTTTGGTAGAATTTATCAGTGAAGCCATTCAGTCCTATACTTGTTTGTTGGGAGTTTTTTGAGGACCTACTCAATTTCATTACTAGTAGTCAGTCTGTTCAAATTTTCTATTTTTTCCTGATTCCATTTGGAAGACTATATGTCTTGACGAATTTATCCATTTCTTCTAGGTTGTCCAATTTGTTAGCATACAATTTTTCATAGTTTTCTTTTATAATCCTTTGTATTTCTGTGGTGTTGGTTATTTCTCCTCTTTCATTTCTGATCTTATTTGAGTCCTCCCTTTCTTTCTTGATGAGATCAGATAAGTTTATCTATTCTGTTTATCTCTTCAAAGAACCAGCTATTGGTTTCATTGATCTTTTCGATTGATTTTTTTTAGTTTCTATTTCATTTATTTTCACTCTAGTCTTTATAATTTCCTTTCTTCTACTAACTTTGGGCTTGCTTTGTCCTTCTTTTTCTAGTTCCTTTAGGTGTAAGTTTACATCGTTGTTTTGAGATTTTTCTTGTGTTTTGAGGTGGACCCGTATCACTACAAACTTCCCTTGGAACTGCTTCTGCTATATCCCAAAGATTTTGGACCATTTTGCTTCCATTTTAATTTGTCTCCATGTTTTCGTTATTGTTATTGTTCAATTTTTATTTCATAATCATAAACTTAACTCTGCAATCCTGCTAGACTTTGAGGGGAATAGGAAAATATGGAGCCCACAAAACTGCAGTGAGAGCACAAAGAGTATAGGATATTTCAAGCAGATGGGGGTGAAGGGATGCTTTTCTGATCTACAGAAGGAATGGTCTGGTAGTTAAAATAAAATGCAAGTCAGATTTATTAGATTTGTCCATAGTCAGCAATGGCGATCTTCTTGCTGGTTTTGCCATTCCTGGACCCAAAGTGCTCCATGGCTTCCACGATATTTATGCCCTCTTCCACCTTGCCAAAGACCAAGACCACATGCTTACCATCCAGTCTCTCAGTCTTAGCAGCGCAGATGAAAAACTGGGCACCATTTGTAATGGGTCCAGCATTTGCCATGGACAAGATGCCAGGACCTGTGTGCTTCAGGATGAAATTCTCATCATCACATTTCTCCACATAGATGGACTAGCCACCAGTGCCATTATGGCCTATGAAGTAACCACCCTGGCACATAAATCCCAGAACAATCCTGTGAAAACTGGAAACTTTATTACCAAATCCTTTCTCCCCAGTACTAAGACCATGAAAGTTCTCTGCTGTCTTTGGAACTTTGACTGCAAACAATTCAAAGGAGGTGTGGCCCAAGGGCTTGCCATTCATGGCAATTTGAAGAACATGGTGATGACTGGCGGTGTGGGCAGCTCTGGGGTGGTGGCATATGCAAGGCTGTCTCCATGTTCTTTTTGATTTCCTCTTTGATTTCTTTGTTGACCATTGGTTGTTTAGTAGCATATTGTTTAGTCTCAATAGTTTCATGTTTTTTCCTCTTTTCCTTATAATTTATTTCTAGTTTCATACTTTTGTGGTCAGAAAAGATGTTTGATGTGATTTCAGTCTTAAATTTATTGAGACTTGTTTTGTGGACTAACATGTGATCTATCCTGGAGAATATTCCATGTGTACTTGAAAAAAATGTCTATTCTGCTATTATGGGTTAGAGTTCTCTATATATCTGTTAATCCCTTTGGTCTAATGGGTTATTCAAAGCCACTCCTTCCTTATTGATTTTTTTGGATCTGGATGATATATTCATTGATGTAAGTGGCATATTTAAATCCCCTACTGTTATTGTATTACTGTTAATTTCTCCCTTTATATCTGTTAATATTTGCTTTATGTATTTAGGTGCTCCTATATTGGGTGCATAGGTATTTACAATGTTAATCTTCTTGTTGGATTGATCCCTTTAATATTATGTAATGCTCTTCTTTTTCTCTTGTTATAGTCTTTGTTTTAGTCTATTTTGTCTGATACAAATATTGCCACCCTGGCTTTTTTTTTCCACTTTCATTTACATGGAATATCATTTTTTAATCCCTTCACTTTCAGTCTGTATGTGTCTTTAAGTCTGAATTGAGTCTCATAGACAGCTTATAGATGCATTTTGTTTTTTTATCCATTAAGTCACCTGATGTCTTTTGATTGGAGCATTAGCATTTAAAGTAATTATTGATAGGTATGTGCTTATTGGAACTTGTTGTTTTGTGGTTCTTTTTGTAGTTCTTCTTTGTTCCTTTCTTTTTCTTTTGCTCTCTTCTCTTCTGACTTGATGGCTTTCTCAGATTTATTTATTTTTATTTTTTGTGTATCTATTTCAAGTTTTTTATTTGTAAATGTTACTGTGAGGTTCGTCTATAACATATAGGCAGTCTGTATTAAGTTGATGATCACTTAAGTTCACATGTGTGCTGAAGAACACATTCTAAAGGCACTAAATTTTTACTCCACCTCCATGTTTTATGTATATGATATTATATTTTACATTTTTATTTTGTGTATGCCTTGACTAATTTTTTAGATATAATTGATTTTACTCTTTTTGTGTTTTAACCTCCTTACTGGCTTTATAAGTGATTAATCTACTTTACTGTATGTTTGGTTTTACCAGTGACATTTTTTCATAGTTTTCTTCTAGTTATGTTCTTTTCTTTCCACTTAAAGAATTCCCTTGAGGAGCTCCTGGGTAGCTCAATTGGTTAAGTGTCCAACTCATGGTTTTGGCTCACTCAGGTCATGGTCTCCAGGTTATAAGACCAAACCTCACATTGGGCTCCTCGCTAGGTATGAAGCTTGGTTGGGATTCTCTCTCTTCCTCTCCCTCTGCCCTTCCCGATACTCTTGCTCTCTAAAAAAAAAAAAAAAAAAAAAAAGAGGAATTCCCTTTAAACAAAAAACAAACAAAAGGAATTCCCTTTAAAATATCAAGTCATCATTCAGAATTTAAGAGGTCAAGAGCTTCCCAAAGAAACAAAAGTTAAAGGAGTTCATCACCACTAAAGCAGTCTTATAAGAAATGTAGAGTTTTATAATTGAAATGACTGCATGTAATTCATGAACAAGACAATTTAACAGTGATCGTTATTGACAAGAATATAATTATTGATGAGAATATAATTCAAGCAACTGGGAGATAAATTTAAAACAATTTTCACAACAATTAAAAACTTACAAGTATAAATCATATTGGACTGTAATAGCTCTTACTTTTTCCCACTGGCAAATGTAATATGGCAAATATCTTATGATTACATGACTGGATTTAGAATATCCAAGTATATTTTCATATCTAGTATATATTACAAAATAATGATGAAGCTCTAATTTGCAGAGTATGACTATATTATTACAATGAAAATTCTACAGCTAACTTGGATGTAACAAAAAGGACACATCAGCCATAAACAAAAGGAGGAATTCAATATATATGAAAAGAGAGATTGGGAGCTGAGTCCATAAAGAGTATCTGGCAGGTCTTCCTGTCTTTCCTGGCCATACCTTGGGCTGTGAGTCCTGCCCCTTGAGTACCTGGAACATGCAGGTTGCTCCAAGGCTCAATGTTTATGACAAGCAGCAATACTCACTACAACTGGCTTTGGAAAGTGATGCCATGGTAGTAGAATACTCCTCCTTGGCTTTGCTTCTTTATTAAAGAATACTTGCTTTACTAAAGCAAATTCTTGGGGCGCCTGGGTGGCTCAGTTGGTTAAGTGACTGCCTTCGCCTCAGGTCATGATCCTGGAGTCCTGGGATGGAGTCCCCTCTCAGGCTTCCTGCTCAGCAGGGAGTCTGCTTCTCCCTCTGACCCTCCCCACTCTCATGCTTTCTCTCTCTCTCTCTCAATCTCTCTCTCTCTGAAATAAATAAATAAGATCTTTAAAAAACAGAACAAAACAAAATAAAAAAATTAATAAAGCAAGTTCTTTGTTGTGCTTGCCTCCTTGGGGACCATGGGTGGATCATCAGGCTCTGACTGCTTTGGGCTACTCTCTGAGAATCCTGAGAAGAAATTGCTTCTGGCCAGGGGTGAATTCTGTAGAGGCACCAACCACCCCAGTCATTCCAGGCCACCTAGTGCTGAACAGATAACTATCTTGCAATACATTTGTAACTCATTTATTACACACTGAATGAAGTGTGTCACTTAAAAGACTATGGTTTATATAGCTAAACTTGTTAAAATGGGGGTGGAGGAAGAAATAGTTTCTGTGTATAATCAATTCTTTACATTTGAAATGACTAATTACAAAGTGATGTAGCTATATTAGTACAGATAGAATATATAATAACTGGAATATGATTGAGTCATACATTGCCTTCATCTGGTTGTAATTTTTAATAAAATTTAATAATCTTTTACTAACTTTAATAGTCAGTGTCCAGATAGGAAATAGAAATCACACCAGTTATTTGAAGAGATACTTTAACAAGAACTCTTAATTAAATATAAAGTTAAGTAGATGACTGCAGAGCTAAAAAGAGACATCTGAGATATGACAGAGGGAGCAGCTATTACTGCATCTAGAGCTGGGAAAGAAAAAAAGAAGCAAAGGAAAAAAATTTACAAACTTAAAGGAGTAACCCCCAGAGAGCGGAAACTTGGATTACTGAGAAGATTCTGCTCAGCTGGTATTGGTATCTCTGAGGTTAGAGGAGGGATTCCATAGGACCCAGACATGCAGGAACACTGGTTGGTATTGGTGTCTTTGAATCAATGAAATGTGCAGAACTGTAGAAAAACTACAAACTGGATTCTGTTGTTGCTATAGAAAGGACCTGCTGCTACCAGGCTAAAGAAGCATTGCAGAGGTAAAGCATACAGGAACCAAAAGTTCACAGGAAGCAGTCTTTTTTTTTTTTTTTTTTTTAAGATTTTATTTATTTATTTGACAGAGAGAGACAGCAATAGAGGGAACACAAGCAAGGGGAGTGGGAGAGGTAGAAGCAGGCTTCCCACCTAGCAGGGTCCCTGGGATCATGACCTGGGCCTAAGGCAGACGCTTAACGACTGAGCCTCCCAGGTGCCCCGGGAAGCAGTCTTGAGATAGACTGGAAGGAATAATTTTCTCGTCCTTCTTCAGTTTTGGGATCTCCCTCTAGTGCCACCAATTAGCAGAGTCAGTCTCCCTCTGGTCTCCCTCTAGTGCCACCAATTAGCAGAACCAGCTGGCAAGGCAAAAAAGTGTGGTTTTCAGAGTACCAGCGCCAGCATCAAAGAATACAAAAGGGTGAGTTTAGATCTGAGATAATGTGGTAACTAGCACTCGACTGATACGGAAACTGATACCAGAAATGGAGGTTATCTTTCATCCTCTAGTTTGCATATATTTTATGAACACAGTTAAAGACTTTGCTACTTCCCACTCTCCAAATCCAATGACTGTAAAGTCAGCAATGTGCTGGACGCATTCAGTGCTGATTGGAAGGTCATGATGCTCAGTATCTCTGTGGACTCTATTATGGTAGAGAGCAGAACTGACGTAGCACTGGGGTAAGACAATAAAGTTATATTTTTGGCCAGCCAAGTAAAAACAAATAGCTGCTGGTGTTCTCTCCCAATTTGTATGGAGAAATGGGCATTTGTTAGGGCAATAGCTGCACACCAGGTGGCAGAGATTGTGTTGATTTGTTCCAATAACGGTATTACATATGGAAGGCAGCTGGAGACATCACCTGATTAAATTTATAATAGTCTACAGTCATTCTCCAAAATCCATCCAAACAGGCAAATTAAATTGGCATGAGAGAGGTTTCATCACTCCCTGCTCCTTTCAAATCTTTATGGGTGTTGCTAATCTCTGTAATTGCCCATTCTGCCATCCCAGGAAAACAATAATTTTAGTTTACTCTTCTGGTGTATGTGTATGTGGGGGAGGGGAGTTCCCAAGGGCTACAACTTGGCCTTTCATACTACTAGGCTCCTTATTTCAGGATCAGAGAGCCAACATGGAAATTCCGCCAGTTACCATGCATCTATTTTAATTATACATCCAGGAACTGATGAAATCACTATAGAGTGGTTCTATGGATTTACTTAATCTACTGTGATTCAAATTTAAGACTCGATTTCTCAGGGGTTGGGAGAGTGGGGAATGAATTAAATAGGTGATGGGGATTAAAGAAAGCACTTGTGATGAGCACGAGGTGATATATGGAATTATTGAATCACTATATTGTACACTGGAAACTCATATCACACTGAATGCTAACTAACTGGAATTAAAATAAAAACTTAAAAAAATAAATAAAGGAAAGGTACAAGGACTAAGCTCTGGGAGCACTCCAATATTAAGAATTCAGAAAAGAAAAGTAACCAACAAGAGAAACATAAAAAATAACTAGGGAGATGGGAGAAAAACTCAGATATTGTTATCCTGGAAGCCAAGTGAAGAAAGTACAGGTTTCCCCCACTATCTGAAAGTATAACATTCCTGTGGGACTGTAAGCCAGAATGATGTAAAGCAAAGGAGCTATTATCATTTATTTATATGGAAAAATTTTTTGAGCATTCCTGGACCCAAAAATTCAAATCTCTTAGGCTCTTCTGATTTCTTAGGACACATCTTGCTAATGGATGCACAAAATACATTGAGATAGGGGCGCCTGGGTGGCTCAGTCGTTAAGCATCGGCCTTCGGCCCAGGTCATGATCCCAGGGACCTGGGATCGAGCCCGGCATCGGGCTCCCTGCTCGGCAGGAAGCCTGCTTCTCCCGCTACCATTCCCTCTGCTTGTGTTCCCTCTCTCGCTGTGTTTCTGTCAAATAAATAAAATCTTAAAAAAAAAAAAATACATCGAGATAAAGCACAAATGCTCAGACACAGTTCAAAGCTACAGTTGCTGAATGCTGAGCTAGTGAGTGTGGTTCCCGGGAAAGGAGCTTAGGGTATATGCTGCCTCTATAACGGCTTGCTGTGAAACAAATGCTGAATACTATTTTTACTTTTTGCCTTTTTTTGTAAAAGCAAAAATCCTCTTCAGATTTCTTTCCCCGAGGGAAACCAGATGGTGGTCAATGCATCATCAAGATTCACGCTCAGTTATGACCTCAAGACCTACCTTACCAATTCAACTGCGTTCAAGCTTTTCGTTGCCACTGGCAGAAATGGTGTTAATCTTAAAGGATCCTGCACCCCTAGTCAAGCCTTGGCCATTACAGCAACACTTCTTTATGAGACCCTCATGCTGTGCCATGTGCAGTTCAGTAATACTTTGCTGGATCCCAGCAAGCAAAGTCTTCCATGTCCATGCAGGTTTCAGCATGGAGAGAGGTCAGTGTGAAGATTCAGGTGTCCTTCAGAAATTCCTGGCTTCTGGCCAGACCCTCCTCCTTACCCTCTTTACAGTGCTCTTGTCAACAGCTTTGTCTTTCTAGCACACAATGCCTTCATAAACAAGATACAGAGAATTCCAGTTGTTTATGTACCAACTTTAGGGACACCCGCCAAGTTCTTAGACCTCTAGACAACCTCCCCACCCATTCATGGCTCCAGAGGCCCCACCAGCCTAAAGTCAGCTACAACATCGGCTGTGGAGTATAAGGCACTAACCTCCACTCCAACAGGTCCCCTTAACGGTGGAAGACTGGAAATTTCTATCCCTAGACCTGGAGCCTAGTAGCAACCTCTACACTCATAAGACCCTAAACAAAGCTTCTGAGAACTGTAAATAAAGGATCCTAAGCTGTTCCATTAAAAAAAAATAATAATAAGACTTGATTTCTCAGCTTCTACCACAAGCCCATACTTAAGCTAGTGGACTGCAGTGGCACTTAGAGTTCCCAGGAATTAACATTAGTGTAGTACCAGGATATTTTTTCCCCTGGCACACAGTCATTTCAGGAGATGGCCACAGGTCGTGGGGGGAAGACTTGGGAGATTTTCACTATATACTAATGGCAGTGCCGCAGTGTCCTTCTTCAAGGAGATCCAACTTTGCCTTCAGTTATGGGGCGTAGGCCTAGAAACTGGCGAGAGGTCAGAACTCTCCACTGTGATGACTAGAGCCATATCTTTGGCCACCACATATGGATTTTTTTTACTGTATATATAGATGACCATTTCAGTAGGCTGACCATCTATTTTATTCCTAGGGCCACCATAATCATTTAGCTGCAAAGATTGCTGAGAGTAAAAAAAAAAAAAAATCTGTATTTCTACTTCTCTTTATGGTAAAATGTGCCTAAAATCGCTTCTCGGCCTTTTGGCTAAGATCAAGTGTAATATGGTAAATGTACCTACTTTGTCTTTGGTGGTTAAACATTAATATTTGGCCTCTGCTACTCTGAAATGGGTCATCCCCCCTGCCTAACCTCCAGAAGAAAGCCACTATAGAGCTTTTCAAGGATGCAAGTATTTCCATCACTAATATACTTTTCAATGGTCTAGTAGAGGGATCTCCCCAGAATCCTCTCAGAGGATGTACTGGGGAGGGGAGGGGAGGTGCAGGTCAATACGTAATAAATCTACTCCAACATTCCTATCTCCCTAAGCCTTTGGATTTCTTCTTATATTATTCCAAGAAAGTTCCAGTATCTCAGCTTAAACATATACCACTGCGGAGTCCAAGTTTCAGTGAATTTACCAAATAAATGATTAGCGTCACTTCCAGCTATAGATGCTATAACCTGAAGTCCTTAACTTCTGATAAGTGTACCCATATTAACAAATTCTAACAACTCAGAATTATATCCTTTCTTTAACTCCCTTATAATATACTCTCACACATATTCCCTGGGTTTATGCCACTATATATGCAAATCGTGAAAATCCTTTGCTATAAAAACGATTTCTTCCTGGTCAGACTTTGTATTTGCCCTGCTGGAGCATTTTAACATCTGATTTTAGTTTTGAGTCTCCTAGAAGTAAGAGGTGGTTGTGATGAGTCTTGAGGAAAATGAGCATCTCCTAGTAAGGCAATTGCCTGAGATGAGATTATTGCAAGGTTTTCAATTTAGTGAAGGCTAGTTTCCAAAATACAGGACAAACTGCCTCCCTTGGCAAGAGAGACTCAAAGTGACTCAGAAGTTTGAGATTATTAGTCTCCTAGTCCCACTAAATGTTGGAAATTTGGAATGAGGTCCTCCTTCCCAATCAGTGCCCCAATTTTAACATGAGTAACTTGGCTAGGATGTGAATTCAATTAATATTATAATTCTGCAACCCATAATTCTTGATGAGTTAACCCCTTTATCATTGTATAATGACTTTCTTTGTCTCTTGTTACAGCTTTTGGCTTAAAGTCTATTTCAAAGTCTGATGTAAGTATAGCTAGCTCTGCTCTATTTTGGTTTCACTTGCATATACTCTCTTTTTCTATCCCTTCACTTTGAGCCTATGTGTGTCCTTAAAGCTGATGTGAGTCTCTTGTTTAGGCAGCATATAGTTGTGTCTTGTTTTTCATCCATCCATCCACTCTATGTATTTTTTTTTTTTTTAAGATTTTATTTATTCGACAGAGAGAAACACAGCGAGAGAGGGAACACAAGCAGAGGGACTGGTAGCGGGAGAAGCAGGCTTCCTGCAGAGCAAGGAGCCCGATGCGGGGCTCGATCCCAGACCCCTGGGATCTGACCTGGGCCGAAGGCAGACACTTAATGACTGAGCCACCCAGGCGCCCCATCCACTCTATGTATTTGGATGGAGAATTTAATCCATATACATTTGGTTGTATTATCAAAAGGGAAAAATTTAATAATATTATCTTGTTAATGATTTTCTGGCTGTTTCATGGTTTCTTTCTTTCTTCCTCTCTTACTGCCTTCTGTTGTGCATTGATGATTTTCCATAGTGGTATGCTTTGATGCCATTCTTTTTATTTTTTTGTGCATCTACTGTAGGTTTTTGCTTTGTGATTACCACGACACATTGATTATAATAATTATTTTAAGTTGATAACAATTTAATTTCAGCTACATACAAAAACCCTACATTTTTACCCTCCCATTTTGTTTTTGATGCCAAAATTTCCATATTTTTATACTGTATATCCATTAGTAAATATTGTAGCAATAGTTATTTTTAATACTTCTGTCCTTTAACCTTTATACTAGAATTAACTGATTAATACACTACCATATTACGGTATTGAAATATTCTGAATTTGACTATATATTTATCAGTATGTTTTATTTTCTTCTTTTTAATTTAATTTTATTTTTTCAGTGTTCCAAGATTCATTGTTTATGCACCACACCCAGTGCTCCACGCAATACATGCCCTCCTCAATACCCACCACCAGGCTCACCCAACCACCCACCGCCCTCCCTTCCAAAACCCTCAGTTTGTTTCTCAGAGTCCACAGTCTCTCATGGTTTACTTCCCCCTCCAATTTCCCCCAATTCACTTTTCCTTTCTTTCCCCTAATGTCCTCCATGTTATTCCTTATGCTCCACAAGTAAGTGAAACCATATAATTGACTTTCTCTGCTTGACTTATTTCTCTCAGCATAATATGTTTTCATGTTACTAATTGGTGTCCCTTTGTGCCAACTTGAAGAACTCCTTTCGCATTTCTTGTAAGGAAGCTTTTATTTGTCTGGGAAAGACTTTGTCTCTTCTTCATTTCCGAGGAGAATTTTGCCAGATAGAGTATTCTTGATTACTTTAAATATATCACCCCCACTTTCTCCTGGCCTATGAGGTTTCTAATAAAAAATACACTGATAGTCTTATGGGATTCCCTTGTAAGTGACATACTTCTTTTCTATTGCTGCTTTCAGGATTTATCATTGTCTTTGGTTTTTGACAGTTTTATTACAATGTGTCCTGGGGAAGATGTCTTCGGGTTGAATTTGTTTGCAGACCTAAGAACTTCATGAACTTGAATGTGCGAATATCTCCACAGATTTGGGAAGTTCTCAGACATATTTTTAAAATAAGCTTTCTGCTGCATTCACTCTCTCCTTAGACTCTCATAATACATAATTTCTCTTAAAGGTGTCCCATCAATCCCATAGGCTTTCTTCATTCTCCTTCATTTTTTTCCCTTTTCTTTTCTCTGACTGGATCATTTCAAAGGATCTGTGCTCCTACTGAGTATTTACCCCTCAAAAATGAGAATGCTAATTTGAAAAGATATATACACTCTTATGTTTATTGCAGCATTATTTACAATAACCAAGATGTGAAAGCAACCCAAGAGTCAATCAATAGGTAAATGGATAAATAAGATGTCACACACACACACACAGGAATATTACTCAGCCATAAAAAACAATGAGATCTTGTCATTTGTGACCCAGACGTATGCTAAATGAGATAAGTCAGAGAAAGACAGATACCATATGATTTTACTTATATGTAGAACCTAAGAAAACAAAACAAATAAACAAAAAGCAAAAACAAACTCATAAATACAGAGAACAAAGAGATGGTTGTCACAGGAGAGAGAATTGAGGGATGGGCAAAATGGGAGAAGGGAGTGGGAGACACAGGCTTCCAGCTATGGAATGAATAAGTCACAGGGATAAAAGTACAGCATAGGAAATATAGTCAATGGTATTATAATAGCATTGTATGGTGACAGATGATAGCTACACCTGTGGTGAGCATAGCATAGTGTATTGACTTGTCAAAACACTATGTTGTACACCTAAAACTAATGTAACATTGTATGTCAACTATACTTTAATAATAATAATAATAATAATAAATATGTGTTCAGATTCACTGATTCTTCTGCTTGGTCTAGTCTGCTATTGAAGCTCTTCATCGAATTCTTTATTTCAGTCCTTGTATTCTCCAGCTCTAAAATTTCTGGTGTCCTTTTTGTGTTTTTCTCTTTGTGGGACTTATTATTTCATTATTTTATTATTTTTGTTATTTCATCAAACCATTTATCCTGGTTCTCTTGTAGCATTCTGAGCATCCTTAAAACAATTATTTTGAATTCTTTGTTAGGTAATTTATGAATCTCTATTTCTTTGGGGTCTATTACCAGATGCTTACTATGTTCCTTTAGTGGTGTCATGTTTCCTTGATTCTTTGTGATCCCTGTCACTTTTATAGGTGCTTGTGCATTTGAAGAAGAGTCACCTCTTCCAGACTTTATGGAATGACTTTGGTAAGGAAAGACCTTCACCTGTAGTTGGTGGCGTGCTAGAATATTCTGTGATCCTTGGTCTAGAGCTGCAGGATGCCAAGTATGAGGGCATGTAGTGCCTGTAGATGGGTGGGGGTGACACGGCGTGTCATTGGCTCAGGAAGCTATGATCTGTGACATCAACTACTACATGATCCTTGGTGACAACTACAGGCAGTACACAATGGCTGCAAGGACTGTTGGATTCTTTTTTCTTTTTTTTAAGATTTATTTTATTTTATTTTACGTTTTTTTAATATTTTATTTATTTATTTGACAGAGAGGAGAGAGATCACAAGTAGGCAGAGAGGCAGGCAGAGAGAGAGGGGGAAGCAGGCTCCCTGCTGAGCAGAGAGCCTGATGTGGGGCTCAATCCCAGGACCCTGAGATCATGACCTGAGCCGAAGGCAGAGGCTTTAACCCACTGAGCTACCCAGGTGCCCCATATTTTATTTTATTTTATTTTATTTTATTTTATTTTATTTTATTTTATTTTATTTTAGAGAGAGAGAGATAGAGCATGTGATCAGGGAGAGGGGTGGTGGGAAAGGGAAAGAATCCTAAAGCAGACTCCTGGCTGAGCACAGAGCCAGACATGGGCTTGATCCCAGGACAGCAAGATCATGACCTGAGCCAAAATCAAGAGTCAGACCCTTAACCAACTGAACCACCAGGGCACCCCAAGACTGTTGGATTCTTTAACCAAACCTCTAGTCTACTGGCTAGAGACCGTGCCAAGCAGGGATGGTGGCCATAGCCAGTGGTGTGCATGCAGTTGGCTGTGGGGCCAGTTGAGGAGGCTGGCTACAGGGCCCAGTTGCAGACAGATGTGTACTGGTGAAGGCTAGGGCTCTCAGAAGGGGCTGGGGCCAACTGCAGGCACACAGGCAGCTGCAGTGGCTCTGGCTGTCACTGTGTACCTGTGTGACTATCAGGGCTAGCTGTAGGCACGTGTTTGGCAGAGGAGGCCAGTGATGGGAGTTGGGGCTGGTGTCTTGCGTGTGCACAACTGTAAGGTTAACTGCAAGTGAGTGGAGCTGTGCAGACCAGTGACAGGGGTTAGGGTTCAATCCAGATCCACCAATAGCTGTATAGACTTTGGCCATTGGTATATATACTTGTGGGCTACAGGAGCTCGCTGTGGCATATGCATAGTGGTAGAGGCTGATAATGGGAGTCAAGCCAGCAGCGTGCAGGTAAATAGCTGTAGGAATCTCCTGCCATTCTCAGCAGTTAGCTCTCTCTTACTCTGGCCTTTAATTTCCTAGCCTTACCTTTAAGTGTTCATCAGCAAGGGTTTATCTTTTTTTTTTCTTCTCCCAGATGATATTCTTATTGGGTGAGCTCCACTAGCATCCTCCTGCAAATGCATCTTTCTGTCAGTACCCAGGGGTTTAAGACTCATGAAGTCTAGCTAAATGACATCTCTGATCTTCTATTAGTCTGACAAATCAGAATTACGTATGATTTCTCTTTGACACTGGGAACCCCCTTCCTCAAGGATAACTGGCTACCCTTTCATATATGACTGACAGTCTTGCCAATCAAGATGCCAAATGCTGCAATTCACCAATTTATAACTCTATTGGGAATGCATATAAAGGGCCCTTAACAGATTCACAAAAACTCTGTCTCATAGCTGACAATCTAAGTAGAATGACTCAAGGATCTCATGGGTGGGAGAGTGAGGTATGCAGAACGCAGTACTATGCAAGTTAGTACTGCTCAGACTGGACAGTGCTTCTATCATTTTCTTTTTCTTTTTCTTTTTTTTAAGATTTTGTTTATTTGACAGAGAGAAACACAGCGAGGGAGGGAACACAGCAGAGGGAATGGTAGCGGGAGAAGCAGGCTTCCTGCCGAGCAGAGAGCCCGATGCGGGGCTCGATCCCAGGACCCTGGGATCATGACCTGAGCCGAAGGCAGAGGCTTAACAACTGAGCCACCCAGGCGCCCCTCTATCATTTTCCAAGGGACTTGATTCTGCACAACCTCCTACCAATGCACCATAATATATTTCAGTGTCATTAAGATTCTTAGTGGAAATGTCTATCAGACTACTGAATAGGTATTTTAAACGTGTTAACACCTCCAAACTCAAACCCTTATCATTCCTCCAACCTGTTTTTCTCTCCTCTCCTTATTTTATTAAATGGCATCATCATCCATTCAGCCTTGTGAATATGAAAAAAAAAACTCAGTGAACCTCAACTATCTCTCTTTCACTCTTTAGATCCAATTTGCCCCCAATCCTGATCATCGTGTCTGTTTTAGTTTAGATTCCTACAGAATAGACCCTGATCCAAGGAGTTGAGTGCAAGTTCATCTAGGAGTTTCCAGGAAACAATGGTAATGAAATAGGGAAATGATATAGAAAAGTGAAGGACGCCTATGTTATTGGGCATGTTGCACTCTGTAGGCAATTGAGGCTCTGTCCCATTGCAGAACTCTTAGAGACAGAAACGTTCCACCTATGGGACTATATGCAACTTCCTATCCATCACTGGCTGACTGAGGGCTTCTCCTATAAGATATCAACTCCCAAGCACTTCTTGCCTATCCCCACATTTGGACTGGCAGGAAGGACTCCAATGGAATTCCAGGTCAGAAACCATCCACATATACTGAAAAAGTGAAGCTGAAGGGGCATGGTTAGGGTATTGGCTGTGTCTGGCAGAACCCAGACTAGAGTGAGGACCATTTCCCGCAGATGCAGAGTTTCAGGTGCAAAATTTACCTTCATTCTCTCTTCCCCCAGTGTTTCATAATTCTAGTCTTTACTAGTGGAGGTAACTTTTTACTTTTTTTTTTTTTTTAAAGATTTTATTTATTTGAGAGAGAGAAAGTGAGAGGATGAGAGGAGCGAAGGTCAGAGAGAGAAGCAGACTCCCCGTGGAGCTGGGAGCCCGATGTGGGACTCGATCCCGGGACTCCAGGATCATGACCTGGGCCGAAGGCAGCTGCTTAACCAACTGAGCCACCCAGGCGCCCCTGGAGGTAACTTTTTAAAGACACCAATTTGATCATATCTATCCTGTGCTCAAAAACATGGAGTCAAGTCCAAACTCCTTGATTTAGCAGGATTAACCTTTACAGATTGAAAAGTGACCTTTTCAGCCACATTTGCCATTTTCTTTGATATAAGTATGCCCTGCTCCATTAGTGTTTCACTTTTTGAACTTGCATACCCTAGTCTGTATTGCTCCTTCTGCCTCAAATACTCTTCCTGCCTCCTTTACACAAAAATGTCTTATTAGCCTGTTAAAATCCAGTTTAGAAATGTATCTGTCTGTGGACTTCCCTGACCTCCCTGGGAAAGTTAATTGCTTATCCTTCTATGTTCCTTAGCTTCTTATATGCACCTCTACTTTGGCACTTTGCAGATTGAATTGCCTCTGTTTAACCCTTTTTCCGTTACCAAACTAGGAATCTTCAAAGGAGGTTTTCCTGTCTCCCCGAACACAGGTCTTACTCATCTTTTAACCCCAATGTCTGCCTACATAGAGAAGGCCCCCCAATAAAGGTTTATTGAATTGGATTTATCTGGGTGCATCCAAACAAAACGGATTTTAAGAGAAACAGAAGGGAATTTCTTAGCAATTTCAGAAGATGGCCGCCATAAACAAAGAAAGCAGTCTGTGAGCATGTACAATTGGGACCTACCAAAGAAATCTATTTGATATTATTTATTATTTATGAACTGCTTCAAAAAGGCTTCAAGACAGCTATTCTAAAGTGTTGGAATCTGGGGCACCTAAGTGGCTTAGTGGGTTAAAGCCTCTGCCTTCGGCTCAGGTCATGATCTCAGGGCCCTGGGATTGAGCCCTGCTTCGGGCTCTCTGCTCAGCAGGGAAGCCTTCTTCCCCCTCTCTCTCTGCCTGCCTCTCTGCCTACTTGTGATCTCTCTCTGTCAAATAAATTATTTTTTAAAAATCTTAAAAAAATAATAAAATATTGCATGGGCACTGGGTGTGGTGCATGAACAATGAATCTTGTAACACTGAAAAAATAAAATAAAACTCTTTGGGGAAAAAATAATAATAAAATAAAATAAAATGTTGGAATCTGTTGCCTCCAAAGGCAGTAATTTTGGTTTATCCAACTAAAACATATGTTTTGTTGATGAAAAGAAATGCAAATACCCTAGCACAAAAGATACCATTTCAAATTAAATAATCGTTAGATTGTAACTGCCCTAGAGGTAGAGGCCATGGATATAAAATTTACTTTTTACATACATCTAGCCTAAATATACACAAATTCTCAAATGATTTTTGGCACAGCAGTGATTTTGATAATTTGTGGCTGAATCTATAGTCATTTGCAGTGAAGTAAAGATCTGATAATTATCCACTTTAATTCCTTAATATGAATAAATAAATCAGATTCCTCTCAGAACTCCTCATTAAAAAAAAAAGTGCTTTAGAACTACTCTATTAATCTGATATTCACACTACTAGGTATTTATCCCCAAAAATATAAAAACACTAATTCAAAAGGATATATGCACTCCTATCTTTATTGCAGCATTGTTTTCAATAGCCAGATTATGGAAGCAGTCCAAGTGTCCATCAACATGAATGGATAAAGAAGATGTGTATACAATGAAATATTATTCAGCCATAAAAAAGAATGAAATCTTGCCATATGGATGGAGCTAGATAATATAATGCTTGGCAAAATAAGTCAGAGAAATACAAATACCATATGATTTCACTCATGTGTGGAATTTAAGAAACAAAATAAAGAAAAAAACAGACTTATAGAGAACAGACTGATGGTTACCAGAAGGGAGATTGGGTGGGGGGATGGGTAGAAATAGATGAAGGGGGTTAAGAGTACACTTATCATGATGAGCATTGAGTAATGTATAGAATTGTTGAATCACTGTATTGTATACCTGAGAGTAATATAACACTGTACTTTAACTATATTGGAATTAAAAACTTAATTAGAAAAAAAAAGTGCTTTGTAGTGAGATTATTACTGTAGTGTCTGTATGCCTTTCTCAGGTGAATTGGGTAGTCATCAACATTTCACTCCACCTCATCTGAATTGTTATTTCAGAAATTAATGAGGATGATAAAGTTTTTAAAAATTCACTTGCATTACTGTTGCTGTTGTGTGTGTGTGTGTGTGTGTGTGTGTGTGTGTGTGTATTTCTTTCTTTAAAGATTATGGTTGTGATTACTAATGGTTGAATTTTCCTGTCTCCCTGGACACTAGCCTAGTCCTAATCTAGTTTTGGCCAGTAACAACAGCAGTAACAGTAGCAGAGTTTGAAAAGCTTAGCAGTTGAGAACTTACTATTCAATAGAATGGTGGGATGCAGTGGGGGTTGGGGGTGATTTTGGTCTTCCATACTACTTTTTGTTGTTTATTACTATTTTCTTTCTCTCTCTCTCTCTCTTTGTTATTAATATTGGCCTGGTAATACTTTTCCCTTCCTTTTGATGATAACTTTCAGTGGTCCAGATGAGTAAGTCAGCATCTCAAGAGGAACCCAAACCTGCTCAGGTATCTGGCTTAGATAGGTTTCTAACCACTTAACTATGAGAGGATTTGAGAGTCAACATTCTTGAAAAAATTGAGATGCAATATCATATTTTATTATTTAGTTATTTCTCTTTTTAGTTGAAGTATTCTGCATCAGGTTGTGACAAAAGTGCTGAAAAAGGGGGATGAGGGGTGCCCGGGTGGCTTAGTTGGTTAAGCATCTGAACTCTTGATCTCAGCTCAGTATAGATCTCAGGGTCATGAGCTCAAGCCCCGGGCTGGGCTCCAAGCTGGGCATGTAGTCTACTTAAGAAAACGGGGTGTGGAGGAGTCAAATAATAGTTGGGTCACAGTAGTCTGCTTCTAGTTGACAACAGGTCTGTTTGAATTTGTTAATACAGCTACTTTGTGTGATTTTATTTGGTATGATGCTTGCCCATTATGTAAATTTTTTTACATAAAAATCTTGCTATACTGGAGTATAAGATGTTAGTTTTATCTTTAGCTTTTTTTGGATACCACTTACTAACATGGTTTCCATGTCAGGAAAATGGAAAAGAAGACAAAGAAAGGAAAGAGGAAGCAACTGAAGTCGAAGAACCTTCTGAGGTAGAGTTTTCATGAATAATCAGATGTTAATGCTGCAGAGTAAACTGGAAAAATTAATTTTCTTACGAGGAAGGGGAAAAAATATGTGGGTGTTAAAAAAGATAAACAAAATGGCAACAGGAAAAGAGCAAACTCATGTTAATCGTTAAGATGACTCATTTGGAAGCTTCCACAGACAGGTAAATTATTTGTGAAAAGCTATTATAAATTATAGGAAAATAAAGGGTGCTTTCTAAAATCAGAACTATTACCCCGAGTACAATAATCACCGGTTTTTAGGGTAACTTCATTGTTCATTCTGAAACTATGATTCCCGTGTTAATAATTTATAAGTAACTTTGTGTTTATTTGAATACAAGACTTTGATGAGGAAGAAGATTCTATAGAAAAGAGGAGGCAATTAAAAATATGATTCAGGGCACCTGGGGGGCTCAGTGGGTTAAGCCTCTGCCTTCGGCTCAGGTCATGATCTCAGGGTCCTGGGATCAAGCCCCACATCGGACTCTCTGCTCAGCAGGGAGCCTGCTTCCCCCTCTCTCTCTGCCTGCCTCTCTGCCTACTTGTGATCTCTCTCTCTCTCTCTCTCTGTCAAATAAATAAATAAATAAATCTAAAATAAGAATAAAAATATGATTCACCATTAAGTTTGCTGATATGAGTCTTAAAAATATTTTATCATTCTTTTAAAACTACGTCAGCCTGAAAACAAAACAAACAAAATTATACCACCATGAGCACAAAAAAGCTATTTGCCACCATTTATTCATAAAACTAAGCTTTAATTTCTTCAGTTAAGATGAAATATTTTTCTTTCCCCCACAAACATGAAAAGTGATTCTAATAGTAAAACAGTAGCATTTTCAAAAGTCCGATTTCACTACCTAGTGGTCTCAAATTATGTTTTTGGAAAGTATTGCATAACTTACACGATACTTTGAGGATTAATGTACATCTGGAATAATATTCTTAGCATATCACTTTGTTAGCCACAGGAAGTTGGGATGACATGTTGAGCCAATGCATTTTATCTTGTGGATGCACTAAGACTGTGATTACTGCTTTGCTTCTAGTACACAGAATTAAATTCTAAAAAAATTAAGCAGGTGTGTTTGGTAACTCCTGCAAGGCATTTATCTGCATTCTTTTTTCGTTTTGTTTTTGTTTTTGTTTTATCTGCATTCTTTAACTGGGAGAGTTGATGCTACTTCAAGGAAAAGGAACTCATTTTGAAATTGATGTTTCTTTTCTCCTTTCAGAGTCCACAGAGTGAACCAGGCAGCTCTGCATTAGACAGCAAGAGCAATGTGGCAGAAACAGCAGCAGAAGAAATCAAATCCCAAGGTAGAGAAGCAGCCTTTCCCCCAACACAATGAAATTAATACAATTATATTTTCACCAGGGATGCAATTCTTAAGATTTTGCCTTTAAAGAAAATATAACCTCAGGGGTATTTTAAATACGATTTGGGAAGTAGTTAAAAAATGTATTCCCTTCACCATCTATTAATACCTTAGAGGCCACTTTATTCATCTCATGCTTAAAGAGAAAATTTAGCTGAGAGCTGACTGACACATATTAATGCAAATATAAGATGAAGAACACAAGCGATTTGGTGGGCTTATTGTCTTTTTGGTTCTCTTTTTACCTCTGTACTTGATCACACATTTATTCTGACTTCTAGCCCCATCTTTAACCCAAATCCCACATAATTATGCACACTGGAAATTTATACAATCAAAGACAAAAAACAAGTGGGAAAGATATTCATCCCTTTCACTATAGTTCTTCTAACTTCAGATACTTAGTGAAATTCTGTGCAATAAAAATTCTTGACACTATCTGAAATTTAACAATTTTAATTAATTGAAATTTGCTCCTATTAAATAAACTCCTATTAAGTGTTTAGTATGTGCTAGGCTGTGAAAGATTGGATTACAATAAATAATTATTAAGTAATAATAATTTTTAAAGCATTTTCTAAACTATAAATTGCTATATAGGTGCTACTTGTAACTTTTAGGTGCTTGTTTTTCTCCAAAGGGTTTTCTGTCTCTTAAACCAATTAAAAGCAATTATTTATCATGTTTTCTTTTTTTTTTTAAGATTTTATTTATTCGAGAGAGAGAGAGTGAGAGAGAGCAAGAGAGGGGAGAAGGTCAGAGGGAGAAGCAGACTCCCAGTGGAGCTGGAGTCCCGATGCAGGACTCGATCTGGGGACTCTGGGATCATGACCTAAGGTGAAGGCAGTCGCCCCCCAATTGAGCCACTCAGGTGCCCTTATTTTTTCTTATTAACACACATTATAATATGTACACGTCAAGAACCAAACTTTCCAACACTTATTCTGTTTTTATTGGAAACTTGTAATATTTTTGTAGCTTGTATTACGCTAACTTGTAAAAAGTTCTCTGGAAGTCCTTCTCCACCTGCCTCTCCCTCCAGCCCCAGTTTCTTGATTTTACTTTTTCCTCACTCCCACCCTCCACCACCATTACCACTACATATACTTTACTTTTACCGTAATCATTTCAGCCAAGTGTTTTTTGTTTTGTTTTGTTTTTTGTTTTTAGTAATCTCTAACACACAAGGTGGGGCTTGAACTTATGACCCTGAGATCAAGAGTCACATGGTCTTCTGACAGAGCCAGCCAGGTGCCTGTCAGCCAGGTTTTTAAATGAACTCTTTCATTTTAAACATGCCAAACAGAATTGTTATACATTTAATTACATTTCATTTTAATCAGATTGTGACCAAATGTGCACGTGCGAAACTTCACACGTGTATTTCATGATGTAATTGCCTCTCTAAACTTACCAGTCAAGAGTTTGTGGTATTTCCTGTTCTTGAACTTTCAATTGCTGTTGTTGCTTTTCAATGTATGGTAGAGGGAAGTGTGTTTTGCTTAAGTCTATTCATCCCAGTATATGATGTATACTGAAAACATTGCAGTAGCTTATTACAATATCACTTGCAAAGCAATGTACTTATTTATTCAGTGACCAGTCACTATTAAGCCTAATA
>CM053619.1:11523424-11535196 GCA_028646535.1 Procyon lotor | reverse complement strand
GCCTATCAAGTTCTTCATATCAGAGAGATCATGTGATACTTGTCTTTCTCTGACTGACTTATTTCGCTTAGCATAATACCCTCCAGTTCCATCCATGTCGTTGCAAATGGCCAGATTTCGTTTCTCTTGATGGCTGCATAGTATTCCATTGAATTCCTCATTTCTTTATCCTAAGTACCATACTTTTCAGGGTATGAGCTTAAGTTACATTTTGAGAAGTCGTTTTCTGAAAATACGTTTGCTCAAGATGCCTGGCTGGCTCAGTCAGTAGAACATGGGACTTTTGATCTTGAGGATTTAAGTTTGAGCCCCATGTTGGGTGTAGAGATTACTTAAAAATAAAATATTTTAAAAAGAGAGAAAATATGTTTGCTCAACTCTGTTCTTATTTCATAGCCCTAAGATTAACCAATTTTTGTAGGAAAATGCATTTTCCTATAGCTATTGATTCTTAATTCTAATAGTATTTAATAGTGCTTCTTTTCCTTCTTTATAGTCATTCTACCTTCTGTACAAATGTTAAGAATCAAGGTAGCTGAGTTTCAGACAGGGCTTGTATTTAAGGAGAACATCACACATTTAATCGAGTGGCCCTTCTGGGTCAGTTTGAACCAGCTTAATCAGCAGCCAGTCCCACTAATGTTATAAGCCCTTTTGTAAAGAAAGAATCTGCTAAAGCTTATTATAATGTGGATAATAATTCATTCCTATATATGTCCTTCAATAGGTTTGTACTGAGCCGTGCCCAGCAGGGAGCCATGAGCTAAGTGCAAGAAATGATAAAAGTCACTTTTAAGGCTGGAATATGAATATGGAATTCTTTTGTGTCCCTACTTATTTAGTTGAAAGCATTTATGCCCAAAGTACCCGAATAAGTCTTTGTACGTTAGAAGGTGGATTAACTCAGGAGTGAAGGTGTACATGTTGGGGAAGAATTCGAAAGGCTCTTAATGCTATGAAGGTTTTAGGAAGGTAATCCTGAAAAAAGAATTCCGGTGCTTAGTATAGTGCCTGCCACAAAAATGAGGCATTATTACTATCGAGTGAATATATAAAGAATCAATCAATCTGTAAAAGGTTTAGGAATGTCCAAGCATACACCTGCCAAAAAAAAACCCAGTACCTGTTTGAAACTATATTCATTTGAAACTCTGAGTTAATTTACCATTGGGCAGGGCTGTAATTTATGATCCTTGAACTCAGAGGTCACTCAATCAAAAGATAGTTGCAGATAGGCTTGCTTAGAATCCTGATTTATTAACCCTACTATTGCTGTGCCTCCTTTTCTTTTCTTGGTTTTATGGCCCCAAGGGAGAAGTATTTGCCTAGAATTGTAACCAAATACACATCTTCTTCCACTCTGCGTATCAGTGTGAACACTAGGATTCTTGCTTAGCAGCCTATCATTGCCAAGCACACTAGTGAAGCACTAGCAGAATACAGCAAGATAGAGAATGTCCTAGTTCATGTGTAGGTACACATATGAACCATGGCGGATGGGTAGATATTAAGTTGTTCTACATCTGTAGCACTACGTTTAAAGCAAGAGAGGATTCTCTTTGGTTTATGCTGGAGAGAGTGAAAGCAAAGAGAGTAACATTAGAACCTGCAAACTTTAAAGAATTGCTCTTTCACACTTACTTAAAACAAGAACAAAATCATTGTATATTGATGAGCATTGTGATGAACCAGAGTGGAAACATCCCCTCCCACTCAAAAATGTGGCTGACTTGTTGGCAAATGCAACTGAGAGGTAAGGGAGAACATTATACTACCCTCTTTACTGCCCTCATATTGGATTAGGAGAATTAGCCAAAGAGGAAATAAAAACTTAGGAGGAGGTTCATAAATACTATTGGACATAAGACATTCTTTAGATGAAATACTGGCTTTTATAAGTGTATAAGTTTCCTTATACACTACTTAATTTTTTCCTGGGAAGAAAGATGGAAACTAGGTAGGGTATAAAGGCATTCTTCAGAGTATTCTCAATAAGGCTAGAGGAAATTTTAAATAAATAAATAAAACAAATTTTAAAATATTTGTGGGTAACTCCCCACCAAAAATGAATAAATACATTGCAATACAGTCCTATAATGAAATACTATGAAGCAGTGAAAAATGAAGGAACTGGTTATAACTGCATCAAAAATAATAAATTCCTAGGTGGGAATAAACCTAACCAAAAAGATGCAAGACCTGTACTCTGAAACTAAAAAACATCGACAAAAGAAATTGAAGATGACACAAAGAAATAGAAGGACATTCCATGCTCATGGATTAGAAGAACAGATATTGTTAAAATGTCTATACATTCCAAATGTATATATAAAATGTCTATGCCATTCCAAAATGTCTATACTTCCCAAAGCAATCTATACATTCAATGCAATCCCTTTCACAATAGCAACAACATTTTTCGCAGACCTAGAACAAACAATCCTAAAATTATTATGGAACCATAAGGGACCCCAAATAGTCAGAGCAAAAAGAAAAGCAAAGCTGGAGGCATCCCAATTCCAGACTTGGTTTTATTACAAAGCTGTAGCAATCATCAGAGTGTGTTACTGACACAAAAATAGACGCAGAGATCAATGAAACAGAAAATCCAGAAATAAACCCACAATTACATGGTCAGTTAATGTTTGACAAAGCAGGAAAGTGGGAAAGAATATCTTCAACAAATGGTGTTGGGAAAACTGGACAGCAACATGCAAAAGAATGAAACTGAACTATGTTCCTACACATGCACAAAAATAAACTCAAAATGGATGAGAGACCTAAATATGAGACCTGAAACCATAAAAATCCTAGAAGAGAGCACAGGCAGTAACTTCTTTGACATTGGCTGTAGCAGTTTCTTTCTAGATAATGTCTCCTGAAGCAAGGAAAACAAACAAAACAAATAGACTCTTGAAACTACATCAAAATAAAAAGCTTCTGCACAGCAAAGGAAATAATCAACAAAACTAAAAGGCAACCTACAGAATGGAAGAAGATATTTGCAAGTTACATATCCAATAAAGGGTTAATATCCAAAATATATAAAGAACTGATACAATTCAATACCCAAAACCCAAATATTCCAATTACAAAATGGGCAGAAGACATGAACAGACATTTCTCCAAAGAAGACATCCCGATGGCCAACAGACCCACGAAAAGAGGCTCAACATCACTCATCATCAGGGAACTGCAAATCAAAACTACAATGAGATATCACCTCACACCTGTCAGAATGGCTAAAATCAACAATACAAGAAACAACAGGTGTTGGCGAGGATGCAAGAAAGGGGAACCCTTGTACACTGTTGGTGGGAGTGTAAACTGGAGCAGCCACTGAGGAAAACAGTATGAAAGTTCTTCAAAATGTTAAAAATAGAACTACCCTATGATCCAGCAATCATGCTACTGGGTATTTACCCATAGAATACAAAAATACTAATTCAAAGGGATATGCGCATCCCAACGTTGATTGTAACATTATTTACAATAGGCAAACTATGGAAGCAGCCCAAGTGTCCATTGATAGATGAATGGATAAAGAAGTTGTGGCATATATATATATATATGCATATATTCCATATATGATGGAATATTACTCAGCCATTAAAAAGAATGAAATCTTGCCATTTGCAGTGACATGGATGGAGCTAGAGTATAATGCTAAGCAAAATAAGTCAGCCAGAGAAAGACAAATACCATATAATTTCACTCATATGCAGAATTTAAGAAACAAAACAAATGAGGAAAGGATGGGGGATGAGTGGAATAGGTGATGGGGATTAAGGCATGTACTTGTCATGATGAGCACTGGATGATGTATGGAATTGTCAAATCACTATATTGTACACCTGAAATTAATATAACACTGTATGTTAACTAAGTGGAATCAAAATAAAAATTTTTTAAAATCAATGAACTAGATAGAGCTATACTTATCTATAGAGATGAATTTCCAAACATAATAATTAAGTTTTAAAAGGTCACAGAATACACATTGCATGAAAACATTTTTATAAAATTTAAAAGCAAGAAAGAACAATATTATACTGCTTAGATATAATATAAACAAATGCAGAGAAATGATGAACATGAAATTCAGAATAGAGTTTCTATTAAAGTAGGGATATATGGGAGGTTTTAGTATTTAGATGATTTTTTCTTTTCTCCTTTTTTCTTTCTTTCCTTCCTTCCTTCTTTCCTTCTTTCTTTCTCTCTCTTTCTTTCTCTCTTTCTCTCTTTCTTTCTCTCTCTCTTTCTTTCTCTCTTTCTTTCTTTCTTTCTTTCTTTCTTTCTTTCTTTCTTTCTTTCTTTCTATCTTTCTTCTTTTTTATCAGAGAGAGAGAGAAAGAGAGAGCACACAAGCAGGGAGAATGGCAGGCAGAGGGAGAAGAAGGCTCCCCACTGAGCAAGGAGCCCAATGCAGGACTCAATCTCAGGACCTTAGGATCATGACCTGAGCTGAAGGCTCTTAACTGTCTGAGCCACCCAGGTGTCCCTAGGTAATTTTTTTTCTTAAGCTAAGACTAGGTACATGGCTACCTATTATTTCATCATTATACCCTCAGGTCTTAAATATTTACTAATAAGATTTTTTTTTTAAAATACTGCTCTATATTGTGGAGGTTCTGGTCTCTTGCACTTTTATTGCACTAATACTTTTTAATGAGAGTTATTAATGATTGAGACATGAATCAGTAACGACTTTCTGGTTATCTTAAAAATAATGGCTATAAAAATAATTTCCGTATCTATTTCTTCTTTTCTTCTGCATCCACAAAATAATAATATATGGCCCTAATCCTATTGTTGTTCAGCTGGGCACTGATATCTTTTTCAGCACACAGAAGTAAATTGACTAGTGGGTAATATCTGAAAAGGCCTGAAACTACTTCATCTCCATGGCCATGTCAGAAAAAAACCTTAAGATTCCCATTAAGTTTTTCATTCCACTCATCTCAACAACCATGGATATGAAAGAAGAAAGAAAGAAAGAAAGAAAGAAAGAAAGAAAGAAAGAAAGAAAGAAAGAAAGAAAGAAAGAAAGAAAGAAAGAAAGAAAGAAAGAAAGAAAGAAAGAAAGGAAGGAAGGAAGGAAGGAAGGAAGGAAGGAAGGAAGGAAGGAAGGAAGGAAGGAAGGAAGGAAGGAAGGAAGGAAAGGAGAAAGAGAGAGAGAGAGAGAGAGGGAGGGAGGGAGGGAGGGAGGAAAGAAAGAAAGAAAGAAAGAAAGAAAGAAAGAAAGAAAGAAAGAAAGAAAGAAAGAAAGAAAGAAAGAAAGAAAGAAAGAAAGAAAGAAAAGAAAATCTGGTAGTTTATTGTTCAGAGCCTGAGTTAGCTAGGTCCCTGGGAGCCTAGAGTTATGGTAGGAAAAAGTAATATAATTCCATGTGCTAACGCCAATAAAAATATATGATCTTCCATCTCAGATGGACTTTCTGTATTACTTGGAAACCTATCTATGTGTTTGTTGTCTGCTTCTTTCCGCCTCCATAACAATTATTTCAAACTTTTATTATGCACAGTCAAGTCTATGATCCCACCATTTTTAGCAATATTTATTTTATTCCACAAAAAATAGAGGCTATTAGAGGACATGCCCTCAGTAAAGTGTAGGAAACACCTCATCCAAGTTTATTATATATTCTTGATCTCAATCTTTCATCTCCTTAGACTCCCAAGGACCGTCATCTAATCTCTCTCCCACAGCTTCTGTTTTCCTCTCCATATTGGCTCCTTCCTTTCACTCTCTAAATACAGTCAAGACTATCTGACCTTCAAAGAGAAATCCTTACCTCCACAATCACATTCCTGAAATAACTTTCCATTTGTCCAGTCTACACTTCACCTTCAAGCCCCTCCCCAACCCACTAAAGTCTTGGTTCCTTCCATTCTTATCAAAGAAATTGCCCTAAGGGGAGTGAAGAATAACTGGATGCTAAATCCAATATATACTTTCTACTTCTTATATCATTTGATTTCTCTGCAGCATTTGACACTGTTGACTACTTTCTCTGTAGTGATTGTTTTTTTGTCTGTCCAACATCTCTTTGGGAAACTACCCTCCTGTCCTTAATCCATTTGGTTTAGATGTGGCTGACTCCACCTATTTATTTCCAGGGATAGGTGGTGATCCAAACCTGATCAATCAGAATATTCACCACCCCTTCAATGCTGTGGATGGTTCAGAAATAGGCATAATTTATACCAAGTCAATTAAAACCATTCCCAGATTTTTTCCCCAGATTTTTTAAGCTGGAATTTTAATGGCAGATTTTTAAAAATCAATGATCATAAAGATTATGAAAATCTAAAGATGCTGGTGACCATTTTTTATCAACATGTGAGGACAACCTGCTTAAAAATTAATTCAATAGAACAAATTAGAAACTGGAGGTGTATTTCAGTGATGCCTAAAACAGTTACAGGTTTTCCAGCTATCTGAACTAATATTTTCCATTTTTAATTTAATTTTAATTTAAGCTATTTGAGGTAGATTGCTTGAAATTGAAAGGGTCTTTCTTGAAACTCTTCTTGTGGTTTCCGTGATTCTAACCTATCCTATTTTCCTCCCAACTCTCTAGTCACTCTCAGACTCCTGTGTTCTATTTTTGCCTGGTCTCTAAAAATGTTGCCTGAAACTTCTAAGTCCTACAATGACCTTTGAGCAGCAACAATAACATCCTGACCTAAATAATAAAAACTAATTTTAATAAACCTGTCTGTTATTTAAAAAATGTTGCGTAAGATTCTTTTCTTGGTCCTTTTTTCACTCTAGACATTCTCTCTGTGTGAGCTCATCTAATGATAATAATAACTATAGATATTTTAGAATGTATAATTTCATATATAGGCATATTTTTCTCATGACTATCCTGCAAAGTATAATTATTGTTTCCATTTTACAGAAATAGAAACTGAGTCTAAACTGAGTAATTTGTTCTAAATCACAGGGCTAGGAAAGGTGAGAGCTGGAATGTGAACCCTGGTGTCTGTGATTCCAACGTCCATAATATTTTTTAACACAACATTTATTCATTAATCAAGTAATTGATTTCTTACTATGTTTCTGACACTGTTCTAACCACTGAGAGACAGAGTTCCTGCATTAATGTGTCTCAATTTCTAAAGGTGCGTTAGAAATAGATTATTCTTCCCCCCAAAATCCATGGTTTTCGCCAGTACAATAATGCAAATAAAGGAAATAAAAGTTATAAAAATTATAAAGAATCAAGGAGAAATATCTTTTTTTGCAGATAACATAATTGAATAAAGCAACAAATATAAATTTAGCAAGGTTTCTGCATACAAAGTCAATATACCAAAAAAATTATAAGTGCATTACTTACCTCGACTCAGCTTGTGAGGGACGGTAACTGGGACCCTGTGTCTGCTCCTGTCACCTATGCCTGCTAACCTGTAGCCACCATGTATGAGTGCATCTTCATCCACGCTGGCCAGGCTAGTGTCCAGATTAGCAATGCGCTGGGAGCTCTGTTGCCTGGAACATGGTGTCCAGCCTAATGGCTAGATGCCAAGTGACAAGACCATTAGGGGAGGAGATGATTCCTTCAACACCTTCTTCAGTGAGATGGATGCTGGTATGTGCCCAAGGCAGTGTCTGTAGACCTGGAACCTATAATCATTGATGAAGTTCACACTGGCATCTACCACCAGCTCTTCAACCCTGAGAAACTCATCCCAGGCATGAAGTTGCTGCCTGAGGGCACTACATCACTGGCAAGGAGATCATTGGCCTTGTCTTGGACCGAATTTGGAAACTGAGTGACCAGTGCACATGTCTTCAAGACTTCTTGGTTTTCTATAGCTTTTGAGGTGGAACTGGCTCTGGGTTCACCTCCATACTGATGGAACATCTCTCTTTCAATTATGGCAAGAATTCCAAGCTTGTTCTCCATTTACCCAGCCCCCCAGGTTTACACAGCGGTAGCTGAGCCCTACAGCTACCCTCACTCCCAATTCCACCCTAGAGCACTCTGACTGTGCCTTCATGGTAGGCAACAAGGCCATCTCTGACAGCTACTGCAGAAACTTCGATATTGAGCACCTGGGTGGCTCAGTTGGGTAAGCATCCAACTTTTGATTTTGGCTCAGGTCATGATCTCATGGGAGTGGGATTGAGCCCCACATCTGGCTCCACACTCACCAGGGAGTCTGCTCAAAAGATTCTCTCCCTTTGCCCCCCGCCACTCACATGTGTGTGTGCATGCTCTCCTTCTTTCTCTCTCTCTCTCTAAAAAAAAAAAAAGAAAGAAAGAAAGAAAAGAGGAAGCCTCAATATTAAATGCCCATACTACACTAACCTTAACTGCCTTACTAGCCAGATTGTGTCTTCTATCACTGCTTCCCTCAGATTTGATGGAGCCTTGAATGTTGACCTGATGGAATTCTAGACCGATCTGGTGCCCTATCCCTGCATCCACTTCCCTCTGGCCACATAGGCCCTTATCATCTCTGCTGAGAAAGCCTACCATGACCAGCTTTCTGTATCAGAGATCAAAGCATGGCTGGATGCTTTGAGCCAGCCAACCAGATGGTGAAATATGACCCTTGGCATGGTAACTACGTGGCTTGCTGCCTATGAGTCCCCAAGATGTCAATGCTGCCATTGCCACCATCAAGACCAAGTGCAGCATCCAGTTTGTGGACTGGTATCTCACTAACTGCAAAGTTGGCTTTAATTACCAGCCTTCTACTGTGGTATTTGGTGGAGATCTGGCCAAAGTACAGAGCTGTGTGCATGCTTAGCAACACCACAGTCACTGCTGAGGCCTGGGCTCACCTAGACCATAAGTTTGACCTAATGTATGCCAAGTGTGCCTTTGTTCACTGGTATGTGGGTGAAGGCATGGAGGAAGGAGTGCTTTCTGAGGCCCGTGAGGACATGGCTGCCCTTGAGAAGGATTATGAGGAGGTTGGTGTGGATTCTGTTGAGAGAGAGGGTGAAGAAGGAGAGGAATACTAATTACCATTCCTTTAAGCCCTATAGCTTGTCACACTCAGAACTTTAGCTTAAACATTTGCTGATAGGCATTAAAGCTTTCTGGTTACACCGTCTTCACTTTTTAACTGTGATCATGTCTTACTTTTCTATGTGTACCTGTAAGATTTTTCCATGTCTCAAATTAAAGTCTTTAAAAAAAAAAAACACACAAAAAAACCCCAATTATATTTATGTAGATTAGCAACAAATAATCAGAAAGTAAAATATTCTAAATACCATTTTAATAGTATCAAAACCCCTTAACATCTAGAAATAAATCTAACCAAAAATGAGCAAAGCCTCAAAACTGAAATCATGAAGCTTTGCCAAAAGAAATTAGAGATGTCCTAAATAAGTGAAAAGATTTACCTTAGGACCAACAAAGATGGCCGGAGGCAGAATTGCACCACCTTTGCCAGGGGACCGGGCTAAGTAATCTGCTCGGATTCGCTCTCGGGAGCTTTTGTTTCCTGAATGCTTTCCGTACAGCTTTGGAGGATGGGAATGAAAATGGCAGCCTCCTAATCTCCGGCCCGTAGGAGCTAAGAGCTTGGGCCCCACTCCTCAGTGTGCCCCCGGAGAAAAGCAGTGAATCCTTCCTGTCTCCCTGGTCTCCAGCCACACTGAGCTTAGCTGGCCTGTGACCAAGCATTTCTATCTCTGGCGCACTGCCCTGTTTGGAGTCTCCAAATTCAGCCGATTTCTGCAGTGCACTCCCTTGCTGCTCCTCCCAGAGGAAGAAGGAGGGAGTCTTCTCAGATCTGCCACTTGTGGGGTCCCTGCTCGAAGAGTAGTGGCCCAACTGTGCACCAGGTCACGGTTTAAGGTAAGCCTGAGCTGAGAGCCCCACCTCGGCTCTGTCTTTGCAGACAGCTTCCCTGCTCTGATACCTGGGAGCTCTGCCACACCCAGACACCCCTGGTCTTTTTGTGATCCCAAGGGACCTGAGACCATACTGTCCCAGCAAGGGCTCCACCCCCAGCTTAGCCTCTGGAGCATCGCCCCTCTGTGGAGCAGACTTCTGAAAGTTCTGATTTTGTGCTCCACTGCTCTCACTTGTTGGGAGCCGGCTGATGGAAGCTCCCTCCTCCCATGGTCTATTCTCCCATATATTGTCTCAGATTCCCTTCCCTGCACGTCCTACCTTCCAGAAAGTGGTCTCTTTTCTGTTCCTAGAATTGATGCTCTTCTTCTCTTCGATCTCCTGTTGAGTTTGTTGCAGTTCAGAATCGTTTGATAATTATCTAGCTGAACTCCTGGGACCTGATGATATTTAGGTCTCCTACTTCTCCACCATCTTGCCCAGGCGGTGGGAAAAAACCTTTTTTTTCTAGTAATATTCTAAAGTAACATAGATTAAAATTTATCTCTAATATTTCTTACGTTTCACTTTTTTTCCTCCTCAGGAATACACCCGGAAGGGCAGACAGAAACCTCAACAAAGGCCTCTAAGAATTTGGTGGTTAAAAAACCTGCAAAAGTGATTTTCCATTTAGATCCAGTTGCACTGAATTCAGAGCTAGAACAGCCATGGAAGAAAAATTTTTTTGAAAGATTGGAAGCAAAAGCCCAGGCAATGCAGCAGAAGACAATAGAAAAGGATAATCTGAAGAAAGAACGAGAAAAAAAGGCTGAAAAGAAACTCCCCCGGGATAATTTGGCCAAAGAGTGGTTTAATGCTGAAAACATGACACTGAACACTCGTGCATATTTGCTTGACAAACTTCTGCCTACCTTAGTTCCTGGCGTGGAAAAAATGTTAATGCAAGTGGAAAAGAAGCAGCTTTGGGCAGATGTTGATAATACAACCAAGTTTAATCCAATTAATAATTTGGGGGAATACTTAATGAGGAACAATCCTTATTATATCAAAGACTCAGGAATGTCTGGTTATCAAAGGATGATGAGGGATGTCACCGAAGACCTGAAGATTCATGTTCCCAACACTACTGGCAACAGGTACAATTTTTTTATATTTTCAGTTGATGATCTAGATCCTTACATTGAAAGCAAGTAGAACAATAACATAATCATACAAATAGGACTTAAATAATTTTGTAATTATTCAGAAAGTATTTGTTGAGCTGCTAGTATGTATGTCACTATTTATATGGCATCATGAAGATTAACAAAGCATATTAAACAAGTTCCTTGAATTCATGGATTTAGTTATCTCACTCTGATCTGAAGTATATATTTATTTGTTTATCTTCTGTCTCTCTGCACCAGAAAGTAAGCTATATAAGAGCAGGGACTTCTTAAAAATTTAACTTCTCAGATAGGCAATATATTCACTTGGTTCAAAAGTCAAAACGTATGAAGAGTTATATGATGGAAAGTTCCTCTCCCATTCTTATCCTCCATCTACCCAGTACTTTACCTTTACCATGAATAATGGCTGTTCTTCATTTTCAGTGGATTTTTCCAGTTTCTTTATACATACAGAAGCAAGTGCAAGTATAGATTCTAAATTTTCTTCCTTTTATATAAGACCATCAGACTGAGTTACAAATATTTTCTTCTGTTTTTTACTTCCTATTTATATCTTGTCATGCAGAAGATATTTTATTTCTATGTGGTTGAATTTATTTACTTTCATTTTATGGCTTCTAGATTTTGAGTCATTGTTATTTTCAAAATAGTGAAAGAATCCTTTCTTTTCTTTTCTGGAATTTTTATTATTTTAATTCCCATTTTAAGTATTGATCCATTTGGAATTTATCCTAATGTAAGATGTAAAATATGAATCCAACTTTTTCCTTTTCCAA
>CM053619.1:11493568-11523324 GCA_028646535.1 Procyon lotor | reverse complement strand
ACATTTTAAATGGGCTCAAAACTAAACTATGATATTGGGTAGGTTAGGTGTATTAAGTGCATTTTCTACTTAGGATATTCTCAATTTATGATGGGTTTATTGGGACATAACCCCAACATAAGTTGAGGAAGCTCTGTATTTCAATAATTCTGACTGTGTGGGTCCTCATTATTTACTCCTTTATTCTGGTGTTTTTGCTTTTTTAAAATATATTTTTTTTAATTTACTTGAGAGAGAGAAATAGAGAGAGCATACACACAGAGGGAGAGAGTGAAGCAGACTCCCCATTCAGCAGAGAGCCCGATGCAAGACTCGATCCCAGGACTCCAAGATCATGACCTGAGCTGAAGGCAGACGCTTAACCGACTGAGCCACTGAGGTGCCCCGTGTTTTTGCTTTTTAATATAAATTTTAGGATTGAGTCATCTAGGTGGGAAAAAAAGGAGAACAGCTAACAAACCTTATAGGAATTTTTATTGAAATCTGTTTAAATTTATTTATTAACTTAGGGAAAATCAACATCTTTGATGACAAGTGTTTCGTTCTGAGAACATATGTCTTTCCATTTGCTTCTCTTATTTTGTATCCATCGTTGTTGGCTTAGTTTTTTTCATTTAAACTTACATCTCTTGTTAGATGTATTACTAGTTATTTTATTATTTTTTTATTGTCATTGTAAATGGGACTTTCTTCTTTCATTACACTTTCTATCTATCTGTAGTTTGAATACATGAAGACTATTAATTTCTGTAAATTTTTGTACTCTTCTACCTTACTGAGTTCCATCATTAATAGAAAAAATTTATTTTTTATTTTTATTAAAAGATTTGTTTATTTATTTGAGAGAGAAAGAGAGAGTGTGCATACAGATGGGAGGAGCAGACAGAGAGGGAGAAACAATCTGAAGCAGACTCATTACTGAGCATGGTGCCGGACATTGGGCTTGATCCCATGACCGTGAGATCATGACCTGAGCCAAAACCCAAGAGTTGGACGCTTAACCAACTGAGCCACCCAGGGATCCCTGTTTATAGAAAATTTTTAGTTGATTATTTGGATTTTCTAGAGAGGAAACCTTATTATCTGCACATAATAGGCATTTTCCTTCTTCATTTTCAATTTTTATGTTTATAACATCTTCTTACCTAGTTATATTGGCAATTACTTCCAACAGAATGTTAACTAATAGTGATGATATGGGCATCTTTGCCTTGACTTTAGGAGAGATGATTCTTGTATTATTGCCTCATCATGAGCTGTTTTTAAAAAACTGTATATTAATACTAACTCTATTTGGATCTGAAAAAGATATATTTTATTACATTAGAAAAATGTGTAGGGTGCCTGGGTGACACAGTCAGTTAAGTGTCTGACTCTTGATTTTGGCCCAAGTCATGATCTCAGGTCCTGAGATCAAGCCTGGCCTCGGGCCCAATGCTAGATGTAGAAATTGGATTCTCTAGATGTAGAGAAAAGATTCTCTCTTTCCCTCTCCCTTGGTCCCTACCCAACTCGAAAGAAAGAAGGAAGGAAAGAAAGAAAGAAAGAAAGAAAGAAAGAAAGAAAGAAAGAAAGAAAGAAAGAAAGAAAGGAAAGAAGGAAGGAAGGAAGGAAGGAAGGAAGGAAGGAAGGAAGGAAGGGAGAAAGATGTGCCTAATTTCTGTATTATAGAATGATTTTTAAGTTTATTTTATTTTATTTCATTATGATAAATATACTCTTTAATCCTCATCCCTTATTTCCCCCATCCCCAAACCTACCTCCTCTCAGGTAACCATTACTTTGTTTTCTCTAGATAAGAGTCTGTTTCTTGGTTAGTCTCTCTCTCTTTTTTCTTTGCTCATTTGTTCTTTCTTAAATTCCTCATATGTATGAGATCACATGTCATTTGTCCTTCTCTGACTTATTTCCCTTAACATTATACTCCCTAGTTCCTGTCATTGCAAATAGCAAGATTTCATTCCTTTTTATGGCTGACGAATATTTCATTGTATATATACCACATATTCTTTATCCATTCATCTATTGATGGACACTTGGACTGCTTCCATAGTTTGCCTATTGTAAATAATGCTGCAGTAAACATAGGGGTAGATATAGCCCCTTGAATTAGTATTTTTGTATTCTATGGGTAAATATTCAATAGTGTAATTGCTGGATCATAAGGTAGTTCTGTTTTTAACTTTTTGAGGAACTTCCATACTGTTTTTCTCAGTGGCTGCTCCAGTTTACATTCCCACCAACAGTGCACAAGTGTTCCCTTTTCTCCACATCCTTGCCAAAACCTGTCATTTCTTGTATTGTTGGTTTTAGCCATTCTTACAGATGGGAGGTAATATCTCATTGTAGTTTTGATTTGCAGTTCCCTGATGATGAGTGATGTTGAGCCTCTTTTCGTGGGTCTGTTGGCCATCGGGATGTCTTCTTTGGAGAAATGTCTGTTCATGTCTTCTGCCCATTTTGTAATTGGAATATTTGGGTTTTGGGTATTGAATTGTATCAGTTCTTTATATATTTTGGATACTAACCCGTTAGTGGATATGTCATTTGCAAATATCTTCTTCCATTCTGTAGGTTGCCTTTTAGTTCTGTTGATTATTTCCTTTGCTGTGGAAGCTTTTTATTTTGATATGGTCCCAAGAGTGTTTTTTTTTTCTTCTTTTGTTTTCCTTGCTTTAGAAGACATATCCAGAAAGAAGCTGCTACAGCCAATGTCAGAGAAGTTACTCCCTGTGCTCCCTTCTAAGATTTTTATGGTTTCAGGTCTCACATTTAGGTCTCTCATCCATTTTGAGTTTATTTTTGTGCATGTGTAGGAACATAGTTCAGTTTCATTCTTTTGCATGTTGCTGTCCAGTTTACCCAACACCATTTGTTAAAGAGACAATCTTTTTCCCATTGGATATTGTTTAACCCTTTTTTAAATGTTCAGTAGAATTCATCTATGAAGCCATCTGGTCCTGGACTTTTGTGTTTTGGGAGTTTTTTTTATTATTGATTCAATTTTATTGCGGTGATTGATCTGTTCAAATTTTCTATTTCTTCCTGCTTTAGTTTTGGCAGGTTATATGTTTCCAGGAATTTATCCATTTCTTCTAAGTTGTCCAGTTTGTTGGGAAATAGGTTTTCATAATATTCTGTTAGAACTGTTTGTATTTCTGTGGTATTGGTTATTATTTCTCCTCCTTCATTAGTAATTTTGTTTATTTGTGTCCTCTTTTTCTTAATGAGTCTTGCTAGAGGTTTATCAATTTTGTTGATCTTTTAAAAAAAAACAAGCTCCTGGTTTCACTAATCTATTGTTTTTAAATTTAATTTTTTTAACAAAAGGACTTACATATTTATTACCAAACCAACTTACTAGTACAGAAGCATATAGTAAGAAAGAAAAATCATTTCCCTGATAAAACATGTCTGTTGTCCAGGTAGCAGTGATGTTTACAGAGTGACAGGATACAAGTACAAGACCTTCATGCAACATAAATATGTGCACCATCTCATGTGCACCTTATAGACCCAGCCTGAATTTTATCTAATGTCTCCTCTTGGAGTTGTACCTAATTTTATTACCAGTTCATCTCAATCCACTGGGGAACGGGACAATTCTGCCTTTGTTTTTTGCCCTGGACTAACTTGATCCTGAAAGTCTTTTTTTTTTTTTTTTTTTAAGATTTTATTTATTTGACAGAGAGAAACACAGCGAGAGAGAGAACACAAGCAGAGGGAATGGTAGCGGGAGAAGCAGGCTTCCTGCCAAGCAGGGCGCCCAATGCAGGGCTCGATCCCAGGACCCTGGGATCATGACCTGAGCCGAAGGCAGTCGCTTAACGACTGAGCCACCCAGGCGCCCCGATCCTGAAAGTCTTTTGAGAAAACGTGATGAAGAACCCTCAACTGCGCACACCACAATGGCAGAGAAAAGGATAACTGTTCTATTAGAGTTTTTTAGTTTCTATATTATTTATTTCTGCCCTAATCTTTATTACTTCCTTCCTTTTGCTGGGTTTGGGTTTTGATCTTTTTCTAACTCCTTTATAGAGTGATTTTTTAAAAAGATTTTATTTATATATTTTTTTTGAGAGAGAGAGAGTGCACAAGTAGAGTGAGGAGCAAAGGGAGGAGGACAAGCAGACTCCATGCTGAGCATGGAGCCCAATGTAGGGCTGGATCTCATGGCCCTGAGATCACGACCTGAGCTGAAATCAAGAGTCAGACACTTAACCCACTGAGCCAATTTTTAAAGTTCAAGAATGATTGTTAATTTTGTCAAATGCTTGTTTAACGTCTGTGGAGATGATCATTTGGTTTTCACTCTAGACCTGTTGATAATGAATTTTATTAATAAATTTCCTAATTTTGAGCTATGAGAATTCCTGAAATAACTCCCACTTGATTGCTATGTATTTGGTTACATTGAAATATGCTTCCTACTAATAAGACAAAATAAATGTTTAATTCTTTCCTTTTAATTACAGATTTTCAGAATATTGTATATTATATCTCTATGTCTCTATGTGTCTATCTATCTATCTATCAAGAGGCACCTGGAGGAGCAAAAAATGAAAGATTTCTTTTTTTTTTTTTTCTTGAGAGTTTCCTGGGTGGCTCAGTTGGTTAAACCTCTGCCTCAAGCTCAGGTCATGATCCTAGGGTTCTGGAATGGAGCCCTGCATGGGGTTCTCTGCTTGGTGGTGAATCTGCTTCTCCCTCTCCCTCTGCCTGCCACTCTGCCTACTTGTGCCCTCTCCACCCCTCTGTCAAATAAATAAATAATATCTTTAAATAAATAAATATTTTTTTTAAATTTTTTTTTCCTATTTGGGGGAATGGTTCCTTTTGAGTATCATTGTAGACACATTGATTTTAATATATATTCAATGTATTTTAATCTATTATAGTTACTTTTTCTTTTTGAGCCTCAGCTTGACCCAACTTTGGCTCCTGTGTTCTTCCAACCTTATTCCTTTAGTCTCTGAAAGCTTCGTGCACTTTTTAAAAAGGATTCTTAGCTCCTTTTAATGGAAATCACTCATCTGGGAGCTAGGAATGCTCATAAATATCATATTATCATTGCTTCTAGGCTCTTTCAGTGCTAACAAATATAATTTCAAAAAGTAGGGGCACCTGGGGCACTAGGTCGTTAAGCATCTGCCTTTGGGTCAGGTGATCCCAGGGTTCTGGGATCGAGCCCTGCATCAAGCCCTGCATGGGGTTCCCTGCTCAGCAGGAGGTCTGCTTCTCCCTCTCCCCCTGCTTGTGTTCCCTGTCTTGCTGTCTCACTCTCTCTCAAATAAATAAAATCTTTTTAAAAATAAAATAAAAACAAAAAATAAAAATAATGAGTAAATATTGGTAGTTTCATATAAAACACAATGTTTCAGGTTTTTTACCTAATTCCTTGATTTTATATTTGTATCTTTTTTTTTCTGAAAATCTTGGCTCCTAACAACATTGACAGAATTAGTTGTCTTATCCTACAATTTACGTAAAATAGCTTTAAAATAATAATACCAACAATCCAAATAAAAGAACTACTAGATTTATTTGCAGATTTTTTGTCCATGAAACATATCCTTCTAAGTATATGTATATGACAAATGAAACCATGCAACAACTAGGAGAAATTAGGGATTAAGTTCCTTTATTACCAGAGAAAAGTCTTTTTTTTTTTTTTTTCATAGAAAAGCCTTTTTAACCATGACTCCAAATCATGAAATTATTGCTAAATTTGATTACATAAAAATTAAAGGGTTTTTGCCTGGAAAATTGAGTCGCAACTACTCAATTTTGCTGTTGTAGTACAAAAGTAGTTATATATAATATGTAAATGAATAAACATGGCTGTGTTCTAATAAAACTTTATTTATGAATACTAAAATGTATTTTAGTATTTTAGTATTCCTAAAATGTGTCTAAGATTTTCTATTATGCCACAAAATATTTTTCTCTCTCTTTTTTTTTTCTTTAAGATTTTAGTTATTTATTTGACAGA
Source organism: Procyon lotor (assembly GCA_028646535.1). Taxonomy (NCBI): domain Eukaryota; kingdom Metazoa; phylum Chordata; class Mammalia; order Carnivora; family Procyonidae; genus Procyon; species Procyon lotor. Next base: position 11,517,332 of record CM053619.1, on the reverse strand, counting down.
GAGAGAGAAATCACAAGTAGGGAGAGAGGCAGGCAGAGGGAGAGGGGGAAGCAGACTCCCCGCTGAGCTGAGAGCCCAATGCAGGGCTCGATCCCAGGACCCTGGGATCATGACCTGAGCCAAAGGCGAGGCTTTAACCCACTGAGCCACCCAGGCGCCCCTTTAAAATATTTTTAAAACAACAAAACAAAATAAAAATAAGACATTTCAAATGCCTGATTCTTTTCCTGAATCTTCATACTTTCCTTCTAATATCTCCTGGCATGAACACTAATACTCAAATTTATAAAAGAACCTAAAATTCTTTGTGATTTCTTTCAGTATTCTTCCTATAGGGTAAGCAACTAATCAGAAGCTTTAGAATAACAATTCTTTTGAAATTAGGTACATATATACCACTAGAATAACGTAAGAGATATGTACAGAACTCTTGTTTTATTTTATATGTGGACATGGAATTTTAATTTTCCATTGGAACAGTCTTTCTCAAAGTGTGGTTGCCTGTGAATGACATCAGGATTACCTGGATTCTTGGTTAAAATGCTTCTTCCTCAGATCTTCTGAATCAGAAACTTTGGGCATGCACAAGTTCCACAGGAGGTTATTATGCACACTAAAAAAAGCTTCAAAAACCAATTATGCAGAGAAGCCAAATTAAAGGGAATTTTAGTACTAGTGAAAAGTTCCAACAGCAGCAGGGAGCAGTGTCATTAAATTTAATAAATAGCTTAAAGAGCATTTCTGTTCACCATCTGTTCTTGCAGAGCAGTAAATTAGATTTGTATTTAGATCTACTGCCATAAAAATACTTAAAATTTGGGAACTGATGTCAAGGCTGTAAATCAATATATTGAGAAATACTTCCCCCTATTAGGGATATGTAAATCTCAGTTCATAAAAGTAGACATTTGTCAATATCTGTGATAAGAATAGTAACAGGCACACTAGGACTCTGGTCTGGGTCCTATTGCCAACAAATGACACGACTCAAGAGGGTTAGTTTGTTTCACTGATGCTTCCTGAATTGGGAGTTTGAATATTTAGGGTCATTTGAAGCCTGATGAGAGCCCTAGTTTGTTTCTTTCTTTTTCCTTTTCAGTTTTTAAAAAATTTATTAAGTAATCTCTACACCCCATGTGGGACTCAAACACACAACCCCGAAATTAAGAGCCACACGCTCTTGCGACTGAGCCAGCCAGGTGCCCTGGAGCCCTAGTTTCTTTTCTTTTCTTTTCTTTTCTTTTCTTTTCTTTTCTTTTCTTTTCTTTTCTTTTCTTTTCTTTTCTTTTTTCTTTTCTTTTAAAGATTTTATTTATTTATTTGACAGACAGAGAGATCACAAGTAGGCAGAGAGGCAGGCAGAGAGAGGGGGAAGCAGGCTCCCCGCTGAGCAGAGAGCCCGATTCGGGGCTCGATTCCAGGACCCTGAGATCATGACCTGAGCTGAAGGCAGAGGCTTTAACCCACTGAGCCACCCAGGCGCCCCTGGAGCCCTAGTTTCTATTGGAGCAATACTGTTGTAGGAATTTTGTGCAAGAGTTAAAGTAATCCGGACGCGTGGGTGGCTCAGTCAATTAAGTGTCTGCCTTCGGTTTGGGTGATGATCTCAGGATCCTGGGACTGAGCCCCGCATTGGGCTCCCTGCTTGGCGGGAAGTGTGCTTCTCCCTCTCCCTCTGCCTGCTGCTCTGCCTACTTGTGCTATCTCTTTGTCAAATAAATAAATAAAATCTTAAAAAAAAAAAAAAAAGAGTTAAAGTAATCCAAGATGCTTTGTTTGCCTAGGAGGTCAAGATTAGGGCTTCATCTCTTTCTGGCAAAAATTCAAGATCTGTATATCAACATATGACAGTGTCAAGCATCTGCAAAATATTCAGGAATCCTGGGATACTTTACAACAGTACAATATCTGTTGTACTTAAAGCTTATACTCTACAATATCTATTGACTTAAAGCTTGGATACGCAGCAATCTTAGCTAAAACAGCCTTGCTTTTCAATTCTCCGGACTATATCATTGTTTGTGTCATCTTTAATCCATTAGAGAGTTTTGGTGAAGTCCATTTATTTTAGGAATGAGAATTTTTCTTATTTATATTCAAGAAAAAAGACAAAATTTTTGTTTGGTTTGTCAAGACTTTATCCTCTCATGATGATGTTAAAGTACCCATTTGCCTCAACCTGGTCCAAAAATTTTTCGTCTGACTACTTTCCTGGATAAAAAGGGATTTGTTTCTGTTTGGTGCCTAAGAACAATAGATAGAAAAGATATTCCTTCCTGATTTGGTATAATTTTTATAGTGATAGTCGCCAGTCTGAAAAATAAAATATCACTGTTGTTTGTAAGTTTTACATATGCAATGTAGCTTTATTACTTTTCATTGGAGTTTCTGAATGACAAATTAAGAACTGAAGTGGACTTAATTCTTATGTGTAATTTTACAAAACTGATAAGGTTATGTTTGTGTCATTTTGTTCATATTTTTTTTCTTTTAACATCTCTTTTCAGTATCTTTTCCCTCTAACTCCTGATTCCTTTCATGTTTGGGAATGCATATTTTATAAGTCACAACTGCCTTATTGTGAATTGATAATGAGAGGTATTTGTTGGGGCGCCTGGGTGGCTCGGTGGGTTAAGCATCTGCCTTCGGCTCAGGTCATGATTCCACGGTCCTGGGGTCCAACCCTGCATTGGGCTTCCTGCTCAGTGGGGAGTTTGCTTGTCTCTCTTCCCCACCTCCAGGCTCATGCTTTCTCTCAAATAAATAAATAAATAAAATCTTAAGAAAGAATGAAAGAAAAGTATTTGTTCTTTTTTTTAACTTTGTCTCATTCTACGAACCAAGCCAGCCAAGTGCCACTGAAAAGTATTTACTCTTAAAATAGGATTATAGGGGCACCTGAGTGGCTCAGTCAGTTGAGTGTCTGCCTTCTGCTCAGGACATGATCCTGGGGTCCTGGGAGGAAGGCCCAAGTTGGGCTCCCTGCTCAGTGGGGAGACTGTTTCTCCCTCTTCTCTCTGCTCATGCTCTCTGTCGCTGTCTCTGTGTGTATGTGTGTCTCTCTCTCTCAAATAAATAAAATCTTTTAAAAAAAATAGGACTATAAACTTTCAATGGCCTGATTATGATGATGGTCACACATGTGTTTAAATTTATACAACTATGTCCCAAAAGTCAATTTTACTATATGATATTTTAAAAAATAAAAAAATTTATACAGTAAAAAAAATCACACAGATGTAATTAACTAACAAATTAAAATTAAAATTTTTAAATGACAGATATTATTATTACTAATGTTAGAACTTCACACTATTCCAGAGAAGTGAGTCCTGTTAGACTACACATTTCATCACTTTTCTCCATCAGTCCTGATACACAGTCCTGATCCTAGATGAGAATTCAAATGAACAAGAAAGTAGATCTTAGACCCAAGGCAAAAACTTGGATCTTTCCCTGGGTGGCAGTTCTAGTGATGCATACCAGGTTTTGGTTTTGTAATAACCTCTGATCCCTACATCTGTTGCTTTATTTCATAATTACGATGGAGTCTGTGCTGCACGTTGAGGTATCTGTTTGGCATCTTTCCTGTGACAACTCTTTATCACCCTTATGGACTTCTAATGGAACATTTAACCCACAAAGAGGAAAAAAATCGCAACAAAATTTTGCATAGAATTTCTTTCTCCCCCACAGCTACATAAAGGAGAAAAATAAGTCAGTATAAATGCTCAAGCATTAAGGATACACAAGCCACGTAAAAACTAAGAGAGAAAGACACATTATTATTTACTTAATAATTAATTTTTTTACTTGATAAGTCCCTACAAGTTAACTCATGTACTGTGTTCAACGAACTTAATGTAGACTATGAGACAACGTCCATTGTGTTTCTATTAGAATGTGGTATCTAGGGGCGCCTGGGTGGCTCAGTCGTTAAGCGGCTGCTTTCGGCTCAGGTCATGATCCCAGTGTCTTGGGATCGAGCCCCGCATCCGGCTCCCTGCTCGGCGGGAGGCCTGCTTCTCCCACTACCATTCCCTCTGCTTGTGTTCCCTCTCTCACTGTGTTTCTCTATGTCAAATAAATGAAATCTTAAAAAAAAAAAAAAAGAATGTGGTATCTACAAAGGGTTTGTCGGTTTACTTCAAAGTGCTTACTTTCTTTGTTTCCAAAAACAAACCCCATCCCCCTTCTCGTGTGCAACTTCTGACAATTTTGGTCAAATTGTACATATAAATTGGGCATATTGTAAAACCTTCCTTGTATATTGCACTCTTTATAAAGTGTCCTCTTTGTAATTATTTTCCAGAATTTAGTCTCATCTGATAATAACATTGCAACCCCTACTTTCTTTAGATGTATTTTCATATTTTTATTTCAATAATTTATACTGAATATTTATTTTCCATATATAAATATATTTAATTATATTTATATAATTATATAATAGTATATAAATAAAATGTTTATATTTTATTTCAAATATTTATACTAAATATTTCAATATTTTTGTTCATCCTTTCACTTGCAACTTTTCTGAGTAACTTTAATTTAGTGCTTTCTCTATGTACAGAATATACAGTGTAGAACACTCTTTGTTTTATAATTCGATCAGAATCTTTTCTCTTAATAGGTAGGTTTTAGCATATTTACATCTATGGATATAATAAATGAGTTTTAGCTCTACCATTTTTTTTTTTTAGCTCTACCATTTTTTATGACTTCTTTCTTATTTTTAGCCTTTTATTTTTATTTATTTATTTTTTAAGATTTTATTTATTTACTTGACACAGAGAGAGAGAGATCACAAGCAGGCAGAAAGGCAGGCAGAGGGGGGGGGGAAGCAGGCTCCCCACTGAGCAGAGAGCCTGATGCGGGGCTCAATCCCAGGACCCTGAGATCATGACCTGAGCCAAAGGCAGAGGCTTAACCACCCAGGCGCCCCATATTTTTAGCCTTTTAAATACAATTTTTCACTATAAAACAAACGAATGAGCCCCTAAATGTCTAATTTATGCTTACAATACACCAGCCACTAGGACTTGGCAAGAGTAAGGGAATGTTTTATCCTTGATACGGATCTTCTGCAGTTGCCAGGAGACAGTAACTTCCTAGACAGATGTCTGTCTGCTCATACTCCACACCAGCTGTCACCTCTCTCGGGAGCCAAACCCTAGTGTTTATACTATGCTAGGAAATCCCATAGGTGCTTCTCCCACAGGTGATATTATTAATATCAGTCATTTTCTTGATTCGTATTGAATATCAAAGTTTATCAATCTAGTAAAACAGGTTATACTAAAAGTGAGTATCTGGATAAGAAAAATTACTTTTTTTTTTTTTTTTAATAGCATTTGGCTGTTCTACCCAATGGTGTGTGGTAGGACTTCCTCAAACAGGTTCTACTTTTATTCAACCTGAAATATAATAATAATGTGTATACATGGGCTAATTTCATAGCCATCTCTAAACCACTTTGTTGCATCTGTATATATCCCATTATGAAGTACTTAGAATTTGAAGTACTTCTGGACTGAGAAATCATGGGTTCTTTGGATGTTATCCTCATATCCTGCAAACACACACACCCTGCAACTTGTTAAATAAGTTCGTGGTCCTGCTTCAGTGGCATAGGACGTTCCTAATGTTAAAAAGACTGAGGTGAAGTTCTTGAGTCAAGTTCACTGCAGCTGGGGTTGGATAACTGATATACTGCCTGAAAAAGTGTGGTAGCCCTAGAGTAAGACTATCCAAGATGTCCAGAAATTCCTAGGATTTGCCAGATAAAACTATTGATTCATTTAAAACTATCCAGTAACTGTTATCCTCAGAAGAAAATAAGATTTTTTTCTCTTTATAGAAGAGAACAGACTGAAGACCTTATAGGCTAATGCATTCGTTTATATAGCCTCTGCCCATCTTCAGTCCTATACTATCAAACCAGATGCTCTCCAGCACTCCAGTGGGAAATATCCAGTGGGAAATGCCCTCTGCCTTGCTTATATTCTTCCAGGAAGGTAGTTCAGTTGGAACTCAACTGCCTCATTTGGAAATAGAAATCTTCATCATGAAGGCAAGCTTCAAAACTTGCAGGCACTAGATCTGAAGTACCCAGCATGTAGTGATATCAAACTCAGACCATCATGCCCTGACTTCATTCACCTGGGCTCGATAGGCAGCATTCTTTATGCACATCAATTTTATTATCTCTTACATATCAACTAATCAAAACCACTAACCAAATGTCCTCTCCTCTGATCCAGAGTGCCAGCTTTCTTATGTCTAAACAACATTCCCTTCCTTTTTCTTGCTGGACAACTTTTCCTGTGCTTCAAGAATCAGCTCAAATATCTGGGTGCCTGGGTGGCGCAGTCTGTTGAAGTTCAGACTCTTGGTTTTGGCTCAGGTCCTGATCAGGATTGTGAGATCAGGCTCAACACTCAGTGCAGGGTTTGCTTAGGATGCTCTCTGCCCCACTCCCATCCCTGAGCTTGCCCTTGCCCTCTCTCTTTCAGATAAATAAATAAATAAATAAATAAATAAATAAATAAATAGCCCTTGTATTATTTCCTCTGGGATACCTTCTGTCACACCTGCTTTGGGTTAGGTACTCTCTTTTTTAATTTTTTTAAAAAGATTTTATTTATTTGACAGAGAGAGAGGTTACAAGCAGGCAGAGAGGCAGGCAGAGAGAGAGGGGGAAGCAAGCTCCCTGCTGAGCAGAGAGCCCGATGCAGGGCTCAATCCCAGGACTCTGGAATCACGACCTGAGCGGAAAGCAGAGGCTTTAACCCACTGAGCCACCCAGGTGCCCCTGGATTAGGTACTCTTTCCTTATATTCCTGGAGCACCTGTACGCTCATGTCAGCCTTTAGCACCTTACAACGTAATTGTTGATTTACCTCCCCATAGTCTCTTTGAAGACAAGGACTATTTTTCTACCATATCTATGTTTTCAACACTGAGCACAGTGCTTGGCACAATTATATTTGTTATCTAACAAATATAAAAAAAATTTGGTTAGATAAATTAATTAATAACTTAATTTATTGAGGAGTCTTCACTCAGTTAATCAGTATTTTTTGCATAACTACCAAGTTCTCCATGTTGAGCCATACCTTATAGGGAAAAAATACAAAATTTGGTTCTTGTCATGAGGAACTTACACACTCAAGTTGAAGAACTAGAACTAAAACATAACTAAATTTATCAAAGCAGGTGTCCATGTACATTTTCTCCACTTCCAACACATTTCTCAATCTGTTCTATCTGGCTATTCATTCGAGGCTTTCTTCAATAAATGTCACTTACTGGGGCGCCTGGGTGGCTCAGTGGGTTAAAGCCTCTGCCTCTGGCTCAGGTCATGATCTCAGGGTCCTGGGATCGAACCCCGCATCGGGCTCTCTGCTCAGCGGGGAGCCTGCTTCCCCCTCTCACTCTGCCTGCTCTCTGCCTACTTGTGATCTCTCTCTCTGTGTCAAATAAATAAAATCTTTAAAAACAAAATGTCACTTACTGAGATCACAATGTTCTCCATGTTTCTAGGCCCAGTGGAAAGTTCGCAATCCTCATCTTACTTGGCTTCTTACCAATATCAATGATGTTGACCGATTCCCCCTTGAGATACTCTTTCCTGTTCCTTCCATGTTATTATTCTTTACTTGTTTTCCTTCTACCTCTTTTTAGTCCTTCTCAGGATCCTGTGCTGGCTCATTCTCTACCATCTGATCTTCAAATATTAAGATTTCTTAAGTTGTGTTTCTCTGATCACTCCCAAATCATCCTTGAGTGCTCTCATTTCAACACATGACTTCAGTTACCATCTCTACCTTCATGCTCTTAGATTAATATCTCTAGTCCAAACGCCTTTTTTGAGCTGCAGACCAGTATGTGCAACTATTTAGTATCTGTACTTGGATACTTCCACAAGCACTTCAATTTCAAAAGTCATTGTCTTTTTTGATTGTACATCAAGATTTTCAAGCCCAAACCCAAGGGATGAACCTTGACACCTTCTGCTTCCTCACTAATCACTTCTCATCAATCATTAAGTCGTGTTGATTTTACCTCCTCTTAAATTTTCTCATTTCTGACCTTCCCTGTTGCTGTCACCCTAGTCTAAGCTACTATCAGGTCTCACCTGCACTATTGCAACAGTCTCCTAATTAGTGTGTTTCCATTCACTCTTGTTCTCTTGCAGTCTATTCTATTCATTACTCGTAACTGAAGTGATTTTTTTTTTTAAAGATTTTATTTATTTGACAGAGAGAAACACAGCGAGAGAGGGAACACAAGCAGAGGGAATGGTAGCGGGAGAAGCAGGCTTCCTGCTGAGCAGAGAGCCCGATGTGGGGCTCGATCCCAGGCCCCTGGGATCTGACCTGGGCCGAAGGCAGACGATTAACGACTGAGCCACCCAGGCGCCCTGAAGTGATTTTTTAAAAAGATTTTATTTATTTAACAGAGAGAGAGAGATCACAAGTAGGCAGAGAGGCAGGCAGAGAGAGAGGGGGAAGCGGGCTCCCCACTGAGCAGAGAGCTGATACGGGGCTCGATCCCAGGACCCTGAGATCATGACCTGAGCTGAAGGCAGAGACTTAACCCACTGAGCCACCCAGGCACCCCATAACTGAAGTGATTTTTTACAAAGGTTAATCTGCCCATTTCTTAACTGGATTTTTAATTTTTGGGGTGTTGAGTTTGATAATTCTTTATAGATTTCGCATACTAGCTCTTTATTCAATATGTCATTTGCAAATACCTTCTCCCATTCTGTAGGTTGCTTTTTAGTTTTATTGATTGTTCCCTTTGCTGTGCAGAAGTGTTTTATCTTGATGAAGTTCCAATAGTTCATTTTTGCTTTTGTTTCTCTTGCCCCCAGACACATGTCTAGTAAGTTGCTGTGGCCAAGGTCACAGAGGTTGCTGCCTGTGTTCTCAGGATTTTGATGGATTTCTTTCTCACATTTAGGTCTTTTATCCATTTTGAATTTATTTTTGTGTATGGTGTAAGGAAGTGATCCAGTTTCATTCTTCTGCATGTGGCTGTCCAGTTTTCCCAAGACCATTTGTTGAAGAGACTGTCTTTTTTCTATTGAATATCCTTTCCTACTTTGTTGAAGATTAGTTGACCACAGAGTTGAGGGTCGGTTTCTGGGTTCTCTATTCTGTTCCATTGGTCTATATGTCTGTTTTTGTGCCAGTACCATACTATCTTGATGATTACAACTTTGTAATACAACTTGAAGTCCAGAACTGTGATTCCTCCATGTTTGGTTTTCTTTTCCAATATTCCTTTGGCTATTTGAGGTCTTTTCTGGTTCTATACAAATTTTAGGGTTATGTGTTCCAACTCTCTGAAAAATGCTGGTGTTATTTTGATTGGGATTGCACTGAATGTGTAGATTGCTTTGGGTAGTATAGACATTTTAACAGTATTTGTTCTTCCAATTTCCATTTCTTTCCATTTCTTTGTGTCTTCTTCAATTTCTTTAATAAGTGTTCTATAGTTTTCAGAGTAGAGATCTTTTTACCTCTTTGGCTAGGTTTATTCCTAGGTATCTTATGGTTTGGGTGCACTTGTAAATGGGATCAATTCCTTGATTTCTCTTTCTGCTGCTTCATTATTGGTATACAGAAATACAACAGACTTCTGTGCATCGATTTTATATCTTGTGACTTTGCTGAATTCCTTTATCAGTTCTAGCAATTTTTTAGTGGGTTTTTCAGGTTTTCTATATAGAATATAAGAAAAAAGTTAATCTTGGGGTACCTGGGTGGCTCAGTTGGTTGAGCGACTGCCTTCGGCTCAGGTCATGATCCCAGGGTCCTGGGATCGAGCCCCACATTGGGCTCCCTGCTCAGTGGGGAGAATGCTTCTCCCTCCCCCTCTTCTGCTCTGCCTACATGTGCTCTCTCTCTCTCTTTCTCTCTCTCTCTCAGTGTCAAATAAATAAATAAAATCTTTTAAAAAAAATTTTTAAGTTAATCTTATCATCTTTTTCCCAAATGTGGAGCCTTTCAATGGTCTCTATTTACTCTTAGGATAAAGACTAAAATCCCTAACTAGGCCTATAAGACTTTCCTTGTATGACCTACCTGGTCCCTAATTTACTTGACTGCTGCCTCTCTTCTTCTCACATTCTATACCCCAGACACATAGGATTACTTTCAGTTTTCAAACTGAAAGTTTCCATATCTGGGTCTTATGTGTCATTCCCTCTGTATCATTCTTCTCCTTCCTCTTCATTTTATCCTACCAATCCTTTCCAATTTATCTCATACACTATTTCACTGTGAAATTGTTCTCTTATATGCTCTTTCATGCATCCTGTGTTTCTCCTTTACTGCATTGATCACAATTGTAATGGTTGTTTCCCCTGCTATAACGTAAGCCAGGAGCTGTAAGTCATATTCATCTTCACATCTCTAGTATCTAATGTTGCTTTGTGTAAATAATGCTCAATAAATATCTGTTAAATGAATTAACTAACTTATTCCTGTCCTGTTTTTGCTTTCATGATGAAAGTTTTCTTGTGTTTTGATTTTTTGTTTTTGTCTTTAGATACATATGATTATTATAAAATATGTCTTAATTTGGGGTAATTGAGCATTTAATTTTGAAGTCTCTGGAATTAACTATCAGTATTTAGTGGGGAGGCTATGATAAATGTTTTTCATCATTTTATAAAATTCTTTTTTTTTTTTTTAAGAATTTTTATTTATTTGACAGAGAGAAACACAGTGAGAGAGGGAACACAAGTAGAGGGAATGGTAGCGGGAGAAGCAGGCTTTCTGCTGAGCAGAGAGCCCGATGCGGGGCTCGATCCCAGGACTCTGGGATCATGACCTGAGCCGAAGGCAGACGCTTAACGACTGAGCCATCCAGGCACCCCATTTTATAAAATTCTAAATAGGCTTAATCCATTCAAATATCATTGATTAACAATAACTTACATTTTTCTTAATAAGATATATGTTGAATATACAAAATATTAGAATTAAGTAAGTATAGTAATTAGGTAGACTCATGTCATATATGCGTTTTTATAGGAATACTCATCATTGAAATAATATGGATATCCTCCAGTAATGGCAAGAAGTCCAGTTTAGCTTTTTGAAACTAAGACCACCAGAACTTAAAAACAAACAAACAAAAACTAAATTTATTAACTTGCCAGGCAAGGCAATATACAACAGTGAAGAATTCACTGACTAAGTTGCAGAAGGGGAAAATTCAGGAGTTTTAAAAAATTTTAGGAAGGGAGATCTATAATGTTTATACTTATAACAACTGAAAACTATCACACTGTATAGGACAGAATGAATCCATAAGTTTGTACATAATTGATTAAAACAAGTTCCATTATTCAGCAGTCCAAAAAGAATCTTCAATTAGGTCCAGTTAATGGTATACTGGGGTCATTCAAAGTTTATGGTTAGTTCTCCACATAAACTGGTTAGAACTGATTTTGATGAAATACAAAATTTAGTTTTAATATAATAAAGACAAATGCTTCTATAAGAGGAAGATGTTCCTTGTACTGCTTGAATGAATGAATAGAATTTGGATTATCATAAGTAAGATAAGGAACATTTTTACTTCTATTTTTTTTTGGGGGGGGTGGAGGAAGAGGAGGAGATCTTAAGCAGGCTCCATGATCAGCATGGATTCCAACATGGGGCTTGATCTCACAACCCTCAGATCATGACCTAAGCCAAAATCAAGAGTTGGATGATTAACTGACATAGCTACCCAAGTGCTCCTACTTCTATTTTGTAATCAGTTAGATTGATACTGTGCTTTTCTTTAAAACATCTCAAAAGCACTTATTAAGGTGGGGAAACTTTTCTTATTTAGCTTTTACTGCATAACAAAATGCCTCAAAACTTGGTGGCCTAAATCAATAATAATTTATTGGCTCATGATTTCATGGGTTGATAACTTTGGGCTGTGCTTATGGCTCACCTCTGCTGCACATGGTATCAGTTGGACTCACTCATACACTGCAGTAAGATGTTGGCTGTTTACAAAAGCAATGGAGGTAACTGGATCATCATCCAGCAGGCTAGCATGGGCCCATTGCCAAGTGGTGGTGGAAGGTACTCTAAGTTCAACAAAATAGAGCTAGCCCCAATGTTTGGACACTTTTCTTTCTCTTTTCTTTTTTTTCCAGTTTTGTTGTGATGTAATTGATAACATTTTCAACTTTCTGCGTGGATCATGTTTGCTAATGGCCCATTAGCCAAAGCGAGTCACTTGGCCACAGCCAGACACAAAGAATGCAGAAATAGATTCTCTCTCTTAATTGGAGAAGCTGCAAAATCTTGTTGCCTACAAATGGACATGTGCACAGGAATGGAAAGAATTTGTGACCATTTTTGCATTTTACCACATTTTAAATGTGGATTTATACTTAGAATCTGCTTGTAGTTTATGTCTACCCTATATTATGCAAAGTTAAGAGTTTCGGATGCTATAAAGTCCTGTTGATTGATGTACATATATATCCTCATGAGATAATGCAGACCATAGAAGAGAAATTTTATTCGCTCCCTGAATGAGTTACATAATCAATTTAAAATCCATTTGGATTGTATTTGGAGTTTCATATACAGTGGCCTTGAAATACAAACTAGGTTTTGTTTCTTTATTAGTGAGAGGGAGGAAATGATGTCTGAGCAGAGACCTAAAGGATGTGGAGGATCTAGTGAAACAAAGAGAGGGAGAAGGGTATTCCAGGCAGATGAAAACATGACAGAAACCCAGTTTTGTTTATCCATTTTTATATTTCAGTGACTGGTACACATGAGAATTTGGAGATATCCAGTACTTATTATGCAATATTATTTACTTTTCTTGTTCTACGTTGGGCCATAAGCTTTATAATGGCAGCATCCATAGCAGGTGCCCAATGAAACTGCATAATGAATGAATAAGTGGTTGACTTAGTGAGGAACTGAGTGTTTAAATGAAGAAAGATATGGACAAAGAATAGAAAGTCACGCAAGAATTATGATGGGGGTGCCTGGGTGGCTCAGTCGGTTAAGTGTCTGCCTTTGGCTTGTGTCGTGATCCCACAGTCCTGGGATCAAGCCCACATTGGGCTCCCTGCTCAGCGGGGGGGGGGGGGTGTTTGTGCTACTCCCTCTACCCCTCTCCCTTGCTTGTGATCTCTCTCTCTTTCTCTCTCTCTCAGGTAAATAAATAAAATCTTTTTAAAATAAAAGAATGAAGTTAGAAATTGGAGAGAATGCTGTATAGAGAGAGGGAAGAGGGGAAACAAGGACAAAGAGAGAAGGAGAGGAAGAGATAGGTAAGGCAGCAGAAGGAGAAAGAGTGGTGAACGGACCAGAGAACCAGCAGAGAAGGGACTGGCGGAACTGAGATCAGTGGTGGAGATTTGCCTGCTTCCCATTTGCATCAGGGAAACTTAGCACTTCCTTTAAAATCCCAATTAGTCTTCCAGCAGCTCGGAAACAGGTCCTTCTGTACTATTAAGCCACTTCCATATTTTAATTTTCAAGCTTCAAGGTTTATTTTTGAAAGTCTATTTACCTCGAGAATTTTGAAGGCCATAGATGGACATGATAAAGAAATGACAGATTTTGATTGATTCTTTTGGATTATTAGAGGTATCCAATTTGCTTGTCCTAACTGAAAAGTCTTTCACATTTCCAAATCTTCAGATCACCTTCGTCTTTTTTCTTTGAAAGATGAAGACCTGCTTCAAAAAATTGTATTTGAAGCCAGCAGCTAATTTGATTATTCTGAATCATTTGGTGTTTCAATCAAAACCAGTTCAGGAGTTTTGAAGTCCTCATAGAGATGATGAATATGGGAAGAATTAAAATCAGGATACTTTCTCCATTTCCAACCTGGGTGATATAGCTCCATCTGAATATACGGATATATAACTATTATGCTTAGAGGTTATCAAGGTGTTTGACTCTAGATGTTTAAAGGAAATAGATATTCCTAGACAGAAATCAAAAGTTTGAGCTGAGGCATCAGAATTACCTAAGATGCTGGTTATAAATGCAACTTCTAGACTTGGAATTAGAATCTTTCCAGATGATTTCTGTGTCCAGAGAAGAGAGAGCCCCACCACTGTAAGGCCTTAGTGCATTCAGCTTTGCTTTTAGGTATATGTGGCAGCTTCTAGGGCTATTTTTAGTACTTCTTATGAATGGTATTTTGTTGGATAAACTAAGGCCCCCTCTATAAAAAGGCAACTAATACTAGAAGACAGCCTATGATTTAGACAAATTCAGTAAGTGCTGGGAAGAGGAAGGGTCACTTCAAGCTTAAATCAAGAAAGTTCTCATGGGGTAGAGGAGTGCCTGGGTGGCTCAGTTGGTTAAGAGTCTGCCTTTGGCCCAGGTCATGATCTCAGGGTCCTGGGATCAAGCCTTGAATCAGGCTCTGTGCTCAGGAGGGAGTGTGCTTGTCCTTCTCCCTCTGGGCTCTCTCTCTCTAATAAGTAAACAAAATATTAAAAAAAAAAATCTCATGGAGTAAAAAACAGGAACAAAGTTTATTTTTTTTATTTTTAATTTTATTTTTAAGATGTATTTATTTGAGAGAGAGAGAGCACAAGCAGGAGGGGAAGGGGATGTGGGAGAGAGAATCTTAAGCAGACTCCAGACTAATCATGGAGCCTCACGCAGGCCTGATCTCATGACCCTGAGATCACCATCTGAGCTGAAATCAAGAGTCAGAGGCTTAACTGACTGAGCCCACCAGGTGCCTCTTTTTTAATTTTTTTGAAGAAAGGAACAAAGTTTAAATGAGCCTCTGAGTTCTTCTTTTCTGCCTTTTGAACAATCTGAATGAAACTCAATGGTCTCTACTCAATATGTCTGAACTCAATATGTCTTTTATTTCAACATCCTTTAGAATAAGCAAGATGAAGGAGAGTATTAAACAGAAACGGGAACAAAGACAATGCATAACAGAAGTCAAAGTCCAGGTGGCCAATACACGGAAGCTTGCTCTGCAGGAACAGTTCAGTGAATGGATTGTAGACCCCAAAGGAATGATTCCCCTGGTAGTGGTAAGAAAGGAGGATTATATGAAGGGTAGGTGGGTTGGGTGATAAGATGATTGCTGCAATATTGAGTAGGGTGCTAGAAATGTACATCTATGTTTTCAGTCTTACTGAGGGAAGCTGATTCCTGACCTGTCTGGTCCCTAAGAGTTAATTTCTTCAATTTTCTCTTGAGCATTAAAAAAAAAAAAAAAATTCTAGCAGATTTCTAAAATATTGACTCTGGTTGAGGTTCCCAAACTCTTCGTTATGGATAGACATAGTTTTCATTTGTTTCTTTGTTTGTCTTTTTGTATGTGGGTGACTAATTACTTCTGTAGACTAAGAGCATGTGTCGTTTAGCTTCAGAAAACAACTGTATTCTAACAGTTAAACATTTTCTCTTAGGTATATATAGATGTAAGAACATTTATTGCTTAGCTACAATGCCAAAGCATATTTTCAATTCAAAGTGAATTATTAAAAGTAGACCTAAGGAAGACAAGCCACAGATTAGGAGAAAATATTTGCAAAAGAGATACCTGATAAAGGACTATTATCCAAAATATACAAAAAACTCTTAAAGCTCAACAATAAGAAGATGAACCACTGATTTAAAAAATGGGCAGGGGCGCCTGGGTGGCTCAGTGGGTTAAGTGTCCACCTTCGGCTCAATCAGGGTCTCAGGTTCCTGGGATCAAGCCCCACATTGGGCTCCCTGATCAGCAGGAAGCCTGCTTCTCCCTCTCCCTCTGCAGCTCCCCCTGATTGTGGGCTTTATTTTTCTCTCTCTCTGACTCTCTCTGTCAAATAAATTAATTAATTAAATCCTTTAAAAAAATGGGCAAAAGACCCCAACACTTCACCAAGAACATATAGATGGCTAATAAGCATATGAAAATATGCTCCACACTTGTCATCAAGGAAATGAAAATTAAAACAATGAGATCACTATACACCTATCAGAATGGTCAAAATCTGGAACCTTGACAACACCAAATGCTGACCAAGATGCACAGCAACTGGTAGGGATTGTTGGTGATAACACAAAATGGTACAACCACTTTGGAAGACAGTTTGCAGTTTCTTATAAAACCAAATATACTCTTACTATATAATCCAACTTCAATGCTTATTGGTATTTGCCCAAAGGAGTTGGAAACTTATGTCCACACAAAAACCTGCATGTGGATGTTTATAGTAGCTTTTTTCATAATTGCCAAAACTTGGAAACAACCAAGATTTCCCTCAGTGGTTGAATGGACAAATAAACTGTGGTACATCCAAACAATGGAATATTATTCAGCACTAAAAAGAAATGAGCTTAAAAAAATAATAATAGGGGCGCCTGGGTGGCTCAGTCGTTAAGAGTCTGCATTCGGCCCAGGTTATGATCCTAAGGTCCTGGGATCGAGCCCCGCATCGGGCTCCCTGCTTGGCAGGAAGCCTGCTTCTCCCGCTACCATTCCTTCTGCTTGTATTCCCTCTCTCACTGTGTTTCTCTCTGTCAAATAAATAAAATCTTTTAAAAAAATAATAATAATAAAATTAAAATAAATGAGCTATCAAGTCTTGAAAAGACATGGAAAAACTTTAAATGTGTATTATTAAGTGAAAGGGGCCAATCTTCTAAGGCTACATACTGTATGATTCCAACTTTATGACATTCTGGAAAAAGTTAAAACTATGGAGACAGTGAAAAGACCAGTGATTTCTAGGAATGAAAGCAGAAGGAGGATGAATAGGCAGAGCACAGAGGATTTTTAGTGTGATGAAACAATTCTGTGTAATATAATAATGATGGATACAGATCATGATATATTTGCCAAAACCCATAAAATATACAACATCAAGAGTGATTCTTAACATAAACTATAGAATTTTGGTGATGATTGTAACAAATGTACCACTGTGGTAGGGAATGTTGATAGTGGGGAAGCTGTGTATGTGGTGGGAGGGCAGGGATTATATGGAAACTCTCTGTACTTTCCACTCAGTTTTCCTGTGAGCCTAAAACTGCTCTAAAAAAAAAAATCAAGTCTACCTTTTTTAAAGTAAGCTCTATGCCCAGGGGGGGCTTGCACTCATGACTTGGAGATTGAGTCACAAGCTCTACCAAATGAGCTATCTAGGGGTCCCTCAAATCTATTTTTTAAAAAATGGACCAAAAAGAACTCAGAAATTTTGTTTTTTAGTAATTGAAGAACAAGGAATTATAGAGGATTCTTTGGATTGCCAAGCTGGTTGCCAAAGATGCCCAGTGTCTGAGGGTTGATAGAAATGTCCTTGGAGAGGACAAAATAAGATCACTCTCAACATCCTACTTCTCACATAGAACGTTCTCAATGGGAATCCTTGAAGATATATATGAAAAAACATTTGATATACCTTGAAGTAGTCTATGAACTAAATGTAAATTTAGCCATAGTTATATAACTATGTATATAGTTAACTATTTCTGTCCCTACCTTAGAAGGATTAGTCAAGACTTAAACAGAAAGCCACTAGATGGCTTTTAGTCTAAAACACTAAATAAATGCCAATTAAGATGTAATACATGGTCTATTTTCTTTGATTTGCAGATTCAGAATGTTCTTCATGAATTTTTTCAAAATCCAGATTTCCATCTTGGTAAACCTGTGTATTTCTATAATATTTCTACTTTTCCCTCTTTTATAAGGATGGAGGGAGGGGAGGGGACAGATGCTGGATTAAGATGAAGAGTCAATATTGAGATATATGTTATTCAAAGTTCTTATACATGTACTTTGGTTCTTTTGCTCTTGCCAAATGGAGAATGTAGAAAAACAGAAAAGCAATCCGTGATTTTTTTTTATTTTGGCCAGTGTTATTATTTTTCCCCCCAAATATGTTTATTTTATCTTTTCAGTGTTACAAGATTTATTGTTCATGCACCACACCCAGTGCTCCATGCAATACGTGCCCTCCTCAATACCCACCACCAGGCTCGCCCAACCCCCACCCCCCTCCCCTCCAAAACCCCCAGTTTGTTGCTCAGAGTCCACAGTCTCTCATGGTTCATCTCCCCCTCTGGTTTCCCCCTATTCACCCCTCCCTTCCTTCTCACAATGCCCTCCATGTTTTTCTTTATTCTCAGCACGTAAGTGAGACCATAAGGTAATTGGTTCTCTCTGCCTGACTTATTTCACTCCGCATAATCTCTTCCAGTCCCATCCATGTTGATACAAAAGTTGGATATTCGTCCTTTCTAATGGAGGCATAATATTCCATTGTATTTGGTCAAGCGCTCCGTTTTATTACAAATACTCTGTATTATCCCTTTATCATCCCATCAAGTTCCTAGAAAATATTACATACATACACAGAATTTAAAAAAGAAAGGTATAATGTCCTAACTGTGATGGAAAGGAAAAATACAAGGGAAGACATAAGAAACAGATATGGACTGTATTTCGACATACAAATGTTTGGTTATAACTTCACTAGAAGACATAATGTAACAGACATTTGTACTTACTTATAATGAATGTTGAGCCACAAGAAAAGTAAAATTATATCCAATTGACCATTTTCTTTGTATTTGACATTTTGATGTAAGGGCAAAATGAATGATTTGTGTATACAGATACATAGAATCCCCATAAATAGGAGAACTACAAATGCAGACTGGCACCGTTGTGTTGTATTGCAGTTCAGACACAACTTTTGACATTATCTCCCATTACATAATTTTCTGAAATGGTGGACAACTCTTGGTAAAGTTTCAGAAGGAGGCAATGTACAATCCATACTCAAATTTTCATAGTAATTACAGTCTTGGAAAATCTGACAATAAAAAATATACTCGTGTTTATATGTAAAATAGTTCCTAGACTCGGATTTATTCTAAGCAGATTTATCCCCTATTTGAATATCTATTTATTTGAGAGAGAGAGACAGACAGACAGACAGACAGCAAGAACAGGGGGAGGGGCAGAGGAAGAGGATCCTCAAGCAGACTCCCCGCTGAGCATAGAGCCTGACACAGAGCTTCATCTTAGGACCCCGAGACCACCTAAGCAAAATCAAAAGTCAGATGCTCAACTGACTCAGCACCCCAGGTGCCTCAGGAATTGCAGGATTTCTGACCCTACCCCCTACTACCCATCATTGTGCCAACAAAAACTCAAACTACAAATTTCCACCATGCTCACTGGGAGTGGAGGGGGACAGTACCTACCACTATAGAGAACCACAGATTTTGATGCTTTTATTTCCAGAATTGTCTCCTCATATGAGATTAAGCAAAAAATTCTGACTTGCAGGGGCATCTGGCTGACTCAGTTGGAAGAGCATGTGACTCTTGATCTTGGCAGTGTGAGTTGGAACCCCACATTGGGTGTAGAGATTATTAAAAAAATAAATAAATGTTGAAAAAAATTCTGACTTGTAAAATAAATCACTGGAGTTTAGGTCCTGAGATTATACATAATTCATAAGATCCGTTGATTTTTGACCAGTATTACACTGATAACAATAGATGGTCTGAAATCTATTTTCACTTTTAAAAATAAAATATGCTTCCCATCTTCCTGATCACTGGTCCGCAAACATGAGTTGGACCTTGCTGACAACCCTTTCTCCCACACGTTCTCAGCCTCTCCAAAATCTAGAATTCTTCATGGTTAGCACAACTTCAACTCCTTTCAGAAAAATCTTTGAGATAACTTCTTTTATTTGTTTACTTTTTGATGAAGGTACAGAGGAGTGAGTGAAGAGAGCTCTATTTGAGACTGTGGTGAAATTAGAGAAATTCCAGACCATTCTAGTTGACAGTGATTTTTTGTCTCCTCTCACCTCCTATAGTACGTCAGATTTCCTGTACCATTCATTCATTCATTCATTCATTCATTCAACATTTATTAAGCCCTCACCTAGTTCCAGATACCATGATGGGGTAGAGGATGCAAAGAAGAATAGGGGAACTTTCCTTCCTTAGGTTCCTTGAAGTCCAGCCAGGGGACAGATACATACTTAATAACAGCTGTTACCATTAGAAACCAGTGTCGCTTGCATAATCTTCCAGACCTTGGAGGGGAGTTTGGGATGAGGATAACAGCATCTAATGCGTAAGCTTATACTAAAGTTTATATGACCTTCTTATGACAATAACTGATATCTCCTAGTAAGCAGTGACAAAAGCCAAAGGTGACTACAGGATCTTATATGTACCAGCCCATGACAGGCAGGAAGATTTGGGGTTAGAAGTAGGAGAGGAACCCAGTGCTTTCATCATGAACTTTTACACAGTTTGTGTTTGTTTTTTGTTAAGGTCTATAAAGATTACATAATTGTCATATAAAAAGGAGGTTTAAAAAAATCTTTATTTGAACTAACTGCCATATTTATCATTATTGATCACGCTGTTATTTATGAAACTCTTTTTTTCTTGGCTTTTGTGATATTCTTTCTTGATTTTTCATCTATCACTGATCACCTCTTAGCCCATTTTTGTTTCTTGGTTCTTCTTTTATTTTTACCTTAAATGTTGTTTTCCGTTTTCTTTTTAGCTCTATTATCATTTTACACATTATACACACTACCCGGGTTCTTATTTAAACCCATGACTTAAGCTGATGATGCATCTATATATCTATATTCCCATCCCAAGCCTTCCCCCTGAGCTCCCAGACCTATAAGAAAAGATCTATAAGGTCAGTGATTAAGTGGAAAAAAAAAAAAGGAGATTGCAGATCAATATGATTGCATGTATGTGTATAAAAGCAAAAGATGTATATTATAAACAAAAATACCTAGAAAGGTTGCTGGAAGGGTGGCAACAAATGGGTGATGGCGGTTCCTTCTGGGGCAGCGGTGGGAAAGTGCTGGGCAAGGGGAGTGAGAGTGCTGGTGGGGGGCGGGGGAAAAGGGAGATATTCAAGTTTTGCTGCTTATGTTTGTGTACTATTTGAATCTTTTACTAAAAGAACATATTTGTATATTACTCATTTAACTTAAGAAACGTTAAAGACAAAATATTTAAAAAGAAAGTTTGCAGGAGTGTTGTGCTTTAGGACTAACAACAGTTGGTCTCGTAGTCTTTTTTATTCTATTGATGTCATATTTGTTCTTGCTTTATCTCAGGCTGGTCGTTAAAAATGTAGACATGTCTATTTCAGTGTTTGCGTTGCTTGGTTAAATAAAGCCAGGAAAAGTAATAATTTTGTAGTAATTGGAATGTTACCTAACTGCATATCATTTGCTTTATTGTAAATATTGATGGATATTAAGATAGACGTTAATTAAGAAATTTATGTTCTTCTTCTAAAGTGCTATAAAACGAATATGAAATATGAATGTATTACAACCAAACTAACTAGCAAATACCTTTTATTCCATAATTAGAAACATGTTGCCAACAATTGGAGATTGCTGACTCAATGGAACCAAGATTGAACAAAATGGAATTTATAGAGGTAAGAAGTTACATTATTCATTATTTGAATCAAATTATTTTGCATGGACATCACACACACATTAACTTAGAATTAAATTAAGCATGCTAATATTTCTATTCTAAGATAAAATATTATTTTATTTTATTTTATTTTATTTTAACTTCTCTGAAGTTAGGGTATATCTTGTAATCAAAGGCATTTTACAGTTTCTTTCCATTAGTGGTACTCCTGATGTGAAAGTGAGAAAAACTTTCATTCACACCTTCAGTTAAGATCAAGAAAAACCAGCTTCTTTTTCCATTGCATTTTAGATAAAGATGTTTAAAAGTTATAAATCATTTCCTATAGGCCAGGCATTGTCCTAAGCTATCCATATTTTAACTCAGGTAATGCCCTCAGCAATCCTTATTCTTGCTTTTATAGATGAAGACCTTTAAGTTGCAAAATTGTTAAGTAACTTGCACAAGGTCTCATAATTACTGAAGCTGGGAAAATTTGTACTTAGGTAATTTGGTATCAAAGTCTACATAAAGTTCATCTGAGAAAGTATGGGATTACTTTTGTCTTGGGATTATATTAGGGTCAGCAAAAGGAGCAACTTAATGGTACCAGAGTCATAAGTCTTTGATAGGTTACCTGGTGTTGTTAAAATGCCCATAATTTTTTAAATGACAGTCCCACAGATGGCTGTGTGCTCCTCTCCAAAGGGGGAAAAAAATTTCTGTAGGTTGTTTTGAACTTGGAACCCATTTTCCAAATAGAAGCAATATTTTATATAGTGACTGAGGTCTGTGGTTTATCTTATTTTTTAAATTATTTTTTTAAAGTAGGTTCCACACCCATGGTGGAGCCCAATGCAGGGCTTGAACTCACAATCCTGAGATCAAGACCTGAGCTGAGGGGCACCTGGGTGGCTCAGTCAGTTAAGTGTCTGACTTTGGCTCAGGTCATGATCCTGGGGTGGGAGGATCAAGCCCTGCATCAGGCTCTCTGCTCAGTGGGGAATCTGCTTCTCCCTCTCCCTTTGCCCCTCCCCCTGTTTGTGCTCTCTCTCAAATAAATAAATCTTAAAAAAAAAAAAAAAGACCTGAGATGAACAGTTGGACATTTAACCAACTGAGCCACCCAGGCGCCCCTGGGGTCTGTGGTTTGAATGTGCCTGAAATGGAATTCTTAATACGAGTGACTATGTCTGTGTGGAAAATGCTATCTGAAGAAGGCATCACAATGCACTACCAGGGAAAGGAATTTTCTTATGTCTAAACCATCAGTGATAACTACATATTAGATTTTTAGTACGGTGAGAGTTCACAGAGGGAAGGGTAAAAATGGCCGCAGGTAGAGGAGAACTTCCAAAGATTCCAGACTAAGGAACTGAGGGAGGCTGGTCTCTCATCATTGCAGATCCTCTTTTCCTACCTCTGACGTCTCCAGAGGTTGTCATACTTCTGTTTCTATTGATAGTATCAGAATATATTCCTCTTCTGATGTATTCAAAGTTAGCTCCCCCAAACTCCTGCCTCCAAAGTAGTAACAAAGTATAGCTTTCTCAAACAAGAGTGAAGTCTTTTTTTTTTTTTTTTTTTAATTTTATTTATTTGACAGAGAGAAACACAGCAAGAGAGGGAACACAAGCAGAGGGAATGGTATCGGGCGAAGCAGGCTTCCTGCCGAGCAAGGAGCCCGATGCAGGGCTCGATCCCAGGACTCTGGGATCATGACCTGAGCCAAAGGCGGACACTTAATGACTGAGCCACCCAGGCGCCCCAAGAGTGAAGTCTTTTAAAGGACTATCTCTAGGGCAGTGTGGCCTGCTTACCAGTTCTGCTCCCTCAGGATCCTGGGCACCAGATTCCTGACTCAAATTGTCATTTGTGTTCATCATCATTCCCAGTGATAACAGACATCTAGTCTTTACCGTGTGATTCTATAAATACAACAAGTGGATTGAGAATGGATGAATGCATACCATAGAATACGAACCCTGTACTTTGTTCCATGTGTGGTCGTCCAATGGGGTGATAGTGATTTTTAAAAATCAAAAGAATTAAAGTATTTCTGCTTTGTTGAGTATATAATTAGCATTAATTACCTTTAAAAGTTCCCTGAGGGGCGCCTGGGTGGCTCAGTCGTTAAGCGCCTGCCTTCGGCTCAGGTCACGATCCCAGAATCCTGGGATCGAGCCCCGCATCGGGCTCCCTGCACGGCAGGAAGCCTGCTTCTCCTGCTACCATTCCCTCTACTTGTGTTCCCTCTCTCACTGTGTTTCTCTCTGTCAAATAAATAAAATCTTAAAAAAAAAAAAAATTAAAAA
>CM053619.1:11477303-11493068 GCA_028646535.1 Procyon lotor | reverse complement strand
TACTTGTGACCTATCTCTATAAATAAACAAACAAACAAACAAGCAAATAAATAAATAAATAAAATCTTAAAAAAAAAAAAAAAAAAGAATGTAATGTTCCTGACCCATCAAATGAGCAAAAAATCCAGAAGGCAATGTACACTGGTGGTGAGGCTGAAGACAAGTAACCACTCATTCATTAGTGGTGGAGGCACAAAAGGACACAAGCCTGGTGTCAAAACCTATCAAAAATACAGATGCCTTTACCTTCTAAGCTAGCAGTCCCACTTCTGGGTATCTATTCAACAGTGATCAAGAGAAATGGTTCACAAGCAGAGATGTTATGTTTTCAGACTCTACACTTTCTTTTTTTTTTTTAAGATTTTTTTTTTTAAAGTTTTATTTATTTGACAGAGAAAGAGAGAGAGCTCACAAGCAAGCAGAGAGAGGGGGAAGCAGGCTCCCTGCTGAGCAGAGAGCCCGATGTGGGGCTCAATCCCAGGACCCTGAGATCATGACCTGAGCCGAAGGCAGAGGCTTTAACCCACTGAGCCATCCTGGTGCCCCAGACTCTACACTTTCAAAATAATAAAAAAAAATAGACAAAGGATACCTTATTATAATATCAGGAGACCGAAAAACCACCCACAATCCCCATTTCTTATACTCCAATCATAAATGTAACCAGTCTTGGAAAAAGCATGGTCTTATATGCCATACATCAAAAGAAAAACTACATACAATTTTTGGAACTATTAATTTACAAGCAACATTTCATAACTGCTGCTATTTCATACTGTGAGGCGAAAAGCCTGCCCTATATAATGCTGATGTGATCTAGAGGGGAATTGCTCCAAAAATAGTCTCACTGGTCTGTGGTTTTAGGAATTGTATTGATTGCCTCTCTCTGCAGCACAGCAGTAGAATAGTACTAACACGAAAATGCTTTTATCTATGTGACAAGCAAATGATATGGAAGAAATTGTAGCCAATAATTTCATGTACCTGGACTGAACCCTTGGAAAAATCCAAGTCACGAGCCTAGTTTTAAATCAATCATTTATCCTCTTTTTCTCTGCAGTACCTCTCTTCACATGTTGCAGACTTTAAAAGTGAAATGTTTGAGAAACTCCTTAAGCACTTTTGTCATTGTGCAGATGAATTCCGGGAGATCATAAAAACGGACATGCGGAGGCAGATGTTTGCTGAACTCTTCCTGCATTGTGACAGTGGGAAGGTAAGAGAAGACCGTTGGGCAATGCTTCTCAAACTATTTTTTTGTGAAGGACCAGTTTCTAGGTTGTTGTTTGGTATGATGATGCTGTTTTTAATTGCTAATCCATTATGGACTGACACTCAATGAATATGGATTGCTAGGGGGAAAAATGCCCATGCCAAATATAATCCATATTTTTTATAAAGATTTCATTTTTTAAAAAAGATTTTATTTATTTATTTGACACAGAGAGAGATCACAAGAAGGCAGAGGGGCAGGCAGAGAGAGAAGGGGGGAAGCAGGCTCCCTGCTGAGCAGAGAGCTGATGTTGGGCTCAATCCCAGGACCCTGAGATCATGACCTGAGCTGAAGGCAGAGGCTTAACCCACTGAGCCACTGTGGACTCTCAGAAACAAACCGAGGGTTGGAGGGGAGGGGAGTGGGAGGTTGGGTGGCTATTAAGGAGGGCACATATTGCATGGGGTACTGGGTGTGGTGTATGAACAATGAATCTTGGAACACTGAAAAAATAAAATAAAAATTTTAAAAATAAATAAAAAATAAAGATTTCACTTATTTATTTGAGAGAGAAACAGTGCATGAACAGGGGGAGGGTAGAGGGAGAGGGAGGGAGGATAAGCAGACTTCCCACTGATTGGGGAGCTGGGCATGGGGCTCAATCCCAGGACCCTGAGATCATGACCTGAGCCAAAGGCAGACTCTCAACTGACTGAACCACCCAGGTGCCTCCAGTCCACATTTTTTGATTATCAGATTCAAATATGATTTTTATTTTTATTATCAGTTGCATTCTAAAATTGTTATAAAATTTTCTACATACTATTCTCAGTGTCTGTACCTTTCTTGTCACAGAATGGTACCAGCCTGTAGACTATATCTTAACCATTTCACTGTATTTTACAATGTACATCTTGTCTCTAAATCTCTTTCCCACTCTTAAGAATGGGCATTTACAACCTTTTTTTCCTTACACTCTTTGCTGGTGGCTTCCTATAGAAAAGAGTTGTTGGGAATAGGAAGCTTAGCACATTTTCTTATGCTGCTTCTTAACACAAGAAAAGTTGCTACCTAAAAGTATTTCTAAGAATGGTATCTGGAAGGATACAAGTAAGCCAGGATACCAAATGGATTTGTAAAAATAGATACAAGCTTTATTGAAATACATTTGTGGGGCACCTGGGTAGATCAGTCAGTTAAGCATCTGCTTTTGGCTCAGGTCATGATCCCAGGACCCTGGGATGGAGTCCTGCAATGCTCCCGCTGAGCAGGGAGCCTGCTTCTCCTTCTCCCTCTGCCTGCTGCTCCCCTTGCTTGTTCTCTCTCTCTCTCTCTGACAAATAAATAAAATCTTTTATTTTTTAAATTTTTTCTTCAAAAAATTTTTTTAATTTAGTTTTTTCAGTATTCCAAGATTCATTGTTCATGCACCACACCTAGTGCTCCATATGCAAGACCTCCTCAATACCCACCACCGGGCTCACCCAACCCTCCACTCCCCTCCCCTCCAAAACCCTCAGTTTGTTTCTCAGAGTCCACAGTCTTTCATGTTTCATCTCCCCCTCCGATTTCCCCCAATTCACCCTTCCTTTCCTTCTCCCAATGTCCTCCATTTTTTTCCATATGCTCCACACGTAAGTGAAACCATATGATAATTGACTCTCTCTGCTTGACTTATTTCACTCCACATAATCTCTTCCAGTCCCATCCATGTTGATACAAAAGTTGGGTATTCATCCTTTCCAACAGAGGCATATATTCCATTGTATATATGGACCATATCTTCTTTATCTATTTGTCTGTTGAAGGGCATCTTGGCTCTTTCCACAGTTTGGCAATTGTGGCCATTGCTGCTATGAACATTAGGGTACGTAAGGCCCTTCTTTTCAATGCATCTGTATCTTTGGGGTAAATACCCAGTACTGCAATCGCAGGGTCATAGGGTAGCTCTATTTTTAATTTCTTCAGGAATCTCCACACTGTTTTCCAAAGTGGCTGCACCCACTTGCAATCCCACCAACAGTGTAAGAGGGTGTTCCCTTTTCTCCACATCCTCTCCAACACTTGCTGTTTACTGTCTTGTTGATTTTGGCCATTCTAACTGGTGTAAGATGATAACTCAATGTGGTTTTGATTTGAATCTCCCTGATGGCTAATGATGATGAACATTTTGTCATGTGTCTGTTAGCCATTTGTATGTCTTCTTTGGAGAAGTGTCTGTCTGTTCATGTCTTCTGCCCATTTTTTGACGTGATTATCTGTTTTTTGAGTGTTGAGTTTGAGGAGTTCTCAAACTCTGTAGTGTCAGGCTTTTCAGCCTATAGTGTCAGGGCAGGCTTTTCGCCTCACAGTATGAAATAGCAGCAGTTATGAAATGTTGCCTGTAAATGAAGTGGGTTAAGATTTGCGAAAATCTTCTCATTCCGTGGGTTGCCTGTTTGCTTTGTTGACTGTTTCCTTTGCTGTGCTGAAGCTTTTTATCTTGATGAAGAGCCCAAATATCCATCAATTGATGAATGGATAAAGAAAATGTGGGGGGTGTGTGTGTGTGTGTGTGTGTGTGTGTGTGTGGAGAGAGAGAGAGAGAGAGAGGGAGAGAATTACTATTAGGTATCACTCAACCATAAAAAAGAATGAAAGCTTGCCATTTGCAATGACATGGATGGAGCTAGAGAGTATTATGCTAAGCGAAATCAGTCAGTCAAAGAAAGACAAATACCATATAATTTCACTCATATGTGGAATTCAAGAAACAAAACAAATGAAGATGGGGAGAAAAGAGACAAACCAAGAAATGGACTCTTTTTAAAAATTTTTTATTTAAATTTTAGTTAACATAGAGTGCAATATTGGTTTCTGGAGTAGAATTCAGTGATTCTACAACACCTAGGCACCCCCAGACTCTTAATTATAGAGAACAAACTGATGTTATAGGAGGGAAGGTGGGCATGGATGGGTTAAATAGGTAAAGGGGATTAAGGAGGACACTTGTTTTAATAAGCACTAGGTGTTATATGTTAGGTGTTGAATTACTTAATTCTACATGTGAGAATAATATTACACTGTATGTTAACTAACTGGAATTGAATAAAATCTTTTTTTAAAAAAAGAAGTACAGGGGCACCTGGGTGGCTCAGTCGGTTAAGTATCTAACTCTTGATTTTGGCTCAGGTCATCATCTCAAGGTTGTGAGACTGAGGCCCACACTGAGCTCCGCACCCAAGTGTGGAGCCTGCTTGAGATTCTCTCTCTCCCTCCTCCCCTCCCTCTCCAAAAAGAAAAAGAAGAAGTACAGAAATTTGGGATTCAAAGTACAGTCGAGAGTTTCTCCTGGAAGTACTCATTTTAGGGGCCCTATGCAATGAACGGAACATATATAAGACCATTATGATGGTCTTATAATAAATGAAACACTTTCTTAGGGCACTTTCTTATAAGTGCCTTAAGTATAGGCAAATGACACCACATAAGACTACAATTCAGAAAAAAAAAAACATTTTTTTGAGAGAGAGAGAATGCAACAGAAGGAGAGAGAGAATCTTAAGCAGGCTCCCCACCCAGTGCAGAGCCCTGTACGAAGCTTGATCTCATGACCCTGAAATCATGACCTGAGCCGAAATCAAGAATTGGTTACTTAACAGATCGAGCCACCCAGGCACCCTCAAAAAAGCAATTCTTAAAGAAGCCAATACATTGCAGTCTAGGTTCTCAGATCCTTGCCAATTTGGTTTAAGGAAAGAATATATTTTATAAAATCTGAAATGTCTATGCATCTTTCAGGCAATCCTCCTCAAATCATGAATCCTCCTTCAACATGGATGGATCAGAGAGTTTAATGCTAAGTGAATTAAGTCAGTTAGAGAAAGACAAATACCATATGGTCTCACCCATATGTGGAATTTAAGAAACAAAACAAATGAACAAAGAAAGAAAGAGAGAAACCAAAAAACAGTCTCTTATCTATAGAGAACAAACGAATGGTTACCAGAGAGGAAGGGGATGGGGGGATGGGAGGATATAAGTAGAAGAGGCTAAGCATCACTTATGATGAGCACTGAGTAATGTATAGAATTGTTGAATTACTCTATTGAACACCAGAAAATAATATAACACTATATGTTAACTATACTGAAATTAAAAAAAAAAAAAAAAAAGGCTGACAATGACAAGTATGGGCAAAGATGTGGAACAAGTAGAATTCTCATGTGCTGCTGATAGGAATGTAATAACCACGTTGGGAAAAATTTTGGCAGTTTCTTAATAAGTTAAACATATACTTACCATATGACCCAGCAACCAGCAATTCCACTCCTAGATACTTACCAAGAAGAAATGAAATAAAATTTGAAAAATTGAAAATATATGTATACTCAAATTCTTATATGCAAATACTCTTAGCAGTCTAATTCGCAACGACTCTGAACTGGAAACAACCCAAATGTCCATCAACGTGGGGATAAACACATTGTAGTATAACCATACAATGGACTGTTACTCAGCAATAAAAAGAAATGAGCTACTGATAGACACAAATAACATTGATGAGTTTCAAAAGTATTATAATAAATGAAAGAAGGAAGACATAAGAGAATACATACTACAGTATTTCATTTATATGAAAATCTAGAAAAAGGAAAACTAATCTATAGCAATAGAAAGCAGAATGATAATTTTCTGGGGCCATGAGTAGAGCGGACTGATTACAAAGGGACACAAGGAAACTTCTTGGTTTAATGAAAAAATCTATATCGTCAGTGTGGTGGTAGTTACATGGGTGTATACATTGTCATAACTCATTGAACTCTACACTTAAAATTGGCTCATTTTACTGATGTAAATTATACTTCACTGAGGTCAATTGAAAAAACAAGAATGTTCATAGCTTTATTTGTAATTGTCAAAAACTAAAAACAATACAAATATATATCAACAATGGTAAGATTAAATAAATGTTTATATATTAATGCAATGGAATATTATGTAACCATGAAAATAACAGACAAATGAAACATGAATAACATTCATGGATATATTGAACAAAATAAGATACAAAAGGGCATGTACTCTATAATTTCATCCATATGAAATTTAAAAATAGGCAAACTAATCTATAGTGAAAATATCCAAATAATAATTACATTTGGAGAAATTATTGACTAAGAGAAACCGTGAAGGAGTCTTCAGGCAATGATGAAAACGTTCTGTCTCTTTACCTGAGTGGTACTTATACGGAGTATAGATAGGTAAACATTCATTGAGCTAAACGCTTGGGATTTGCATACCTTATTACATTTTTTAAAAGTATTCCACGGGTGCCTGGGTGGCTTAGTCGGTTAAGTGGGTGCCTGGGTGGCTTAGTTGGTTGAGTGGCGGCCTTCACCTCAGGTCATGATCCCAGGGTCCTGGGATCGAGCCCCCCAGCGGGCTCCCTACTCCATGGGGAACCTGCTTCTCCTTCTCCCTCTGCTGCTCTGCCTGCTTGTATTCTCTCTGTGTGTCAAATAAATAAATAAAACCTAAGAAATTTTTTTAAATAATAATAAAGTATGCTCCATGCATAGCATGGAGCCCAACTCAGGGCCTGAGATCAAGACCTAAGCTGAGATCGAGAGTCAGATGCTTAAGCAGCTGAGCCACCCAAGTGCCCCCACCTTATTACGAACTTATTATTCCTCAATGAAAAAGTTTTTAAAATTATCACTGTGGTTGTTTAGGATGAAGTGTCTTTTGAAGGAAGGGCTTTAAGGGGACAGGTGGCTGTTGCATTTAACCATAATTACACTAAGTGTTGACTACAAGGGCTGTCAGTGGATGGGCTTCATTTCACTGCATTGGGGAGGTTGTAGAAAGCAAAAAAACAAGCTCAGGGCTTTAAATTCTCAGCTCAAGTTGCAGCCAAAAAGCCAGAAAATTTTCATGATGACTTTGAAGGAATCTCTATTTCCTGTAGATTCAGGGCATATGTGGATAAAGAATCAGCCCCCAAATTTAATGTGACAGGATTAAAATGTAAGTTGAATTCATACAGTTGCCAAGTCTGTTAGGTGATAGTTAACATGCCTCTTGGAAAATAGAGAGACCCTGAGACTTGGAATGTTTACATTTGGATGGAAGCTAAGACTGGAGCTACAAATCTCTCTAAGCCTCCCTTGGCAGCAGAACCAATCGCTTCTCTCCTATTTGAGAATATAAGCTTTTCTTCCCTTAAAGTCCCTATAATAACTTTACTTAAGTAGCTTGCAGAGGTATGTCTATTTTCCTTAAGGTCCACCTGTACAGCATTCATTGCCTTTAGACCCAAAATTGGAGTCAGATCTCAGCATGTCCCATCAGGACTAGTCAAATCTGTACTGAGAAGTTATTTTTGGTACTCCAAAAGAATAGCAAGTTTTTCCTAATTCATAGCAGCAAAAACCTGGAGGATATGTGTGGGGATTGATTACAAAACTTTTAGAATAAGAAGGATGGATATAAGTTTGGATTGGCTCAAACTTGTCAATATTATTATACTTAGAAGATTTACTTAGCTGGAGTATTTTTAGTATCTGGGAATGCTTTTAACAATTCCCTTGGCAGGTAAACTGAAACCTTGACCCAAATAAGGCCTACATTCAATGATATTGAGATGCCAGAATCTTCTTCGCTTACTATAGAGGAAGAAATCCAAATGTTTATAAGATTGCTGAAGTTGATTTCTCTAATGTAGCCTGCCTATTATGCACCTTAACCATATCCTCCCAGAGGGCCCAGATGACACTTTCTTGAGAAATACATTAATGAAGGGCGCATTAGCATCTCTAGAAAGCTCTTTGGTAGCTGTCCTCTGTAGACTGAAGATGATGGTATAGATGCTGCCATTAAAATTATGAGATTCCAGAGTGATAGAGGACATGGTATTTGTCTGTCAGAAACAAGGTCTACTGGTCAGTCAGTGCTCAATGATATCATAGATAAATGGTATTTTGACTCAATGCCCAAGGTCAAAGTCCATATTATAATGGGCTCATTTTGTCTAGGACTCACACCATGGTTATTTACTTACTTACTGAATGTATAATTAGAATTACCACAATGAACAGCAAGAATTAAAGTGACTATCTGAAAATTTTGACCCACATGGATCTTCTGTGGTGATCGTGATTTCCTTTGAGGTTAAGTAGATAGGATGTCTACTAAATTATTACTAGAGTTATTTACAGAAAAGCTCTAACTGTGGGGCCAGACACGTGAGTTGAGACACCTCAGTGGAGAATCTTAGCTTCTTTTTTTTTTTTTTTTTTTTGAGTTTTAATATCAAGTTGCTTTTATTAACATATAATGTATTATTTGCCCCAGGGTACATGTCTGTGAATCTTCGGGCTTACACATTTCACAGCACTTAATAGCACATACCCTCCCCATTGTCCACAACCCGACAAGAATCTTAGCTTCTTATCCAGTTTCCAGACTTAAACCAGAATTCTTTGATGTAGAATAGGAGGCTGGCTTTCTTGAAGAAGAATCCTACAAGAGTGCCTCAAGCATATACAGTAGATCTTATTCCAAGTGTTCCTCAAAAGACCTGTAGCCATTTACTAAGGTGAAATACATTGGAAGGAGGGAAATAGCCCAGACTTTCTGAGATTACCAGACACTGACTCCAAGTTAATACTAATTCCTAGAATCTCAAAATGCCCCAGTGGACCACTGGTTAAAATTAGAGTTTATAGATATTAAGTGATAAATGGTATTTTGGTCCCCCAATTAATCTGTGACTTTAGCTATGTTTATTTCTGGTTCCTGCATGTATAATTGGAATAGACATATTCAGCAACTAGGAGCACCCTTACAAACTGAGGGCTGAAGGCTATCACGGTAGGAAGGACCAAATAGAAACTCCTGAACTTTCTCTGTCTGCCAGAATGGAAAACAAACAAACAAACAAACAAACAAAACAAAACAATTCCACAGAAATTAGACATAAAAATACAGGAATGATGTGAAGGATTCAGAAGAAGTAACCCTATCACATTCTTGTCTGCTTCTCCTCTTTTGCCTACGCAGAAGATAGAGTTTAAAAGAATGTTTGTAGGTTACTGTGACTCCACTTGCAGTTGCTATCCACCACGTGGAATCTTTATTGAACCACACCGACACAGCCCCCTCATTCACAACTATTGGGTTGTCAAATACTATTTTCTCCAGAGCAGTTTACAAGGATAAACAGAAGTTTGACTTCCCCCATCAACACTGTACTGCTATGCCTCACCATGCATTAAGGCAGCCCTCTTTCTTTCTGTTATAATCTACTGTACAGACATCCCACAGAATGTCAGGTCTACTACCTTGATGATTTCCATCATGGCGATTGGACCTGCTGAGCATGAAGAAGCTTTAGATGCTTTGGCACAAGCCATACGTGTCAGCGGGTAAAAGACAAAAACCATGTAATATCAGGGCTTATTATCTTGGTAAAAGTTTTAGCAGTCTGGAGTCTGAAGCACGACAGAATATCTCAAAATACGAGGCAAATGTGCCACCTGCCACAAAGAGGCACAATGCTTACTGGACCTTTTTACATTTTAGGAACAACCTTTACTCTCATGTGTTGCACTTATACATTAATTGAGCTGTCAGCTGTGAGCGTCAGTCCCAGAGCAAGAAAAGTCTGTAGATTTCGTAGGCTGCAGGACAAATACTCTTCTTTATCTTATACCTTATCACCTAGACAATCCCACGGTATTTGAAGTTTACGGGGGCAAACTGAAATGTTATCACAAGTTGCAGTAGAATTACAGTGTATATTCCTTGACTTTTAGAGCAAAATCATGCCCTCTACTAATGTTAATTATTCTCCTTTGAGAAACAGCTCCTGTGTGTGGTTATACTGTGATAAAAACCATTTGCTTATTTTCTGTATACTTTTCTGAATGTATGTTGTATTTTTTAAAAAGATTTCCTTTTTAAGAACCCTATGGAAATGAAGGTTCAAACAGAGCAAAAACAATTATTATTTTTTTTTTTTATTTAGTTGACAGAGGGAGAGAGATCACAAGTAGGCAGAGAGGCAGGCAGAGGGAGAGGGGGAAGCAGGCTCCCCGCTGAGCAGAGAGCCCGATGCGGGGCTCGATCCCAGGACCCTGAGATCATGGCCTGAGCTGAAGGCAGAGGCTTAATCCACTGAGCCACCCAGGTGCCCCCAAAAACAATTATAAAAAGAACAAGTTGGCAAAGATTTCCCTGGTTTTTTGTTTATATTTTATTTATTTGTTTGTTCGTTTGTTTATGTAGAGAAAATGAGCAGAGAGAGAGAGAGAGAATCCACTGAGCATGGAGCCAGTCATGGGGTTCAATCCTATGACCCTGAGATCATGACCTCAGCTGAAATCAAGAGTTAGTTGCTTAACCAACTGAGCCGTCCAGGTGCCCCGATTTCCCTGTTTTTTTAAAAATAAAAGTTATATTAACAGAATATTGGGCCTGGCATCAGATTTATGAGTATGTGAGGATTTAGTGCATAGCACAGGTTAGCAAATAATTCAGTAAGAAGAGACTAACCAATAAATGCTAAGTTGGGACAACTGGGAAAAAATTAAAATTTAGGTAGGTTTGAGCCTCAATAATGAGGAAAAATAAGTCCTATCTAATCAAAGACGTGGATGTGGAGAACAAAATTGTAAAAGCTTTAGAAGCATATATAGAGTATAGAGCATGACCTTTGACCTTGGTATAGGTAATATTTCTTAAAGAATACCTCTAATAAGCACAAACCATTCAAGAAATAATCAATACATTTGGCTACCTCAAAATTAAAAACATTGATATGGCTAAACTCACCAAAAGTTAAATTAAAAAATAAGAGCTTAAACTGGGAAAGGGTATTTGCTATATAGGTAACAGAATGATCATTATCAAAAAATTTACAAATTAATAAGAAATAGACAATTTCACAACTGAAGAAAGGAAAAGATCATTAAAAAAGCCTTCCATGGATGAGGAAACACAAATATATAGTAAATATATGAAAATATATCTAATCTTACTAATAATCAGGGAAAGGCAAATTAAAATAAGTAGATACCATTTTTAACCCATCATATTGGGAAAAAATTGTGAACTCTAATAATGTTAAGTATTGGCATGGATATGGAGAAATGATATTCCCATTCAATAATGGTGAGAAGTAAACTGGTATAGGTATTTTGTGGAACAATTTAGCAATAACTATTAAAACTGAAAATGCTCATAGTAAGGACGCCTGTGTGGCTCTAGTTGGTTGAGATCTGCCTTCGGCTCAGGTCGTGATCCTGGGGTCCTGGGATTGAGTCCTGCATCAGACTCCCTGCTCAGCTGGGACCCTGCTTCTCCCTCTGCCTGCTACTCCTACTGCTCATGCTCTTTCTCTCTCTCTTTCTGACAAATAAACAAAATATTAAATGATATACCATATGCTGGCTAACTGAACATATAAAAAAATGCTCATAGTATACAATCCACTAATTAACACTTTTAATTACTTACCCACAGAAATGTTCATACATGTATGCAAGGAATGTGTTTAAGTTTATCCATGCAGCATTATTTTGGTATCTAAACTCTGGAAATAATCCAAATGCCCATCAATAAAGGGACTTTTAAAAAAATCACAGTGTTTTGGGGGCATCTGGGTAGCTCAGTTGGTTAAGCGGCCAACTCTTGATTTCCACTCAGGTCATGATCTCAGGGTCCTAGGACTATGCTCCATACGGGACGGGGAGTCTGCTTGAGGATTCTCTTTCCCTCTCCCATTTCCCCTCCCCTCTCAAATAAAGAAATAAATCTAAAAAAAATTTTAATTACAGTGTGTTCATATTATAGAATACCATACAGCAACTAAAAGAAACAAAATATATTTCTTCATATATATGAATTGATCTATGTTGAGTAAATAAAAGCAATTTTGAGAAGTACATATGTACTATGATATCAGTTATATATTTTTTAAGTACATTCACAAAATATTAACAATAATCATTTCTGGGTGTTGGGAACACAAGTGTTAGTTTTATCATTTTCTTTTATTTTTCTGTTATTAAAATGTTTCTCGGGGCACCTGGGTGGCTCAGTGGGTTAAAGCTTCTGCCTTCAGCTCAGGTCATGATCTCAGGGTCCTGGGACTGAGCCCCACATTGGGCTCTCTGCTCGGCAGGGAGCCAGCTTCCTCCTCTCTCTCTCTCTCTCTCTCTCTCTCTCTGCCTACCTGTGATCTCTCTCTCTCTCTCTGTCAAATAAAAAAAATCTTTAAAAAAATGTTTCTCAGAAATGATGCAAAAAAGAACAAGTATGGAACAGTTAAGTGCCATGCTCATTGGATTTAGCAATTAAATCAGAGCTATTGTTAAGCATCTATTAAGTTCTGGGTATATAGACCTGTCACAGGATGAGGAAGTAGAGTGTAAGCCTAAAGGCAAGATACAGCTTTCCTGATTTTGATTCTGCAGCTTTTATTTACATAATGATGGTAGCAGTGGTGAGGATAAAAGCTTCAGTAAACCATATTCATTTACATAAAAATGTCAAATCTGTGTCAGCTAACCGCTAACTTTCTGCTTAGGTAGGGTTTTTGGATCGGCAGAGGACATTGGCCTTGCTGGAAACATTCTATGACCAAAGTCCAAAAACGCTTAGAAGTTTGCTGCGAAACCCAAGACAATGTAAGTGCCCTTCAGAAGGAGTATGCTCAAGCTAGAATGACACATTATACTCATATGATGAAAGTCATTGTATTCCCATGGAATCCCTTCACATATGACATTTCCCTTAGATCATGATTCCCCACAAAGTTCACTCTTCACCACAACTTGATGTATTTTTCACTATAGTCCAATACTAAAAGTTGTCAAGTTAGAACTCAATTTTAAGTTCATTCAAATTAAGAGGTGCTTGAGTGACAATCTGAATGTTTTGGAAATGATGTTGGTAATGGTAATTCCAGTTTTAGTGTCCAACTTAGAATTCCAAAATTTCTGAGAAAAATGTTTCCTTCTCCCAAGCATTTTTACTTGTCTGCCTTTACTGAAATTACACAGTAAAGTATCTTTTTTATATTATTACCAAAACAAGTAGGATTATGAGTTTTGTTTTTATTTTTATTATTTTTTTGAAAGGGAGAAAGAGAGGGAATCTTAAGCAGGCTCCACGTCCAGCACAGAACCTGATGTGGCACTTGATCTCACAACCCTGAGAGCATGACCTGAGCCAAAATCAACAGCCAGATGTTTAAACAACTGAGCCACCCAGGGGGCCCATTTTTATTTTTTGAAGAGAAAGTCTTTGAATGGATGGGTTTTCCAAAAAATGTCAATATTTTAGTTCGGTGTGAAAATGGTTGGACACTTAAAAATCTGTGGGTAATATAGAGTAGTCCTGGACACCAGAATTGTTTTGTTTTTGTTGTTGTTTTATTGTTTGAGTGGGATTCTAGTGAATGCCATCCAGTCTTTCCCTAGAATTCTGAACCAGGTATTCACATAAGTTGTGGAGGAAAAGAATTGAGGAATAAAGAAGAAAGAAAGGGAAAGAATAAGGAAGGGGAGAAAAATGAATATTAGGAAAACATAGCCCAGTGAATGATAGAGACTTGCTCTTATTTTCATATTGTAGATACTGAAAAGGTATTTGAGGGGGAAGACATGTGTCCTCTTCCTCATCCTTTTGATAGGCTTATTGTTGGAAGACCAAAAGTAGAGAATAAATTCTATTTTCTCGCCAGTCTAAGCAACTCTCCAGGTAGAAAAGGAAGAATCATGCTCATTTCCAAAACCACACTTTTTAGGAAGGGATAATTTCTAACTTACAGTAGTGAGCATCTTTTACATTCCCTTGAATTATCTTTTTGCTTTTATTGTGTTGTAGGGAAAGGTAACTGTTATTTATTAAAAGCAATAGGCCTTATGGTCCACACGTAGGACCATGTGATAATTGACTCTCTCTGCTTGACTTATTTCACTCAGCATATGCATGAACAATGAATCTTGGAACGCTGAAAAAATAAAATTTAAAAAATATAAATAAAAAATAAAAACAACAGGCCTATGTTATAATGACTGTGATCAACATTGTTTTGCATTGATTTACTAGCTCTGATTCTTCATTATAACATCAATTTTTTTTTCCTGCATTAGGGCCATTCATTGAATTTGAAGAGATAGACTTGCCTGAGTTCTGGGGAGACATGGATAACCAGAAACATATTTATGAAGACTTTGACAAAGTGCTCTTAGAAATGAATGCATCACTTTCTGAAAAACATGCCAGCAAAACCCAAAGCAAATTGTTAGAAACCCCAGCAGATCAACCTAAACCTGATGAACACAGTGGGTCAACACCGCCAGAACAGCAGAGAGGGATGACTTCAGAGCAAGAACCAAGCAGAATTTCAACCGAAGAACAAGAACAAGACAGAGAGTCAAGTGGAGGAAAAAAACTACACAGAGAATCAGTAACAGAACAAGAAACCCACACAGGGTCAACTCCAGAACAAGGATCAAGCAGAGAGTTAATAATAGAACAAAGACCACATGATGACTCAGAAATTCAACAAGGGTCCCTGCAAAGTGTGCCATCTTCAGAACAAGGAGTCAACATGGAAACAGCTGCAGAACAAGGACTCTACACAGAATCAATATCAGCACAAGGAAAAGACAAAAGGTCAACCTTAGAACCACAATCACACAGAGAGTCAATAACAGAGCAAGAATCCCACAAAGAGTCAAGGGCAGAGCAAGAGCCATCCAGAGAGATAATTCCAGAAGAACAACAAGACTCAACTTTACAATCAGAAAGTGGTCATACCTTCAAAGAAGGTAATATATCTAGGGAGACTACTTCCCATAGGTACCCTAAAATCTCCCCACAGGAAGAGAGGACTCAGGAACAAATGTATGAAGAAGTATTTATAAGTCCTGAGCTACAAGAGGAAGTCCCAACATCAAGAAGTAAAGATCATCTTTCAGGTAGTAACACGGTTCACCTACGACAATAGCTCCATGTTTTGTGGAGTCATTGTTAAAAGCCTTTTAGGAAAATACTCATTCCAGTTAGGATCTTTTCTGGCATACCCGACCATTCAAATCTTAGATATGTTGCTACACAACATGTGTCTAGGCCTTGAACAATCAGTTAAATGCAAGCCAGAATGTTTCTATTGTCAATTTACCTGGAATTCCTTTTGCACAGGAAGCCCATTCATAAGGAAGCCATCTGGTAACGTTAAATATAGAAAATTTCACTGGACTCCCGAAAAGGCAGTAGAAGCCCTTTCAGTTTTGGTTTTGGTTTTTGGTTTTTTTGTATGTGGTTTTTTTTTAAGATTTTATTGATTTATTTGAGAGAGAGAGAGAGCAGGAAGAGGAACAGAGGGAGAGGGACAGGCAGAATCTGTGCTCAGCACAGAGCCTGATGCAGGGCCCAATTCCAAGACCCTGAGATCATGACCTGAGCTTAGGTAGGGTAGGGACAAGAGTCTGTCGCTCAACTGACTGAGCCGCCCAGGGGCCCCAGAAGCCCTTTCATTTTAAATATGGTGTCTAATA
>CM053619.1:11455760-11467767 GCA_028646535.1 Procyon lotor | reverse complement strand
GTGTCTGTTTTTGTGCCAGTACCATGCTGTCTTGGTGATCACCGCTTTGTAGTAAGGCTTGAAATCAGGCAATGTGATGCCCCCAGCTTGGTTTTTCTTTTTCAACATGGATGGGACTGGAAGAGATTATGCAGAGTGAAATAAGTCAAGCAGAGAGATCCAATTACCTTATGGTCTCACTTACGTGCTGAGAATAAAGAAAAACATGGAGGGCATTGTGAGAAGGAAGGGAAAGGTGAATTGGGGGAAATCAGAGGGGGAGATGAACCATGAGAGACTGTGGACTCTGAGCAACAAACTGAGGGTTTAGGAGGGGTGGGGGTGGGGGGTTGGGCGAGCCTGGTGGTGGGTATTGACAAGGGCACATATTGCATGGAGCACTGGATGTGGTGCATGAACAATAAGTCTTGTAACATTGAAAAAATAAAATAAACATATTTGGGGAAAAAAGAATCATGTTTATTTAGAAAATCTCATTAAAAAACTCACATGATGTTTTTTAAAGAAACTGAAAACCGGACATATAGTATAAAACAACTGCTGTTTCTTTGCTCTGAAACAAGGAATCTCTAAGAAACTCCTCCACCATTCTTTGATTGCCTTGACTTTGACATTTTTGAAGATAATAGGCTTTTTACATCCTTTTAGGTTGGTCTAATGTTTCCTCGTGATTAAATTCAAATTACTCACCTTTAGCAGAAATATCATGTAAGTTATGCTATGTTTTCTCATTGAATCTTAGTAGAAGTCCCATGATAATAACAAGATATCTGTGGAGGCTCCTCAAAAAATTAAAAATAGAACTACCCTAGGATCGAATGATCACTCTACTGGGTATTTACCCAAATAATATGAAAACACTTCAAAAAGATATATGCACCCCTATATTTATTGCAGCATTATTTACAATAGCCAAGCTATAGAAGCAACCCAAATGTCCACTGATAGATGAATGGATAAAGAAGATGTGATATATATACACACACATATACATACAATGGAATATTCAGACATAAAAAAGTTGTTTGCAAGAACATGGGTGGAGTTAGAGAGTATTATGCTAAGTGAAATAAGCCATTCAAAGAACGACAAATACCATAAAACTTCATTCATATGTGGAATTTAAGAAACAAAACAAAACAACAAAACAAAACAAAAAAAGAGACTCTTGAGAGTCTCCAAAAAACAAATTCTTGACTCTAGAGAACAAACTGATGCTTAGCAGAGGGGAAGTAGGTGAGGGGATGGGTGTAATAGGTGAAGGGGATTAAAGAGTACACTTACCTCGATGAGCACTGAGTAATATATGGAATTGTTGGATCCCTACATTGTACACCTGAAACTAATATAACACTCGATGTTAACGACACTGGAATTTTTAAAAAATGACATGCCAGTCCCTTCCAGTTAAAAATTACTCTTTTTCCCTTTGTAATTCATAAGGTTTTTTGTGGTTGTACTTTGGAAACCATAGAAACATTCTCTTTCTTTTTTTTTTTAAGATTTTATTTTTAGGTAATCCCTACACCCAACGTGGTGATCAAACTCACAACCCAAGATCAAGTTGAATGCTCTACCAACTGAGCCAGCTAGCCCCCCCAGAATCATTCCCTTTCTTGTCAAACTTTCTGTTCATTTATTATAATAATATGTATTTATGGTTTCCCATCTTATTCAATGGGTTGTGATCCAACACTATCACTATTTATTTTAATGTTCCTATTGTCCCAGATTTGACTGATTGGGAGGCCTTTCAGTCTGGCCATGTCTTCTTCTTCCCTCCAACATTCTTTTTTTTTTTTAAAAAGATGTTGTTAGTTATTTGACAGAGAGATAGAGCCAGAGAGCACAAGTAGGGAGAATGGTAGAGGGAGAGGGAGAAACAGGCTCCACACTGAGCAGGGAGCTAGATACAGGACTTAATCCCAGGACCCTGGGCCATGACCTGAGCCAAAGGCAGACACTTAACCAACTGAGTCACTGGGTGCCCCTCCCTCCAATATTCTTTTATGAAGAATATCAGGGGGCACCTGGGTAGCTTAGTTGGTTAAGCATCTGACTCTTGTTTTCTGCACAGGTCATGATCTCAGGGTTGTAAGATCGAGCCCCCTGCTGGGGTCCACCCAGAGTCTCTTACTCTGCCTCTCCCCTCACTCATGTGCTTACCTGCTCTCTCTGTCTCTCAAAAATCTTTAAAAATTTTTTCAAACATGCAGCAAAGCTCAAAGTATTTTACAGTGAGCACCTATATACCCATCTCCTAGAGTCTACCATTAACATTTTGCTACACTTTTAAAGATCCTATTTATTTATTTGTCAGAGAGAGAGTGCACAAGCAGGGGTGTGGGAGCAGCAGGCAGAGCACGCAGAGGGAGAAGCAGGCTCCCCACTGAGCAAGGAGCCCGATGTAGGACTCGATCCCGGGATCCTGGGATCATGACCTGAGCCAAAGGCAGCCACTTAACCGACTGAGCCACGCAGGCATTCCTACACTTTTAAAAAAGTATCTATTTATTCATCTCTTTATCCTTCTATCCTTCCTTCTATTTCTCTTGTTTTTGATACATTTCAAAATAAATTGCAGGGGCGCCTGGGTGGCTCAGTCGTTAAGCGTCTGCCTTCGGCCCAGGTCAGATCCCAGGGGCCTGGGATCGAGCCCCGCATCGGGCTCTCTGCTCTGCAGGAAGCCTGCTTCTCCCGCTACCATTCCCTCTGCTTGTGTTCCCTCTCTCGCTGTGTTTCTTTCTGTCAAAAAAAAAAAAAAAAAAACTCAAAATAAATTGCAGACATCGATACATTCCTCCCTAAGCACTTCAGCATGTATATCTTTAATTAGAGTTTGATATATGTTAACAGTTTTTTTTTCCTTTGAGGTAAAATTACACACAACAAAACACACAATTTTTAAGTGTACTT
Source organism: Procyon lotor (assembly GCA_028646535.1). Taxonomy (NCBI): domain Eukaryota; kingdom Metazoa; phylum Chordata; class Mammalia; order Carnivora; family Procyonidae; genus Procyon; species Procyon lotor. Next base: position 11,464,851 of record CM053619.1, on the reverse strand, counting down.
AAAGTGTACTTTAAGTTCACTGAGTTTTGACAAAGCATAACTTGTGCATCCAATACTCCTATTAAGATATAGAACACAGGGGCACCTGGGTGGCTCAGTCGTTAAGTGTCTGCCTTCGGCTCAGGTCATGATCCCAGGGTCCTGGGATCGAGCCCCGCATCGGGCTCCTTGCTCGGCAGGAAGCCTGCTTCTCCGGCTACCATTCCCTCTGCTTGTGTTCCCTCTCTCGCTGTGTTTCTCGCTGTCAAATAAATAATAAAATCTTTAAAAAAAAAAAAAAGATATAGAACACAAAGTTCCCTTGTGCCTCTTTCTTATGCAATCCCCATCACCAAATTCCTAGGACAACCACTCTTCTGGTTGTTTTCCACTATAGATATGTTTTATCCCTTCTAATCCACATTTATGGAATCATTTATACATATCCTTTTGCGTTAAGGCTTCTTTGACTCAGCATATTTTTTCTTGAGAGTCTTACACATTGCTATATATACCAACAATTTGCTTTTATTTCTGAATAGTATTCCATTATATGAATATATATCAGTTTGTTAGTCCATTCTCCAACTGATAGGCACCTAGACTGTTGCCTGTTTTGGCTATTATGAATAAAGATGCTATACACAGGGGCTCAGTGGGTTAAGCCTCTGCTTTCAGCTCGGGTCATGATCTCAGGGTTCTGCTTTCAGCTCGGGTCATGATCTCAGGGTCCTGGGATCGAGCCCCGCATCAGGATCTCTGCTCATCAGGGAGCCTGCTTCCCCTTCTCTCTCTGTCTGCCTCTCTGCCTACTTGTGATCTCTCTCTGTCAAATAAATAAATAAAATCTTTAAAAAAAAAAAAAAGATGCTATACACAATCTTATACAAATCTTTTGTGTGGATATATGTTTTTATTTCTTTTTAATAAATACCTAGGGGTAGGATTTCTGACCTATAGGGTAGGTGTATTTTTAGTTATCTAAGAAACTGTGAGAATGTTTCCTGTGTCCTTTTAACACGTATCTATCATTCTTTGAGCCCCTCCCTGCACAATGAGATCTTCTAGATTCACCTTATACTTTTCCAGCTCCCACCCTGGAATTGCCCATTTCTCCAAGGAAACCTGGTTCTTTTAGTGGAGAGTGGTATTTAGAGGCCAAGATCTTGGTTCTACACATGCTTATTTCTCCCAGGTTACTGCTCCCAAGTTTCTCTTGGGGAGTGTGTGTGTGAGTGTGAGTGTGTGTGTGTGTGTGTATCAACATTTACATCTGTACATGTCTCTATAAGTATCTATTAATATTGAAAACTATAAGTTCACAACCATACTTCCTAGGCCAAAATAGTAACAGGGTTCATTCTAGTTTTCTCTCTTTTTTGTAGCTCCCTTCTCTCTTGTTTATATTATTTATTTATTTATCAATTTAATCAATTAGTATGGAACTAATCTCCCACCACACTGTCCTCTCTCCCACACTGATATGTTTTCCTTCTTACTACACTTAAGTTCCAACACCCTCTATTAATGTCCCTTCCCACAGTTTCCCTTCTTACTCTGCTCAGGCTCTCACATCCCATACCAGATCCCCACTCCCTGTGAATGCCCTTCACACATCCCTTAGGTTCTGACATTCTGTGACATGGCATCTTTTCACACAGATGCTCTCCTCAACCTACTCAGGCTTCTGATTCCTTATGCTGAGCTGAACTCCTACCTGAAGTCCTCTTCATTTTTCTTGGGCCCTGGTTCCCCATGCCAGACTGTCTCTCCATATGGATATCCTCCTTACTCTGTTTAGGTCCTGACTTCACATCAAGCAGCTCCCTCCATTTGGATGTCCTTCTGACTCTGCTCAGGCCTAAATACCCCATGTGGATATCCTCTTCATCCTGCTTAGGTCCTGATACCCCAAGCTAAACAACCTCCATAGGGCCACGCTCTCCACTCACGCTGAAGATTGCCAATCTTCATAGATAACATCTTCACCTGCTCAGGCTCTGACGGCCCATGCCAAGTCACTTCCTGAACAATACCCCCACTTATTACCACTTCCTGAACAATTACCCCCACTGGATTCAAATACCTGGCTCTGGGTCACCATAGCTTCCTTTGATCAGGAGCAGATGCTTACCTTGTCTTGCCCCACCAATGGCTTAGGACTTAATTGTTCAAGAAGGGAAGGGAATAAAAGGAGAAGAGGAAAGATATGTGGAAGAGGAAGAGCCCACAAGTTACTTCTAATTAATTCAAGACTCTATCAGTTAGGACCCTTTGAGTCCAAGTAATAGAAAAAGCAGCCCAGAGTGGTTAAATGAAAAAAGGCTTTATTGGTTCACATGATGGAAAATTCCAGGGCAATTTCAGGACACAGCTAGATTTGGAAGTTCAAACGATGGCATTAGTAGTCTGACCCTGCTCTTTTCTATGCTTTGACTCCATTTTCACACAGCCTTTCCCCTTGTGGGGACCAGGTCTAATCTCACATCCTCACAGGTTTATTCAAGGCCAGTGGGAGTAAATAGGAAAATGTCCTCTTCCCAATAATTCAGGCAAAAAGACTGGCATTCACCTGGACACAACCAACCACTCTGGCTGAGAGAGTAGAATGTCCCAACCAGTTTAGACCCATGATGTCCACTGCATCTCTCGAACCACGGGTGAATCCCGTTCAAACACACAAAGGGAGATGAGAGTGGAGTAGTTTCCCCAAAGCAAAATTTGGGATACAAGCAGCAGGAGAAAGATGAGCAGATGCTAAAGAGCAATAATCAACAAAAGTCCAACTATAAAAATGAGAAGCTTTCATTGATAAGATGACTAAATGTACCAGGCAGTATTTGTTAATTGTCAAATAGCTGAGATAGAATGGCTGCTTGTCATGTCCACAGTAGCCAAACTGTGGAAAAAGCCTAGATGTCCATCAACAGATGAATGGATAAAGAAGATGTGGTATACACACAAACACACACACACACACACACACATATATACACATATACATATATATACACACATATATATACACATATACATATATATACACACGTGTATATATATACACACACATACATACATACACACACACACACACACATACACAATGGAATACTATGCAGCAATCAAAACCCCCAAATCTTGCCATTTGCAATGATGTGGATGGAACTAGAGGAACCAGGGAATTGCATAATGCAAGTTGTGTTTTATTTTTGCATGTTGCTATCTTTTTATTAGGTGTTGTTTAGAGTAATTGGGGGGGGTGTTTATGACTCTTTAAATGCCATGATTAATAAAAGCCATAAATTTGACTTAGTGCCTTTGAGGTTCATTCTAGTTGTATATTATTTATTTATTTTTAAAAAATTTTTTACTTGTATATAGTTGACACACAATGTTGCATTAGTTTCAGGTGTACAACATAGTGATCCAACTTCAAATGTTATGCTCTGCTCATCTCAAGTGTAGCCACCGTCTGTCACCATACAGCACTAGTACACTATCATTGACTATATTCCCTATGCCGTGCCTTTCATTCCTGTAACTCATCCATCCTACAACCAGAAGTCTGTATCTCGCACTCCCCCTCACCCTTTCTGTCCATCTCCCTACCCCTCTTCCCTCTGGCAACCATGGTTTGTTCTCTGTATTTATAGATCTGATTCTGCTTTTTGTCATAAGTTGTGTTTTAACTTAATTTTATAAATAAGCATTGAGCCTTACGCTTAGTAATCTATGTATAAAATGATTAATACTGGTTTGGGATTATGGTAGTAGGAATGGAGAGGAATGGCAATGAGATATATTGGGAAAGGCTAACAGGACAAGATTAAGTGGCCTATTGGATATGGAAGGTAAAAAGTAGGGAGGAGTCAAAGTTGACCCTGGGGCTTCCCCGAGCTGAGTGTGGTAGAGTTAAAAAACCAAAACAGAGGGGCACCCGGGTGGTTCAGTTGGTTAAGCGTCCAACACTTGATTTAGCTTCAGGTTATGATCTCGGGGTTGTGAGACCAAGCCCCACAGGAGCTGGGTGGGGAGCCTGCTTAAGATTCTCTCCCTTTTCCTGTGCCCTGCCTCCCTCTCTCCTCTCCTTCTTTCTCTCTCTCTCTCAATCCCTCAAAAAATAAAAAATAATAACAAAAATTTTTTTAAAAAAGCAAAACAGAGACAAGGAAGATGACACAGGACATCTTGAGCTCAAAGTCATTGTAGGTGTTCCGTTGGGCTTTGAGATGCCTTTGATATGCCTGGTTTTCCATGGGGAGCGGTTGTCGGGGGCTTCAGTCAGCTATAAGAGGGGAATGAAAATGTCTCCCATAGATAGATGAACATTTGATTAGTTCTTGGTTTTATGTTTATGTCTTTTAGCCAAACTACACATCCAATTTCCAGAGCCACACCCTGACCAAGAAGTGAGATTGTCTTTAAAACAGTTTCAGAAATACATACAATTGGTTGTATCTGAACTCAGGGGCAATGAAGACCATGTTCTGGAAAGCGTTGTGGAGTTTCTGACGAATACTTTAGAAAGGAGCCATATTGAGAATCTGAGGAATTGGGCCAGACGGAAGTGGCTATACCAAATCCAACGTGCTGCAGAGACAAGTGGGGTGTCCCTGGAGCCAGTATACACCGAGACTTTTAACGCCCTCACCCAGGTAGGTTTTCCTAAGTGATACATAACAGGAAGAATGTCCTCATAGTAGGTGATGCTCAGTGGTTGCAAAGGGAGAGCACACTACATTTGAAAAATCACTGGATACTACTATAGATGTTTCATCCATTCCCAAATGTCACAATGGCCCAAAGCCTAGGAAAGAGTCAACTGGAAGGATTGTAGGTTGGGAAGGTAGAAGTAGAGAGGAAAGATTTAAAAGATAGGATCATGTCTTTTTTTTTTTTTTTTTTTTTTTTTTATTTATTTATTTGAGAGAGAGAGAGAGAGAGTGAGAGGAGCGAAGGTCAGAGAGAAGCAGACTCCCCGTGGAGCTGGGAGCCCGATGTGGGACTCAATCCCGGGACTCCAGGATCATGACCTGGCCGAAGGCAGTTGCTTAACCAACTGAGCCACCCAGGCGCCCCCCAGGATCATGTCTTGAGATGCCTAATTTCATTTGTGCTAAAAGTCAAATAAGCTTAGAGCAGAAAATAGACTAATATTGAAAAATACCAGTAAGGAGACGTGCAGGCCCTTCAAGCCACATTTCCTTTGCATGATGCTTTGAAGTTGGTTTCAAAAGGAACTATTTAAATCATAAAATCATTATAAAGGAGGATCTAACATCACACAATATTTCATAGCACTGCCTAGAAACACACAGATACTATTATAGAATCTAGAATCGTGTCACTTAAAACACATGTCTCTGATGGGACCACTGCCCACAGCTTTGCCATCCTCTCCAAGACTCCCAGCTGGCTGCTCCTCTCAGGCAGAAATAGCATGGCCGTCTTCTATATATGTCACCGATTCCACTAGTCCAGGGAACCTGGAGTCACATTACAACACTTAAAGGACTCATTTACTGAGTGGTTGAATTATCCAGTGTAGTTTGAAATGATGTGGCCAAGAGCAGAAGACCAATCTAGAAAAGAGCTTATTACTCCAACTTCCTTCAGAGATCTGTGGTACATTTTTGTTAGTTACTCTCTAAGTCTTTTATGTAGAAAAGACAGAAGAAAGGCAGAAAAAAAAAAAAAAAAACCATGAAAAACAAACCTAAATATATAGAAAGAGTATTCAAAGATCAAAGAAAGCATCTTTCATGTCCCCAACTTATTGACATGCTCAATATATGTGTTAACACATAGTGTTGTTAATAACATCATAATATTTTTGGTACAGAGAATTTTCAGTTATTTAAATTCGAAAGAGTAGTTGCATAAAGTCTGCAATCTGGGGCCCCAAGAAATTTTTTCCCGACATAAATCAAATGTCACAGCCAAACTATGTTAAGAATTCCTTGAGAGCATTTTTTTCTCCATTCACTTCATAGTAGATGGTGAAAATCTACTCAAGAAATATGAGTGAAATAAGCCATATTCTTGCCCTAGCCCTCGAAAATAAATACTTTTAACTGAAACCCAGATAATATGACTATAGTTTAAAGGAATCCAAGTTTTAAACCTCTAAATTTGAGTAAGAGGAGAGATTTTTTTTTTTAAGTACATCAGTTTAGTTTGCATAAAGTAAATTGATTCCACTCATTAAAACTCAGGTTTGGGTGAGAGCTGTGGTGTCAACCTTTTTCCCACTGCCCATGAATGGTAATTACTGGGGTCAGATGCTCAAACGGGCTAATGAAAAGAGACAAGATTAAAATAATAGCTCTTTGGCTATTGGCAAATACCTGGTCAGGAACATTTTGCCATAGGACGCTGAAGCCCATGGGAATAAGAAGATCAGTGCTCACATCTCGCTCTTAGAAGAAAACCTACTACTACCTGACAGAGGGAAAGTTCTATTGAGGAACGTAGCTTGCACATTAGATGATGCTCCATTTGTACTGAACAGAGTGCTCTACAGGGACATGACGGGAATAAGGTAAGAATTTCTTGAGGAGGTTGGTTCTACCCTTCTAAAAAAATAATTCCCTTTCTGAAGTAAGCGAGTACTGAAATCCTAGTTAGCTGCCCACTAGAGAAATGCCTCAGGTCACCAATGCTCCTGGAGTGGGAGGTGATGGGTTGTTAGTCTTCAGTAATTTCACCTGGTCATTTCTAGCGCTCACTCCGGGCATTGATTTGCCATCTTGGGACTCTGCTTCGCAATATCAGCTCTGTTATTTCTGCCTGCTTTATAAGTTATATCTCCGGCATCCTGTTTATATATGTTTATCCCGTTATGATCTAAGCTTGTTTTTTTTAAGATTTTTAATTTTATTTATTTGACAGAGAGAGAGAGAGATTACAAGTAGGTAGAGGCAGGCAGAGAGAGGAGGGGAAGCAGATTCCCCGGAGCAGAGAGCCCGATGCGGGGCTCGATCCCAGGACCCCGAGATCATGATCTGAGCCGAAGGCAGAGGCTTTAACCCACTGAGCCACCCAGGCGCTCCTAAGCTTGTTTTTTAAATCTTTTTCACAAGTCAGACTCTCCAAACTGGCAATTTCATGAGTCCACTTCTCTGACATACAATCCCAGTAATATGAATGGAGAATTTATTTAATTTCCTGCATGGTTTCATCTAAAGCCTTCTCCTGGGCCTTTCTACCGTCTTCATATTCCTACTCCTCAGCTTTACAGTAGTGGACGAAGGAAAGCCAATACATGTCCCCCAAGTTCAGCACCATGGAAACATCTTTTTCTGGAACACTTCCGTCAAGAAGAGGGATCAAAATGGATCATTCCTGGCTCTGCCTCTTCAGGATGCACATATGAGGATCTTTGGGGTCATGGCTGTTGACACCCTAAGAGACCCCAAAGAAGTAAACATCTTTGTACCTCATGAGATCAAATTCTATCAGGTAAGTCATGGAGGAATTCTTCAAGAGCGATGGTAGGATTGCCTCTCCTATACTCTTTAAAAACAAAACCTAAAACCAGATGAGAGAGTAAAGCTATATACATAGATAGTGTCATCCTAATTGTTCCTGTTCACCGTGGGTTTCTAACAGTTTTCAGAGAGGTTCCCCATTACACAAGAAAGAACTCTCAGCCTCAGTTGCCCGTCTATGCCTCAGTCTGTCTGAGGAGATTGTTAATATGTGTCCCATTGCACTAATCATAGGAACAGCATTTTATGCTGCAGGACTGAAATCCAACCATTAGACTACTAATTAAGACCCACAAAGTGGGAACGAACCTTGAAAAGGTACACATTTATGTTTCATTAATAGGGGAGCCTAGAAACCTTTTACCACAAATGCATTCCCGTGACTCTGGGTTTGATGTTATGATTTTTGAGGATGAAGAGTGAAGGAAAAAGCCTAAGAGTGTCTTGATTATGCATGTTTTCAAATTAGATCACAAAAAAGATAGGCACGTTTAAGACGATAACTGGACCATGCTACAAGCATTTTTATTTTGGTTTTATGAATAGAAATTGCAAAGAAGGAAGATTGAAAGCCTTTACGGAGGCAATGGCCTGAGATGTAGCCCCAATCAGGAACTTGCTGGGCTTTTATCACTCGTTCCCCTCTAAGCCCCTGGCTCTTTATGTTTATTTACCAGGATTTATAATTTTCTCTTCCTGGGGCGCATGGGGGGCTCAGTCAATTGAGCATCCCACTCTCAGTTTCGGTTCAGGTCATGATCTTGGGGTCACGGGATCAAGCCCCATGTCAGGCTCAGTGTGGGGTCAGCTTGAGATCCTCTCCTTCTCCCTCTGCCCCTCCCCCTGTTTACACTTTCTCTCTCTCTCAAATAAATAGATAAAATCTTTAAAAATAAGCCAGATAGGGGTGCCTGGGTGGCTCAGTCGTTAAGCATCTGCCTTTGGCTCAGGTCATGATCCCAGGGTCCTGGGATCGATCCCCACATCGGGCTCCCTGCTCATCAGGAGGCCTGCTTTTCCCTCTCCCACTCCCCCTGCTTGTGTTCCCTCTCTCGCTGTCTCTCTCTCTGTCAAATAAATAAATAAAATCTTAAAAAAAAAAGCTAAATAAATAAATAAATAAAAATAAGCCAAATAAAATTTTCTCTTCCTGTTTACTTGGATATATAATTGAGGAACCTGGTAGAACCTTTTTCTCTGGACATCTCTTTAACAATATGATTCACTCTCATCGGACATAAGAATGATGTGAAGATATTAAAAAGAAGATGGAGGAGAATGGAGTTATCAGTAGGTGAATTACAGATAGCTCTGTTAGAGAACATGTCAAAATGAATTTTAAATTGACTCTCCAACACTGCCTGGGCTCACAGTGCCACTGAGCTCCCGGGACGCATTGTTGCTGCTCTCTTAAGTACCAGGGGTACTTGTACCATAGCAGCCAATCCGGTGCCTCTGACACAGAGTGAGGACTTAACACTTGCACTTTCTATGTAATACCAAGAAACGTTCAGGAGTGACATTGATCTCTAGGTCAATGTAGTTGACCATTTATGTTTGGGACTTTCTTTCTTTCTTTCTTTCTTTCTTTCTTTCTTTCTTTCTTTCTTTCTTTCTTTCTT
>CM053619.1:11425482-11455260 GCA_028646535.1 Procyon lotor | reverse complement strand
CCCCCCCCCCAGCTGGGGGTGGGGGTGGAGGAGTTTACAGTAACTGGCAGCCCCCACCAGAATCATATGGGTAAAGTGGGAAGGGATGAGGCTCTGCTGTTTAGAAGGACAAAATTACATCACACCAGTTTAAAAAAGGCCTGTCTCTAATGTAATGAGTTTTCACCAAATGTTTATTTTGCTTCTTTACACTCTTTTCCCTCAAGGTTTTATTTAAACTTCAGCTCGTTAACATACAGCGCAATATTAGTTCCAGGTGTAGAATTAAATGATTCATCACTTATACATACAACACCTCGTGCTCATCACAACACACGCCCTCCTTACTACCATCACCTGTTTAGCCCATTTTGCAGGCTCCCCCCCAACCCCCCAAAGGCCCACCCCCCACTCCAGTAACCATCTGTTTGTTCTCTATAGTTAATAATCTATTTCTCAGTTTGCCTCTGTTTTCCCCAACACTTAATTTTATTTCCTTAATTTCAATGTCAGGATTTTGCACGTGGTGAGAACAGATGGAAAGGCATCTTTTAAGAAGGCTAAATAGTCCAGTACGGTGCCTGGTCAGGGGGTGGCAGTGGTCTGGTCATCTCTCAGTCCCTTGGCTGGCCCCCCACACGTGCCTCTCCCCTTCTCTCCAGGCTCCCTTCTGCTCTCAGAGGCCGGACCAAGCTGATGAGGCCTCGGCCAAAGAGCAGAATCACAGCTCTCTGGTGGAACACACGGAGTGCAGAGGTGGAGAACTCCTAGGTTATAACTAGGTTTTAACTCCTAGGTGCTGCTCCTGGTGGTTGGGTAGGAAAGGGAAGCTCCAAGTGCCCCTCAGCCCCCCGCATTGTGTAGGGTTGGGAGCTGAGGACCATTCAGTACGGGGGCAGAGCACCAGGTCTGATAGGCCACAGTCATAGCGAGGGATCTGGGGAGGATTTGACTTAGCCAGTGTCTACACTTAAGAAGACCCCTGTTAGAACCTGAAGGAAATGAGAGCCAGGGCACCATGAAGAAAGTTAAAATCACCCACAGCAGTCAGCAAAAAGCATGGCCTCCTGGGGCATGTCGTTTCCACGGTCACAGTGCCGTGGACCCTAGCGATCTTGATCTTCACTATCCTTCTGACTCATGTTATGGAGGTGAAGAAGACCTTCCCCGAAGTGGGGAGGAGGAGGACCACTCCTCAGCCCAGGGTCTGGGGAGGGTCCCAACTGAGCGAGACTAGAACAGCCTGTCCAAGGCTGTAGTCGGGAGCTTATCCTAAGCGGAAGCTAGGTGAGGTTTTGGTGTTAAAAATGGCCAACCGCGGCCATAAGGATACCTTTTTCCAAGCACTTAACCCTGGTAAATTCTTAAGCCTCCCCCTTCCTCGTCTGCAGCTCCTCCAATCTCTTCTGCTCCTTTCTCCAGCCTGCTCTCTACCTCAAAAAGTAGACCGTATCAACAGGCTCCTTGGCTTCCGCTTAGATTTGCCTGGTGAGATCCACCAATAGGAGATTGCAGGGCAGAAGGAAAGTGAGGCTGGGGTAGTTTGCTTCTGGAAGTCTCTCTGCCAGGTTGCTGTGGGTTGCTCTGTCCTTCTACTAAAGGCCACGACACCTTCGGTGAGGTGACCCTCTCCATACAGCTGCCCTCTCCAGGTTCGGGTCATTGCTCCCTTCCCTTGCCTCTTCAGGCTAAGAGTGGTAACTGCTCCTTCCCTATTGTCACCAGGCCTGGGATTCTAAACACTACCCATGCTTTTACAAATAGTCCCTTTATTCAACTCCCTTCAAATTACCCAGGTCTGTTATGTCATCAATTTCCTTCTGGCACTCGGACACAAATTATAAAGTAGATTCGGAAACACCCCATCTCACTTCATGCCCGTGTTCCCATAAGGTACAGAGCCATGGTGGAAAAAGAACTCTTGCCCTGTTGACCATAGACAGAAGGGGGATAGGAAATTCGAATTATCTTAGGTATAATACTCGTGCTATTTCTTATCAATAATAAGAAATATTATTATTTAGTTTATCACCCCAAAGCACCCGTGCTTTACTATTTCTTTGCAGTCCCAAACTTGTTCAACAGGTAACTGTAATCAACAGAATAATGGCTACCCCCCAAAGATGTCCCCCATTCCCTAAGTTACTGTCGTGCAAGAGGGACTTTGCAGATGGGATTCGGATGAAAGCCCTTGAGATAGAGAAATGATCCTGGATTACCCAGGTAGTCCCAATGTGACCTAAGTCCTTAAAAGCACAGAACCTTGAAAGATGTGTCCCTGAGAGATGGGTCCCTGAGAGATGGGTCCCTGAGAGATGGGTCCCTGAGAGATGGGAGGTTGAAAGAGGAACTAGAGAGAGACGAGGGAAGGATGGGACCACCTGTTGCTGGTTCTGAGATGTGCAGGGCTATGGGACAAAGACTGAGGTCTCTGGGAACGAAGGGCGGTCCCCAGCTAATAGCCACCAGGGAAACCAAGACCTTAGTCTCTTACTTCCCTGAGGTCTTCAGAGGGAAAAGTGGCTAATACGTGTGCCCCATTTGTGATCCAAAGTCACATCAATAGGCTTTCTGAAAAAGCAAATGCCAGAGCTTAGTCAGTGATTGCTGCTTTCTACCTCATCACATTTCTTTTCTAAAGCAATACAGAGTTTCTGCCTGAATGAGAGGGAAGGGGGAAGAGACCATCAGGAGGAAGAAAAACAAATCACCACAAGTCATGTTTCACATCTCATCATACCTGACAGAAAGCAGTGTTTTCTACCTCAGTTTCAAAAATGCTGTTACTCTGCCCAGAACATTCTCCCCACTTCACCCTGTGTCACCTCTAGGTTCTACGGGAAACAAGCTACAAACATTGCAAGGAGCCTACGGTTTTTTTTGACAAAACAGAAAATCATATGATTTTTTCCGACAAGAACACCACTTTTTAAAAATATAATTTCTTCCAAAAATTATTTTTAAATTTAACAAAATTCCAAGAAAAATCCCAAAATTATTTTTTAAATTGACCAAATGATTTTAATTTTCATCTGGAGAAAGAATAAATGCACGAGCATAGCGGAGAAAAGGAGGGATGAGAGGGAATGTACAGTCTTCATCTGGGGAAGAACGGCTAAACTCGCGCCACAGGTTGAAACAATTAAAGTGAGGCTCCTACATTGATGACATAATAAGGTAGAACTTCCTTGCACCAAAATTATAGACAAAATAAGTTATTTTAAATAAAGGGGGGGAAATTGCCACATACTTAGCAAAGGTTAACAGTGTTCTACACAAAAAAACCGAAAGATAGGGGCGCCTGGGTGGCTCAGTCGTTAAGCGTCTGCCTTCGGCCCAGGTCATGATCCCAGGGTCCTGGGATCGAGCCCCGCATCAGGCTCCTTGCTCGGCAGGAAGCCTGCTTCTCCCGCTACCATTCCCTCTGCTTGTGTTCCCTCTCTCACTGTGTTTCTCTCTGTCAAATAAATAAAATCTTTAAAAAAAAAAAAAAAAAAAAACCGAAAGATAAATAAGCAAAAGACAAGTCTACTAAAAAAAAATTTTTTTTAAAAAGCCTGTTCAATAAACATGGAAAAAATGTTCCATTCTTATAAACAAACTTAAGTAAAAGTTAACTTTTACCTACTAAATCGAAAAAGATTTTTTTAACTATAATTTGAAATGCCTGTTAGGCTCTAAGTGGAGATATTAAATAGGCAGTTGAAGATATGAACTAGTGTTTGGGAAGAAATCCAGCCTAGCAAATAAAGTGTTTAAAACCATAAGGGATACCTGGGTGGCTCAGTCAGTTAAGCATCTGCCTTGGGCTCAGGTCATGATCCCGGGGTCCGGGGATCAAGTCCTGCATCGGGCTCCTTGCTCAGAAGGGAGCCTGCTTCTCCCTCTGCCTGCCGCTCCCCCCTTTTGTGCTCGCACTCTCTTTCTCTCTGACAAATAAATGAATAAAATCTTAAAAAAAAAAAAAAAAAAGGATTGGGCTACACAACATCGTGAATGTATTTCGTGCCACCAAATTGTACACTTTTAAATGGTTAAAGTGATAATATTATGCTAGGTATATTTTAACATAATAACCAAAACCAAAAACAAAACCATGAGACTAGAAGAGATAACCAAGCGAATGAGTGAGGATAGAAAAAAGAAGTCTGAGGTCCGAGCCCGGAGGCAATCCAAGTGTTTGGAATCATTGTGGCTCAAAATTGCACTGATTTTAACCTACTGTAGGAAAAACAGCATTTTGTATCCTGACCCCTGACACACGCACACGCACACACAGGCACACTCTTAAAATAGAAGTTTTACAAAACAATACCTACCTTAACTACGTGATGTGTTCTGATATTTTCTCTTCTATTTTATCTCATTGAAAAAAAAAAAAATGTTTGCCAAAAGAGAAAAAAAGAAAAAAGCCAAAGGGGACACATACGAAATAATGTGTAACGCACGAAGTGGGAATGAATAGAGGCTAAGATACCCACTTTCCAAAAGTTCATGCTCGGCCACTTCTCTTTTACGAAAGACCCTCCTTAGTACCTGTTTGTGCTGACCGACAGAAATCCAGTGAGGAGTTTTGCTTTTATGAAAAAAGGCAAAAAGTGAAAATAGGGTTCGGCGTTTGTTCTGCAGTGAGCCCCCAGAGCCGCAAGAGAGGTGCCCCATCAGCTCTCCCCAACCCCCAAACGCACTCAGCATCCCAGCATCAAGCCACCACACCTCTCAACTGTGTCTGTGAGCATCTGTGCTTTATCTCTATTTATTTTGTGCATCCATTAGCAAGATGTGTTGTAAGGCATCAGAAAAGCCTAAGAGAGGTTATTTTGGGGGTCCAGGAATGCTCAAAAATGATTCCGTATAAATTAATAGTAATTGCATCTTCACTTTCCACTGTTTTAGCTCATGAAAGCTTTCCTAGGAACGATCTACTTTCAGATAGCGGAGCAAACCTGTATGGGAAAAGTGAGGAATTAAAAAAAAAAAAAAAAAGCCAGTAGCAGAAGAAAGAAAATGAGGGATACTCTCATCGTAGCTTTTTTCTCTAAACAGTTTCCTAGGAGATCTTGACTAGAGTGGTTATCTCACTACTGAATAATTACTGAGGCACTTGCTGAATTTGTAGTTTCTAGGTCCAAGTAAAATTAAATGAAAAGCTTATTATGAGGCATATTCTTTATGAAGCCCTTATTTTCGTATTATGCTCCCAGTCTTAACAGAAGTGGCCAAACTGACACAATTGGGGGGAAAGAGGTAGAAACAGGAGAGGAATTGTTTGGTTTGGACTAAAGATTTAAACCTAGGAACATAGTCACAGTGAGATTCTAAAAAATCCTATTAGCCTGGTATATATAACACCCAATAACGAACCACGGAAGAAACAGATTAGGAAAAGCTGGATGCTCAATTGCTAACATCAGAGAACCTTTCTAGATTCTCTGTTGAGAACATTTTTCATCTAAACAGTTTGGGTGAACACTTGAGGTCATGAAGAGAGGAAGCTCCACACTATGGAGCCGTTGTTCCCCAGAGCACCATTCATCATGCTGTCCCTACAGATCCTGTTATCACAGTTTCCCTTGTTAATCAAAGCATTTTTTAAAGGTGGACATAAAAACCCCTTTTTAGGGGCGCCTGGTGGCTCAGTCAGTTAAGCGTCTGCCTTCAGCTCAGGTCATGATCCCGGGGTCCTGGGATCGAGCCCCGCATTTGAGCAGGGAGCCTGCTTCTCCCTCTCCCACTCCCCCTGCTTGTGCTCTCTCTCCGTCAAAGAAAAACAAAACAAAACAAAAAAAACCCCACCTTCTTATTTCTTCCAATTGATTGTCTTTTCTACAGTTCAGTGTAGCCTGCAGGATATGTTAATCTTACTTTCTTATAAATAATCTCTACCCCAAAAAAAGTTGGTCACGACTCATTCCAAACTCATCAAATTGTATACATTAAATATGTGCAGTTTTTTGTATATCTGTGATACTTCAATAAAGCTGTTTTTTAAAGGCACTAAAATGAGATGTCTGGGTGACTCAGTCAGTTAAGCATCCAACTCTTGATTTCGAATCAGGTCATGATCTCAGAGTTCGTGAGATGGAGCCCCCACGATGGAGGGGGGCTGCTTGAGAATCTCTCTCTCCTTCTCCTTCTGCCCCTCCCTACTTGTACACACACTATCACTCTCTCTAAAAAAAAAAGGCATTAAAATATTTTCACAACATATAGTTCAAAAAACCTCTTAGAGGTGAGGAAGACAAAGAAGCAGCAAGAAATAGAAAAGTGATTCAGAGGAGAACCAGGAGCAAGTGGTGTCCCAAAGGCCAAGTGAATAAAGTAAGTCAAGAAAGAAATTGTTCGTCAAATGCTGCTACAGCCGAAGATGATGATTAGGTTTTGGTCAATGGATTTCATAATAAGGGAGTCACTAGTGACCTTGACCAAGATAGTTTTGATGAGATGGTAAAGACAAAGACCTCAGGGGAGAATATTTTTTTACTGTTATTATTTTCCTTGGACTTTTCTGTATTTTCCAAATGTTTTATAATGCACTCTTCACATCAAAAAAAAAATACAAACATATGGTTTTATCACAATTATAAAAAATAATTTTGTGGGGCGCCTGGGTGGCTCAGTCGTTAAGCGTCTGCCTTCAGCTCAGGTCATGATCCCAGAGTCCTGGGATCGAGCCCCGCATCGGGCTCCTTGCTCAGCAGGGAGCCTGCCTCTCCCACTACCATTCCCTCTGCTTGTGTTCCCTCTCTCGCTGTGTTTCTCGCTGTCAAATAAATAAAATCTTTAAAAAAAATAATAATAATTTTGTGCATCTAAAAGAACGTTGTAATTTGAAATTTTTCTCTTGTGAATACCTCCTTTTTTTTTTTAAAGATTGTATTTATTTGACAGAGAGAGAGATCACAAGTAGGCAGAGAGGCAGGGGGAACAGGCTCCCCGCTGAGCAGAGAGCCCGATGTGGGGCTCGATCCCAAGACCCTAAGATCATGACCTGAGCCAAAGACAGGCTTTAACCCACTGAGCCACTCAGGTGCCCCTGAATACCTCCTTCTTAATGGTACTAAGATGTCCCATTACTCCAAGCTAGAGGTCATCTAAACTTTCCCAATTTTTTCCCTATTTTTCTGTTTCCAAGACCTTTAATGAGAAAATGAGGTCTAATGATTCCTCCTTGTGTTTGAAATCTCTTCCTTTTTTCAAGGATTCAGACTATGTTTTACGCAATATGATGGTTACCAGGCACCTGGGTCTAACAGAAATCCACAGGAACCCCCCTACAATCTTCAGGAAGACGTGTATCTTCAGGTATGAGATACATCTTTGTGTCTGTTTTGTTTGCCAAAACACATCCTCCTTGTGCATTCGTAGCTCTGAGAGACACAGCGATCGCCTATTATTAGTATACACCTGAATCCTATTCTAATTGGGTTTTTCAAGGAGAAATTCCTGCCAGCATGAGATGTGTTAACTCCTTTCCCCTTCAAGTCCTTTTCAAAACAGGTTTCACTGGCATTTTATATTGCCCATTTTTAAGCACGATAGTGTTTTACTTTCTACGATTTTCTTATAAACATGGAATTCAACAAAAACCCACCACGATTGTGAAAAAATATACCCACGTATTTTACCAGCGCTCATCATCTGAATGTTAACAAGCCTGTGAACATGTATTTTTTATCTAAAGAAGACAGACTGGGCAAAGGTGGGGAGGAAGCAGAGGATACGGTCTCTAATAAATACGGGGTTCAGATTACTTCGAATGCCTTTCACCTGTGGGATTCAGAGCACAAACTGTGGACAGGTGCAAAACAGATCTTAATGATGGATACACGTATTGCAAAAGGGACGGGCTGCTTGTTAGAGGCCAGTGCAGCTGAGTGGACGGTAACCTAACTCGTTCCTGGAGTCTAATTTGACATTTAACTACATGTGTTCATTAAATCTTAGTTTGGCCTCATACCTGAATTTCATTGAGGCTTAAGCTCTTTTCCTCATAGTTATTCCTTGCGCTGGTCAAGAGTTTTATGAGAGTCCTTGTAACACCCAGACTCATAACCTTTGATTCCTCTGCGTAACTTACAACAGGTGCCTTTGGAGGAACTTTGTTGACCAATCAGCTTTATGATTGTGCCTAGAAAGTTCAGGATGGTGCATCATTACTGTGGTTATCATTAAGACACAAAGCGGTAGCTCAGCAGCAGGAAGGGGTGGGAACAGCAAAAAAAAAAAAAAAGGGATGTAATCTTACCTGGCATTATGGGATTGCTATTATGAACCAGAAATGTGCCTTTTTAAAAAAATTTTTAAATATTTTATTTATTTATTTGACAGAGAGAGAGATCACAAGTAGGCAGAGAGGGGGAAGCAGGATCCCTGCCGAGCAGAGAGCCCGATGTGGGGCTCAATCCCAGGACCCTGAGATCACTACCTCAGCCAAAGGCAGAGGCTTTAACCCACTGAGCCACCGAGGCATCCCAGAAATGTGCCTTTTGAGGCTATGCAAAGCACCAACATTTTTCAAATACCTCAGAAGAATGACATTTCAATATCAATGTAGATGGGGGGGCACCTGGGAGGCTCAGTGCGTTAAAGCCTCTAACT
This sequence comes from Procyon lotor, assembly GCA_028646535.1. Classification (NCBI taxonomy): domain Eukaryota; kingdom Metazoa; phylum Chordata; class Mammalia; order Carnivora; family Procyonidae; genus Procyon; species Procyon lotor. The sequence goes on along the minus strand of CM053619.1, from coordinate 11,446,680 downwards.
TCCACTCAGGTCATGATCTCAGGGTCCTGTGATCGAGCCCCGCATTGGGCTCTCTGCTCAGTGGGGAGCCTGCTTCCCTCTCTCTCTGCCTGCCTCTCTCTACTTGCGATCTCTCTCTCTCTGTGTCAAATAAAAAATAAATTAAAAAAAAAAATCAATCTAGATTGGGAAGGGGTAGGGCACCTGGGTGCCTCAGTCAGTTAAGCGTCTGCCTTCAGCTTGTGTCATGATCTCAGGGTCCTGGGATCCAGTCCCGCATTGCGCTCTCTGCTCAGCGGGGAGTCTGCTTTTCCTCTCCCTCTGTACTTTCCCTCTCTCTCAAATAAATAAATAAATAAATAAATCTTTTAAAAAAAATGAAAAGACTGGGAAGCAGGGGAAGAGATGTGTCTATACCTCACTAGTGAGAGAAGCACCTACTACATTTCAATGAGAACCTTCAAAGGAAGCCGTGCCGTGGATGCCCTACCCAGATCCCTAGTACTCCTCTTGCCAGCTGCTACAGGTACAGCTGCTAGTGACTCACGCTGGAACTTTCTCTGGAGGAGAGCCCTCGAGTGATGGGAGCCCCTCACTAGGTGTGCCTCGCAGTTCTGTAAACACACACCCAAGCATCTTAGAGCCAATGACTGGTAAAAGACCTCTCCCTTGCCTCAAGGTGGGGCAAATTCTTTGGCACAATTCGCCTTCCAGCGCTCCCCTTGAGATGGGACTGAGACTAACCTTCACATTTTTTTTAATTTAATTTAAATTAATTTAAATTAAGTTAACACATAGTGTATTATTAGTTTCAGAGGTAGAGTTCCCTGATTCATCAGTTGATAAAACACCCAGTGCTCATTGCATCACGGGCCCTCCGTAATGCCCATCACCCTGTTACCCCATACCTCCACCACCCCCCTCCAGCAACCCTCAGTTCGTTTCCTATAGTTAAGAGTCTCTTGCAGTTTGTCTCCCTCTCTGATTCCTTGTTTTATTTGTCCCTCCCCCCCTCCATGCTCCTCCGTTTCGTTTCTGAAATTCCACATAGGAGTGAAATCCTACGATGATCGTCTTTCTCTGACTGACTTATTTCACTCAGCATCCTACCCTCCAGTCCCTTCCACGTCCTTGCAGATTACCCTTCACGTTCTTAATTAGCCTCTCCTCCTTCCCTGTTTTACTTTGCTCAGACCTTTCCAGGTTTCTCCCGAAAGCACTCCCTCAATCCATCCTCTGCGTAAGCATTCCTGTCTTGGGCTCTGCTTCTAGGGAACCTGACCTAACACAGCCCTCGTTCCTTTTGCCACAAAACCAACATTTCCGGGTAAACAAACCAAGTGCCTCCAGGTAACATAAGTATATGTCTAGCAAAGATGACAGAGTAGAGCTGCAGGATGGAGAATGACTTCAGACCTCTTGGTCAGAGGGGGCTTCTCTCTGGGCAATCACAGGGTGGAGCCATGCAGGCGGGTCAAGCAAACCTGGTGTGGTGGGAGCACGGTTGGCACCAAAGAGAGCAGCTCAGTGCATTTGGTTGGAATGATTATGATCTCAGGCTTGTTTGGTTTGTTTGGGTTTCAGAGACTTCCTCTTCAAGTGTACCGACAGTTCCGAAGTTATTTTGGCCTCCGTGTGTGGAGAAAACCACATCATAATCCCACTCCGTGAGAGAACAGGAAAAGCTCTGGGAATTCTTGATTTTAACATCGGCAGGAGTAAAATGTTGTTGTATCGGGAATTTAAAGATCTACAGAAAATGATGAAGGTGGTCCAAGCTGCCTGCTATGAAATACTGGGCGAATTAGCGGGAGAAATAAAGAAAAACTGTGTCCTAGGTATTGTGAATGGGGCAACAATCTGAAAACTCCTGGGTTTGATAAATGTGGGGGGAAATCACAGGTTGCAATACATTTCCTAAAAGGAATTGTTACAATACACGGCCCTTTCTACGTGAAAGGAATTCCCTCATGCAGTCTTGGGCTGATGAGTACAGTCTCGAAATTAGAGCAAAGGGTATGAAATCTCATTTTCCTTTTTTTTTTTTTTTAAGGTTTTATTTATTTGACAGAGAGAGAGATCACAGGTAGGCAGAGGGGCAGGCAGAGAGAGAGGGGGAAGCAGGCTCCCCACTGAGCTGAGAGCCCGATGTAGGACTCGATCCCAGGACCCTGAGATCATGACCTGAGCCGAAGGCAGATCCTTTAACCCACTGAGCCACCCAGGCGCCCTGAAATCTCATTTTCTTGGCTGGAATCATTTGGTTTGGAAATGGAAGGACTCAGAAAGGCAAAGTAGAACTAGCATTTATTAAATGCCCCATCACGGAGCAAGCGCTTTGATACGTAATTTCTATTCATCCTTACCATAACTCTCAGGTGAATGGTGAGAACTCACTTTACCGCGGAGGAAAGTAAGGTTTAGAGAAACAAGACAACTTGCACCAAATCACACAGTTAACAAGTGGGGAAGCCTGGATTCGCACCCCACTTTGGGGGCTCTGTCCACTATCTTACGCAGTGTTAATTCGATGGGACATTTTGTTTTCCGGATAAAGAAGCTAACACCCATCAAAGTAATGGTCCAATTGCAAGCTAGTGGCAGAGCCAAGACTAGACCCTTGTGCTTGTGAGTGCACACCCACCAGACTACTCAGCATAAAAGCTGATTGGGCATCAGGGAGGGAAGAAGGAAGCATGGAAACCTTTGGCTACCTAGAATGGAGTAAATAGAGTAACATTATGTGGGATTAATCTGAGAGGTTTCTTGCCATCAGATAGGGTGAGTTAAGTAGAAAAAAAAGAAGAAAATTCATGTCTTCCGAGCCTCCACTTTGTACTTACCCACTAAGTGCTTTTACTATATCCATCATCTCCTTTAATTCCCATAGGTCACCAGGGAGATGGGGTCAGCCCCGTGCTCACATCCAGGAAAAGGGGGTTCCGAGAGACAAAACTAATAAGGGGGAGAGTAGGCATTCAAACTAAGATCCAACCCCCTACACCCGAGTTTTTACCTGCCCTCCAAGCTCCTTCCTGTGAGCTTCCCAGGTGCCATTCCATTTCCGTGTTTTGATTTCATGACTAGAGAAATGAAGATCGTTTAGAACCATAGGCTACGGTCTTCTTTTTCCTTGGGGGGGAAAAGAAAGAAGTTTCCTGTATTATGCTCAGAATGCGATGAAAAACTACTCTATGGGCTAACCAACCGTGTGGGATGTTGTTTCAGAGATTGAAAATGTAGGAGAAGTCCAGCGGGCAGGAGTTCTCTTCTTCCGGATCATGCTGCTAGAGCTGCAGGAAAGCATCCGGATGCTCACCTCCCTAAACTTTGTATCGCTGCTGCTCTATGAGTATAATCTGCCACCAGACTTCTCGTGTCTGTCAGACAGCAAGGTCCAGGAGATGGAGGCCAACATAAAGCTGGTGTGTGACCTCCTGACAGCCGTGATCTTGTTCATTCATCCAGGGCTGGAATCATCAGATGACCTCAGAGACTGGAGAAAGTGTAAACTGGTAAGCTGTTTTCTTCGGCTCTTAAGCACTCTTTCTATCGAAGAAGAAGAACCCACACAAGCTTAGGTGTGCTCACGATCGCACAAATCCTAAATGTACAGATGCCGGAACTCGTATAATGTGAACATTTATAGCCAGCATCTAGATCAAGAAATGACATCAGGGGCGCCTGGGTGGCTCAGTGGGTTAAAGCCTCTGCTTTCGGCTCGGGTCATGATCCCAGGGTCCTGGGATCGAGCCCCGCATCGGGCTCTCTGCTCAGCAGGGAGCCTCCTTCCCCCTGCCTCTCTGCCTGCCTCTCTGCCTGCTTGTGATCTCTCTCTCTCTGTCAAATAAATAAAATCTTAAAAAAAAAATTAAAAAAAAAAGAAAAGAAAAGAAACAACATCAGCAGCATCCCCAAAGCCTTTTGTACCCTCTACCGTCGCCTGCCTCACACACACACACTCTCACCCCAGAGTGACCATTCCAGAATCCTGACTTCTAACACCACAGATTGGTTTTGCCCATTTTAAAATTTACATACATGGAATTCTATACGCTGGTGGGAATTGGGTGCTCTTCTTCTACTTGCTGGTGCTCCCATAACTTTTATTCTTTTATTCACAGTATGTTAACAGTTACTTAGTCGAGAATATCTGTGACTTTGACCCGACTGCTAAGAATGTGAAAGTTAATATACAGCTTATCAGTGAACATATCAGAGGTAAATTTACACTTAATTGTGGTCTAAATCGAACAGCAAAAAAACATAGTTGCAATTTAGATATTCAGATATTTTCATTACCATCAAGTAAGTGGCTTATAAATTCAATTGTTAGGAAAAACAGTTCTGATTGTAGTCATCTTAAAGGTAGGGACACTTGTCTATAATCGACTACATTCCCCAAAGTGACCGTTCTTGCCACACATTACATTTGAAAATTCCGAATCACGTCCATCGCCCACTTATTGACTACACGTGTGTTAATTATTAAGGAGCCGCAGTGAGGATGGGAAACAAGCACATTAAAGAAAAAGGCTTACTATCTTTGGGTTTCTTTGAAGAACCAAATTAAAAAACAGATCATGAGTCTTTATAGACTACTAACAGACTTTTTGGAGAAGGCAAATCAGCAGGAATCCAGAGTGGGGTGACTCCCAGGCTGGAGAAGGTGATGAGCTCTTTGGCCATAGAGAACTGGCCACATATAGGGGTCAAATTGGGGGGCACCTGGGTGGTTCAGTTGGTTAAGCGTCTGCCTTCAGCTCTGGTCATGATCTCAGGGCCCTGGGATCGAGCCCTGCATTGGGCTTCCCACTCAGCAAGGCGTCTCCTTCTCTCTCTCAAGTAAATAAATAAAACAAATTTTTTTAGAAAAAAGAGTAAATATCCAGAGTGAAATAGGTGAAGAGATTAAGAGAACCCTTATGATGAGCACTGAGTAATATATAGAATTGTGGAATCATTATACTGTGCACCTGAAACTAATATAAAACTGTATGTTAACCATACTGGAATTTAAAAAAAATTTTTTTTTAAGAATAAATATACCTATACAAGCATACATTCCTCCACGGGTGTATGTCATCTCACCGAAGACCTCAGGCCGTTTGTGTGAATGGGCCAATAAGGAATAAATTTAAAATTTGTTTCTTTTTTGGTTTCTTAGGAAAAACTAATCATTAGTTGGGAAAATGGCTCTGTAGAAATTGTTCGCTAAACCTGTCCCTTTCCTCCCCTTCCCCCTATCCTACTGTCCTTGGGGACTCTGGACCAAGTCAGAAGAGTTTCTAGATTTCCGGGATACACCTATGAGGCCAAGAGGCTCAGAACCAGAGAGACTGTGAAGAGAAGAGGTCGGGAAAGGCAACCCAGAGGAAGACACCCCACTCCTCGGGGTGGCTGTGGCAGGGGAAGGAATAAGAGTGAGCCAGAGCAGGTGGATGAGGGAGAGAGAAGGTACCGGAGTGCTAGGGAACAGGAGAGAAGATGACGTCCAAAGAAAAGTTCACCTGAGTTCTTGGGGCCCATGAGTGAAGTGAATAGAGATTAGAATTTCTGTTTGGAATGGCTGGGCTGATTCCCGGGAGTCTCTGAGTTAATTCACAGACGTCACACGGATCGCTTCTTTGAAGGTGCTATTCAAGGGACACGGTAACATCAGCCACAACAAAAACAAATACTTGTGTCCTAGACCTGTGTCTCTTCTCTTTCCATCCTTGTTCGCTCACTCTTCACTGAAGACGTAAAATCCAGAAGAAATATTCTCTAGGTCAGTGCCTTTCAAGTAGATTCAGTCCCCGCCTTGAGCCCAGCACACCCTCCCCCTCCACGTGGGACCCGTTGGTCTAACTGACGTTCTCCCGAGCCCCTGCTCCACTTTGGTTGCCCCCAACCCGCCAGCCCCCTTGGCTGAGAGCCGGACCCTGCTGCCAGGGTCATTCGTGTCCTCTCCGACTGCTGTTTCCCATTCTTGGGCAAGGACGCAGGCACTCACCACCACTGAACCATCGAGTCCTTCTGTCGAACAGGAGCTGGGGATAAGGAGCAAAAGCCCTCCCACTCTGCATCTTGCAAGTGTGTTCAGGATTTGGCTCTCGCCCTCAATCACCTCATCCCCAAAGACATATTCTGTGACATATTCGTCCCAAGGCAGGTTCTGCCTCCGCCTTGCCTATCAGAACCACCTCCCACTACTCATTTTCGCTTGTTTGTTTGAGAAAATATGCCAATTTCTGCCTCCTTTTCCTGACCCCACCTTAAATTGTGCTAGCCAATTCCTGAGCAGGCAAGACTCCCACCGCTTTCTCTTTTCCTATAGTGTCCTCAGGTGGCAGGAACTCCAATTGCAGTTAACGGGGGTGGATTCAGCCACAGCTCCTTAGCCCTGAGGCTCCCCTACCACGAAGCCAAAGCTCAAGCATTGTCAAGGTCTCTGCTGCAATCCAGAAGGTTCACAGGCCACCCAGATACCAAGCCTCTCTCCTTCAGATGCAATTGTATCAGGAAATTCTAAGCACTCCATTTGAGGAAGGGAAGGGGGATGTATTGGGGCACCTTTCTGTTTGTACAGGAAAAACAGGAACCTTCTAGAAGGGCAATTTGTTGCTCAAAATGTATCTGAGCCTTCTAGCAGTGTTAACTAAGCCCCACTCAATAGCCCTATCCAGCACGAAACACCACCAACAATATCTGTCCCTTCTGCCCATCTTGAGGAGGGACTGTGAACTTAGCTCCTAACTCACCAAGCCTTTCAAACTAAGGATTTTTGCCAAGAAGATAAAATCGGGGCTGGTGATGTGCCCACACTTTCTCAGGACTTCCACTTCCAACTTTCACCCTACTACATCCTAGCTCTAGAAAGGAATATATATTTTTTAATGTTTAGAAAACATCACACCTTTACTTATTACCTTTTCATTTTTGGTCCTAGATTTATTGAGATACGATGACGTGTAACGCGATATTAGTTTAAGGTGTACAACATAATGATTTGAAATATGTATATATTGAGAAATGGCCACCGCCATAGGTTTAATTAACAGCCATCCCCTCACGTAGTTACAAGATTTGTTAGTTGTGAGGAGAACTTTCAAGATCGACTCTATTAGCAACCTTGAAATATACAGTAAAGTATTGTTAACTATAATCACAAGGCTGCATGTTCCATTTCCAGAATTTATCTTATAACCGGAAGTCTGTACCTTTTGACCATGTTCACACATTTCCCCCAATACCTAACCCCTGTTTCTGGTAACCACCAATCTGCTCTGTTGCTATGAGTTCAATTCTTTTAGATTCCACATACAAGTGAGATCATATAGCGCTTGCCTATCTCTGTCTGACTTATTTCACTTAGCATAATGACTTCAAGGTCCATCCACGTTGTTGCAAATGACAGGATTTCCTTCTTTTTGTGGCTGAATAATATTCCACGGTATATACGTATGCCATGTTTTCTTCATCCATCCATCAGTGGACACTTTGATTGTTTACACGCCTTGGCTTTTGTAAGCAATGCTGCAAAAAACATGAGCATGTGGATTCCCTTGGAGGTAGTGATTTCATTTCCTTTGGATAGTGGAATTGCTGGATCCTATGGTGGGTTCTATGTTTAATATTCTGAGGAACGTACATTGTTTTTTATAGTGGCTCTACCAATTTACATTCCCACCAACAGTGGACCAAGGGTTCTATTTTCTCCACATCATCGTCAATACTTGTTATTTCTTGTCTTTCAGATCATGGCCATTCTAACAGGGGTGATGTGATATCTCATTATGGTTTTGATTTGCATTTCTAGAAAGGGGTGTTTTATATTCTGGTGGAATCCCACCGTTAGATTGAAGCAATCATCTATGGAAGAGTATTGGGCAGTTTTGTTCAGAAGGCTTGGCTTCCCAAGCCTGTGCCATTGCAAATGAATGTTGCAGACATACTTGCTTGTGGGGATCCCGGTGACTCCTGTGACCACTGGACCAGGACCCAGACAACTCTGCATGCAATAGTGCATCAGAAGCAATCCCGGGAGTTGGCCTCTTCTACCCAAAGATCCATGACCTGACCACCTTCTCAAGGATCTATTCTCCCCACTCTACTTTGAACCTCTGCTGCCAACCTTGCCTGCTCTTTCTGTAGGGTGTCCCATATCTGTCCCATGTTCCCCTCCCAGGGGGTTTAGACAGACATTGTCCACTAGGAAATGTTCTCAGACCTAGAAGCAAGAAGAACACTGTCCCTCATGTCAAGTGTGACCAGAGTCACTTTGCTCTCTAGAGCTTATATTTCTGGGCATATTTCTCCCCCATGTCTAAATCCAAGAGACTCTAAGTCTACAGGCACTGGTCTCTGCAGGAATTCTGCAGACCCTTCACTCCCCCTACAAGAGCCCTAGAGCTCCTCCTATGCCAAAGCAGCCAATGCCTCAGTGCCATTACCATCTATAAAGAAACTCACCACCATGATCCTCCAAAGAGGGCAATGGAGGGAGATACCCCACCATCAGAGGGAAGGACACCATGATCCTCCAAAGAGGGCAATGGAGGGAGATATTCCACCACCAGAGGGAAGGACTGCTGAACTCACAGCCAGCACTAACTCTGTCTTCAAGATTCACCTTCCCCAGGTGATCTTCCCCTAAGTGCTATTCTCTGTCTCCCTCCGTGACAAGAGTGGAACACGACTCCTTCATTCCCCACAGCACAGCTGAAGATGAGACAGGAATGTTCCACAAGATTCTCCCACTTTCCAGAAATAATCAATATGAATACAGCGCTGAACTGAATCTCAACTGTGAGGATGTGCCTTGTTCATATATATATATATAAAGATTTTATTTATTTGTCAGAGAGAGAGAGAGACAAAGAACACAAGCAGGGGGCGCGACAGGGAGAGAGAGAGGCAGGATCCCCACTGAGCAAGGAGCCTGTGCCTGGTTCTTTTAAATGAGTCAAAGTGAAATGGACGACAAAGATACTAAGAGCATTGTTTTGTCCTATTAATTTGGACCCTTTGTAGGCTATCACTGGTTTGAATTTACAGTTCTCTACTACCTTCTTAGACCTAGTTTCTTGGATGGTGATTCCTGCTGGGCTTTATTGTTTTCCTACCTGTAGGAAGAAAACAGCAATCACGGGTAGAGCTGAGTTTAACAGGGAGCCTGGAGTGTGCCTTTTGTGAAGTACTCACAGATGTCAGGTTCTAGAGGAGGAAACACCCATTCAGTTTCAGAATAGATTCCTTTCGTCCTGGAAAAAACCTCTTAAAGGGCCGTTAGTGAAGATAATGGGACAAGTACGCCTTCACACACTGTTTGGTAAAGACTTGGGGCCTGGATGCTTGACTCATTTCCCACGCATGCAGACCCCTTCCATCTCCAGTCTAAGTCCTCCAGGGGGAAAGCAGAAAGGAGGGGAAATAATGGAATAATCAATTCTCTCTCTGCTCCTTACCATTCCTTTTGATTTTAAATTTTGAAGTTTTCCAACAATAGTCGTCGAATTTGGAGAAATGACATGGCTTTATTTGTCCAGGTACCATCAGTGATGCTTTAATATCTGATACGGTCTGCTAAAAATTTGTTGAAGCAGAACATTTTTCTGTTTAAGGCACACATAATTTTCAAGATTTCACTGACACATTTTTTTTCGTATTAGTGGATATTGAATAATCTTTTATCGTGAAGGATTATAAAAATTATATTTTTATTAAGGTATTTTAAAAAGTCAAAAAGAACTAAAAGCCTTCCAACAAAAGAGTCACTAGCCTCTTTTCTTACTGTCCCCAGTCCCCCTCACCAAAGGCAATTCTTTCTGACTCTTTTGACTGTTTCTTCTCACAGTGGCACGTTTCTGTATTTCTGATATTATACAAGATTCCTATCTTTTCATGCATCGATTTTCAACCTTGTCAATTGATTTCCTCTTATTATAGTTGAAAGTTTAGTTCTCTTGTACCACCATTCTCTTATCCTATCCTCCCAAGTAATTATATTACCATTTGGGGTTAAATCAAAATGCAGCGTTGACATGATTTTGCCTATGCAAAGATTATCTATAGCTAAACACTGTAATATACTTGCATTGCTCCTTCTTGGCTTTCTGTTTTTCCTGAAGTAAATAATTAGCTTTTATTTTTTTAATTGGTGATTTTGCTTGGCATTTCTTGATAATTCCCACCCTATTCACTTGTCTTTCCATCTCAGATAACTTTTTTAGTTCCTTTTTTTTTTCTTCAAGACATTGGTTCCAGAGACTGGAATTCTCTTTCTATCTATGGTGTTCCTCCACCCCAGATCTGCTACTCAGTTGCCTTCCTGAAATTCATTCTGTTGCTATCATAGGAATTTACTTTGTCTTGTTGGAGGCAACAGATCCGCAGTAGTTTTCTGAGAAAGAGTGGGCGAATGGTAAATTTTTTGAGACCTTTCATGTCTGAAAATGTTTTTATTCAGCCCTCATATTTGATTTGTAGTTTGCTAGGGAACATAATCTTGAAGACAATGCCTCATTTTCTTTCTTGGTAAATTGAGATTATAATTCACATACCACAAATTTCACCAATTTATAGTGTACCACTCGGTAGTTATTAGTATATTCACAAGGCTTTGCAACTATCACCGTTATCTAATTTTAGAATACTTTCATTGCTCCAAAAAAAGAAACCCAGCACCCATTAGCAGTCACTGTCCCTGGCCCCTCTCTACCGCAGCCCCTCGCAAGTACTAATCTACTCTCTATCTCTAAGATCTGCCTTTTCTAGCTAGACATTGCATATAAATGGAGTCGTACAATAGGTTGCCTCTTGTATCTGGATTCTTTCATTTACATAGTGTTTCAAGGTTTATCTTTGGTCTATCCATCAGTACTTGATTCCTTTTTCTTTTTGGCTGAATAATATTCTATTATATGGATATACCAATCTCTTATTTACCCATTTATCAATTGATTGACATGTGGGTGGTTCCTGCTTTCTGGCTATTGTGTGTATAATGCTGCTATAAACACTTGTTTACAAGGTTTTGCGCTTTAGTTCTCTTGGGTGTTTAAAGAGGAGAGGAATTGCTGAGTCATATGGAAACTCTCTGTTTAACTTCTTGAGGAAATAGCTACATTGTCTGAAGAAACTCCGACACTTCCAAGATCGCAACTTCCAAGATCGCCTTTGAGATGTCTAAAGTCTTTCTGAAACCTGAGTCTGTGCATGTGACCTCTTCGTTTTTGTTGTTTTGTTTCTTTCCAGAAGCCGGAGAATCACCCCCCTCTCCCCCAAGACTGAAATTTCCTAACGCTATGCCTTGATATGGGGCTGTTTTCATCCATTGATCTGAGCATTCACTGGGCCTTTTCTCTTGGGACACTCAGGTCCTTAAGCTCTGTGTGATTTCTCCCATGGCATCACCATTGCAACCGAAGGCTATGCCCTCTGTGCACTGCACAAAGGTGCCCTGCTCAGGAGGTGGGTGGGGGCTGAAATCTAACCAGGATTCCATTCACTCAACTGTGCCTCTTAGCTTAAGGCTATATCTGCTTAGAGGAGGGGCATCCTTTTCTTTCCACATCTTTTTCTGTTTACCAAGCCTCGCCCACAGCGCACATTCCTCCAAGTTAGGTGTCTTTTTCTCATTTACATAAAGGTGACCTAGAAGTTGGTGGTGACCTTGCCCTCCCTTTTCTGTGTTCCTTCTTGGGAACTCCCATTATTCAGACATTGGCTCTCCTAGATGAAGTCTCTCAAATCCCTATATTTTCTCTCCTATTTTCCATTTCTTTGTCCCTTTGTTTCACTTTCTGAGACATTCTGTCAACCTGATCCTCTAGTCCTATTGAATTCTTGTTTCTGCATGTTTTAATGTCGAGGAGCCTTGGTTTTCTAAATACTTGCTTTGTGCAACATCTTGTTCGTGTTTCATGAATGCAACGTCTTCTCTCTCTGAGGGTATTAACAATAACTCTTTCTGGAAGTTTTCTTTTCCCTGTTGTTTCTCCTTTCTTTCTGTTTTAGTGTTTTGGTCTCTGCATCTCATCTCTACACCATACCCCCCGGATAACTTCTCTCCAACACTAGAAATTTGTTTCTCTGAGAGGGTAACACAGAAAATCTTCAGGCTAGGGGACATCAGACATGGTTGAGATGGAGAATACCAGAGTGAAAATGGGGAGAGCATGAATATAGAGACCTCTGTACGCTTTCCCCACAAAGCTCCAGGCAAAAAGGAGAAAACAGAAGGAGCAAACGACTGATACCTGTAACAGGCGCCCCTGTTTTTAAATATTTTCAAATGAATAACGTAGGGGGCGCCTGGGTGGCTCAGTGGGTTAAAGCCTCTGCCTTCGGCTCAGGTCATGATCTCAGGGTCCTGGGATGGAGCCCCGCATGGGGCTCTCTGCTCAGCAGGGAGCCTGCTTCCCCCTCTCTCTCTGCCTGCCCCTCTGCCTACTTGTGATCTCTCTCCTCTCTGTCAAGTAAATAAATAAAAGCTTGCAAATATATATATATCCTATAACGTTCCAATGTCTTCAGCAAAATCAACTCCTTATGTAAGTTTGATTAAACTAGAACCTACAAAAATACCATCAAATGTTTGAGTTAATGGGTTCATGAATGGATTTGAAGGTTGACCCCGCAATTCTTTCAGCTGAGATGTCTTCAGATAATTGACTACACCCTTCACGAAGGCAAAGCAAAAGTTACGTATATATAATTTCTTATGGTTAGAAAAGAAACAAAAGTAATATATCTGCTTGAATGAATTACCACGCCCGTGCAATCCGACTCTTGCCGTCCGCCAAGCTGCACAATCTGGCATGTCTGCACCACAAGAGGGCAGTAGCGCTCAACCGTTGTTCGTGGAAATCCACCAGAGCCGGGGAGGCTTCATTAGAGAAATCGTTACAGCCAGCTGTTAACACATCAATCTCTCATTGGAAAACGCGGGCAAACAGGAACCACAGCCCAGATAGGTCCAGAGTTTCTGTTCCCGGTAACAAAAAGACAGGAAATAAGCAAAAGGGGCTGGTGAAAGGGAGCGGCCTCCCTCCCCAGCCTCGTGTCCTTGAATCACCGCGATGGCTGGCTAGCTTAATAATGGCTGCAGATAGGGGTCTGTTTCATTTGGATGTTCAGATAAGGACACTGTGACAGGCATCAACCGAGCACAGCTCTTAATGGGGATTTGGGAAGGGCAGAATAAAAACTGCTGGGTGCAGCAGAGCTGGATAGCCCAGAAAATGAATTAAGATTGGTTTTAGGACAAAACCTGGGATAAACTTTAGATTCATGACATTGGAACGTTAAGATCATCAAAGTAGTGTTTACATTACCTTGTCAAGGTTCCAGGAAGCTAATTAATACAAAAAGGGATCAATTACAACAAACGCGCCTCAGTATTTTAAGTGTGTGTGTTCATTGGTCTAGTAGTGCCCATAACTTGAGATGGATCAGGTATTTTTAATGTGCGGTCATGACCAGCAACTGTTTTTGTTTTTATTCATAATTGTCATTTATGTTACTGAGCTATTAGCTGAAAAGCCTTAATATTTGAAAAATATTATTTTAATTATATTTATTATTTTTATTTATAATAAATTATAAAATTATAATAATAAATTTATTATTTATTTTAGAATATTAATTATTCCATAATTTCATGCTGTTTCAACGTTTTTTGAACAATTACAATTTAGAGAAAAGACGGTGCTTCTGTGTGTGCTCACAGAGAACTTTTGAAAATTGTATCCCCATGTTTTAAAGTCACCCTCAAATAAAAATGGAGACTTGTGAATATTTCCCACTTTTTATGTGCCTTACGTATCTCATATTGCACCTTTTGTCATAGTCAAAACTTCAAAAACAATAGAAAAGGTAAATCTAATTCAGGGAATCTTGTTCCTTCATAGAGAGAAAGCGTAGAATACAGGGAAATAAAATATGTTCTGTCATCCTAATAGATACCCATGAGGGACATAATTGTCCTTGTTGCAAATGAGCCATTGGATAGAAGATATTTAAAAACTCTCATTCAAGTATAAGTATCATTTAATGGTTTATTCAACTCAAATTAACAAACATTATTGACTTAAGCACTGTGGTAGACAAAAGGAGTAACGAAAATGAGTAAAACATTGAGCTGAGGGTGAGAGTCACCCAAAAGAAGGAAGATAATGAATATTTTTTAGCAACTACTCTGTAACAGATTGTTGCATATCTTTTCTCATTAGTACTCATAACAATTCTGAGATATCATCCCTGTTTTATGGAAGACGAAACAGGCTATCAGCAATTAAGTGGAGTGCTCAAAGTCATAGAACTAGTTGATATAGAGCCACGATTGGAACCCAGATCTGTTCAACTTTTATTTTTTTATTTCTTTTTTAAAGGTCTTATATATTTATTTGACAAAGGGAGAAAGATCACAGGTAGGCAAGGGTGGGGGGGAAGCAGGCTCCCTGCTGAGCAGAGAGCCTGATGTGATTGGGGGCTCAATCTCAGGACTCTGAGATCAAGACCTGAGCCAAAGGCAGAGGCTTTAACTCACTGAGCCACGCAGGCACCCCTGTTCAACTTTTAAAGTATAGTCTCTTTTCATTGGATCATTCTATCTGAATATTAGTGATTGACTCCTGGGGAAAAGTAACCTTTATAAATGGCAGTTGAATAGTTTACAGTTTAACAAATGAAACATCATGTTGTGCAGTCATTACATATTTTAAAATAAATTTTAATTAGGAAATATATTTTTTTAAAGATTTTATTTATTTATTTGACACAGAGAGAGAGAGAGAGAGAGAGAGATAACAGGTAAGCAGAGAGGCAGGCAGAGAGAGGGGGGGGAAGCTGGCTCCCTGCCGAGCAGAGAGCCCGATGCGGGACTCGATCCCAGGACCATGACCTGAGCCGAAGGCAGAATCTTTAACCCACTGAGCCACTCAGGTGCCCCGAGTCAGACATTTTTAAAGAAATAAAACATTATAGAAACAGTTGAGACTTTCTGCCTCTCCTTGATACCATTCTCCTTTCTTCCTCTCTAGAGACACTATTATGAATTTGATATTTATCATTTTTATGCGTGATTTCTTACTTTGACTACATGCTTATGAATCCATAAACAATATGATATTATTTTGCAGGATTTTAAATTGTGTTTTAATTGCATCCAAAAGAACATTTTTTTAAAAGATTTTATTTATTTATTTGACAGAGAGAGAGATCACAAGTAGGCAGAGAGGCAGGCAGGCAGAGAGGAGGAAACAGGCTCCTTGCTGAGCAGAGAGCCCCATGTGGGGCTCGATCCCAGGACCCTGAGATCATGACCTGAGCTGAAGGCAGAGGCTTTAACCCACTAAGCCACCCAGGCACACCCAAAAGAACATTTTTTGAAAAAATTTTGTTTATTTGAGAGAGAAAGAGAAAGAGAGAGAGAATAAGCAGGGAGGAGGGGCAGAGGGAGAGGGAGAAGCAGACCTCCCACTGAGCAGGGAGCCCAATGTGGGGCTGGATCCCGGGACCCTGGGATCAGGAACTGAGTAGAAGGCAGACGCTTAACCAACTGACCCCCCAAGAACACATTATTTTACAACTTACTTTTTGTGATACTGTTTTTGAGATTTATCCACAACGGTCTAAATACTAAAATTCATTTATCTGTTTTCTTATAATTACATAAACAAAATTCTGCTGTGGTTTTGACTCAAGGCATATCTGTGGAACTTATATTTTAATAACAAAAGTACAAGACCATCCACACTAACTTTTTTTTTTCTTGATACAGATCATTCTCGAATCGAAGTATGGAAATTTGGTAATAATGTCATTGAATATCTCTACCACTGGATACATATCTGTTTGGCTCTCATGGAGCTAAACAAAAAACCAAATAGTGGTCTTGCACCCCCCTTGCCTTCTAAGACTGACTCCTGTGTGTATGCAAAAATGCCAAAGGGAAACGTGCCAGGGAAATGCTAATGAATTAGTACTAAGGATATTTTTGTCGTGTTCAGTTTTGTTAACTCTAAAGTATTTTCAATTCGAAAGGAGTGCCATTAGACATATTCTGCTCCTAGACATTTACCTCAGCACTTTCTAAAATGGAAATGCTACCTAAGGAGAAATTTGATCTAAAAAACATCCAGTTAAGGTAGCTGTAACCAAATGTATGTCGTGGAATATACTTACAAGTTTCCTTTTAGTTTTAACTTTGTATCTGCATGGGACTACTGTGGTTAATTGGGTAGAGTTATTTTCATTTTTTTAAGGTACAAAGCAAAAGCTGAGGATTTAAGGGGGAAATGGCAGTTTTTACATCAAAGGGCTACCAAGTAATAAAGATTTTGAGAAATGAACTGGGAATTGTTTTTCTAATTTTTCAGAGACCTAAGTGAGCGCCCCCACGTTCCCCTCCCCAGCTCTGACTCCCCCTCCCCACTCATTTTAACAAGTTATTCCAATGAATAGAAATTCTTGTGGGAAAATGTCCATGACTCATGGAAAAAAGAAAACACCTTTCTTTCTTTTTTTTTTTTTAATAACAAAAACCTCTCAAGTTCAAGAACTGCAAAAAAGAATTTATATTTAAAGCTTATTATTACAGCAAACTTTACTGCTCTTTTGTGAGATTTCATCTTTGCAAAAAGATATCTGATGAGAGTCTCTTTTTAATAAAAATTTGGGAAATTAAACTTCATTTTCTTTATTTGGTTGACAAAATGTGATGTGTTCCAAACATCTTATAATTTGAGATTGGAGGTCCCTTCTTAACCTTTTCTGATAAGATGGCAGTGTTATTACCAGTCCTCATCTCCTGGATGCCCAGTTTTAACCTATAAGCCTATTTCATATTTGGAAGAGGGCTTTTCAGGGCATTTGCAACAACATTTCTAGGAACAATGTTCTTGAAGATATTAAACTGATAGCCACATATCCTGATGGCTTCAGAACAAGCTTAGAGAGTTCACTGTGCATACAAATGGCATTTTAGGCAGTGAGGAGAGAACATTTTTGCAGAATGCTACCTTTTTAACCATTATTGTGGGAATTAAGCAAACTAAATGGCATTCAACTCAATTGAGAACAGATATATATTTGTGTGGATTTTAACTTGTTTAAAGTATTTTTTTTTTAAGATTTTATTTATTTGACAGAGAGAAACACAGCGAGAGAGGGAACACAAGCAGAGGGAATGGTAGCAGGAGAAGCAGGCTTCCTGCCGAGCAGGAAGCCCAATGTGGGGCTCGATCCCAGGACCCTGGGATCATGACCTGGGCTGAAGGCAGACGTTTAAAGGCTGAGCCACCCAGGCGCCCCTGTTTAAAGTATTTTCACACACAAGTTCATTTGATCCTCCCAATAACCTGTAAGTTAGTCAGTCTAATATCATTATCTCCACTTTATAAGTTAGGACTTATAGTGAGTTGCCTAGATCGAAACAGCTAGTAAGAAGCAAGGGCATCTTGCATCCATCTCTCCTAATTTTTGCCAGCACCTCAGACATCTCGCTAACATTCTACAACCTTTACCAAGCTAATGACCACGCTATTAGTCTTTTGGAAACTACTTTAAAAGTAAGCAACCAACAAGAAAGATTAATTGGATTTATTTAACAATCTTTTTTTTTTTTTTTTTTTAACAATCTTTCAAGTAAAATACTATCCCTTGACACCGGAAGCTTACATTTTTAGTGAAGAGGATGTTATTTATACTTGGCAAAAATTTGGATACAGATTTATATTTAAATATATTTATTGGATAGGCTGATTTGAATAATTTGAATAGATTGAATTACCTATAGTGATATATACTTCAGAAGCTTAGACTTGATTAGATTTTTTGTTGGCTCTCTTTCCTGTAGCTTATAGGTAACAAGGACACTGTATGGCGTTGACCATCCAGACCATTTTTTCTTTCCTCTTCTTCTCCTTTTTTTAATTTTTAATTTTTTTAAAGATTTTATTTATTTGACAGAGAGAGAGAGAGAAATCACAAGTAGGCAGAGAGAAAGGGGGAAGCAGGCTCCCTGCTGAGCAGAGAGCCCAATGTGGGGCTCGATCCCAGGACCCTGGGATTGTGACCTGAGCTGAAGGCAGAGGCTTTAACCCACTGAGCCACCCAGGCGCCCCTTCTTCTTTTTTTAATTTAAAGGGGAGAGAAGTTTATTGAATACACTGTAAGGGAGCAGCAAGCAAGGAGAGACTGTCTACCAGGACATGGTGGTGAGGGCTAAATTTGGAGGGGGAGGTATGGAGGTATGAGAACATATGGAGTCTTCCCTTTTTGGTAACTGTGTCCAGTTTAAGTAGCCCATTGGTCAGCTGGGGCTTATGGCTGTCTTGAGGTGAGTCACTAAATGAGCCTGTTTGCATTCAGCCCAGTGATCACTGTGGGCCCATTTGCCTTTCTCAGGTTTCCATTGCTCAAGCCTGTTGCCTACAAGCAGCCTTGACCTTCCCCCCTGACAGATCAATGATGACAAATCTTCGGCATTTGAGCAGAGGAATCATGTTCAGTAGCAGCTTCATGTTGGACAGGGAGAGACACGCTGTCCCTACCTAAGCTTGTAGGGCCATCAGGATTTCTACGCAGTTATAGACCAGAGCATGGTACTATATTGTGCTGAAATGGGATTTGAGTGAAGTTCCCTGGTGGCTAGGTCTGTGGGATTTAGGGGGAGGGGACCCTCTGATGGCTTGGGCTGGAATCATCATTTGTATATATAATTGTTGGATTCATTCAGGCACATAGGAATGTATTTTGCCTGTAGATCAGGATGGCAGCTGGATCCAAAGGAACAAAGGAAAAAGGGGCGAGGGGGGGAAGCAAAAGAAGCAAGGAATATCAGGAAAGGGTCCCAACCCAGTCCATAATGTGTGCAGATTTGCCCTAGACAAGCTTGCACTGCATGCACATTAGAACAGAGGTTAGAGGTTAGAACCTCAGGGGGATGGAGTGAGGAGGGAGAGGAAAGGGGTCCTTCACCCTCCCACGCATAGGTAGTTTGACCTGTCTGACCTTAGACCTTTAGATCAAGCTGGGGAGCTGTCCTGGCCAGAGATCTTCAGTTGTCTGAGGAGTACTAAGGTTCGACTGCGGAAGGGCGAAAAATAGAAAGAAGAGGGAGGGAAGGATCCTTCCCAAGGGCAAGAGGGGAAATCCCTTGCCCTTTCAGCGAGGACAGTCCCGGTGGGTTCCCCCTGGGGCTTCAGAACCTCACTGCGGAGTAACCTTGGCCAAGGCTGTCATTTCCCCCAAGGAGCACTAGAGTTGGTCCACTGAGGGAAAGTGCCAAGAAATTCCAAGAAAATTTGGGAAGACTCTGGGCCTGGCAGAGGCTTTCCATATGGGCCACAAAATGTGGGGCTTCCAGACTGGGTGGAGGCTGGTGGTGTAGGTGGT
Source organism: Procyon lotor (assembly GCA_028646535.1). Taxonomy (NCBI): domain Eukaryota; kingdom Metazoa; phylum Chordata; class Mammalia; order Carnivora; family Procyonidae; genus Procyon; species Procyon lotor. The sequence goes on along the minus strand of CM053619.1, from coordinate 11,427,318 downwards.
GAAAGAATTGACCCAAGGCAGAACAAAGGAGCTAGAAGTTGATCTCAGGGTCCTGGGACTGAGTCCCACATGGGCTCTCTGCTCGGCAGGGAAGCTGCTTCCTCCTTTCTCTCTCTGCCTGCCTCTCTGCCTACTTGTGATCTCTCTCTGTCAAATAAATAAATAAAATATTTTTTAAAAAGAAAAAGAAAGAAAGGAAGGAAGGAAGAAAGGAAGAAAGCCCACATCCATCGGTAGTCACTCTCCATTTTCCCCACCCAAGCCCCAGGCAACTATTCATTTTCCTTTCTCTATGGGTTTGCCTATTTCAGACATTTTATATAAATGGAATCATACAGTATGTGCTTTCTTGTGACTGACTTCCCATTCCCTGTTAATCTAAATATGATTAAGCTACCAGCTACCCTTAACTTCCATAGACATCTCCGTCCACTGACTCCGAAGATCTTTGCAGGTAATTTAGGGGATTTTCATTCTTCTCATGTGAGGTTTATGTAATCCCACTCCCACCTAACCCCACTCTACATATTAACTCTGTTCTTATTCTCCCCTATATGATTTTATTATAAAGACCTCTCTTTTTTTTTTTTTTTTAAAGATTTTATTTATTTAACAGAGAGAAACAGCGAGAGAGGGAACACAAGCAGAGGGAATGGTAGCGGGAGAAGCAGGCTTCCTGCTGAGCAGAGAACCCGATGCGGGGCTCCATCCCAGGACCCCGGGACCATGACCCAAGCCGAAGGCAGACGCTTAATGCCTGAGCCACCGAGGTGCCCCTATAAAGACCTCTCTTAATAGATAATATCAATTAATGAAATATTGCCTATTTCTTTGTCCTTAGACATGGTCATTTTCTTCAGAGGGTGTTGTCTCCTAGTCATTAACTCTATATAACTCTATCTTACCTTATCTCAAGCTACTGCCTGGGCTTAGACGATCTTGCCCATAAACCACAACTAGTAGGCACCTCTTGGTGGCTGTATTTTGTTCTATGTGGCCCTGACTCTCTAGCCATAGCTTTTTGAATTACGGTTGACCCCTTGCCAAAGGGAGATCAGTTTGTGAAATGGCCTAATACTGAAAGTAACCAAACCATGGATAAACCAAACTGGGAAACAGCAATCAGAGCAGTGGCCAGAAGGATGGTAAGTGTTTAGGAAGCCCAAAGTGTCATGCCAGGCCTTAAACAATTTAGGCAAACTGCCTTCCAAACAGTACAAATTAGCAGAAATTGTTGGTAGAGAAAAAGTTTAGAGAATGGGTAGTTGGTTTGGGACAAGAATGCACAAAAGGGCAGAGAGGGTACAAAAACCAGCAGAGACTGAAAGGAAGTAACATAAGTAAAATTAATGTCAAAAGATTAAATGGAAGCTTGGGTGCTAAGGACCCTACAGTTGCCTTGGATCCAACTCTAGTCAACTGCTCTATTCTTGAGGTCCTATTTCTGAAAGTCTAAGATAGTCAGAATTCTCTGTTGTGTAACAGTCAGGAGGATGATAGTGATGATACTATCTTTTATTGGCTTACCCTGCTTCTGTCCTTGCAGCACCTTCAACTCAAGTTCCCAAACTTGGGTTCAAAGTGTTAGGAAGCTTCTCTGTGATTCACTGCTGTAGGTATCACCATTGCTGCAAACTCTGCCAAGTATTCAAAGAACTTGAACTCTCTGAAACGCTGCATCTGAGAAATCAGTCTTCTACCTTTGGGAAAATCTCACAATTGCTTCACTGCAACATCCCAAAGGCAAGGGGAGAATACAGGATTCAATACAGCAATTCAAAAGCTCACATTATATATAGCATATCGAGCTAGGTAATTTTGTATAACTAATTCTGC
>CM053619.1:11392122-11424982 GCA_028646535.1 Procyon lotor | reverse complement strand
GATTCCGGGCAGGCAGTGAGTGATCCGGGAGTTAGGGTCAGGCTGGGAATGCAAAATCACGGCGACTTTGTCTTTGGCCGAGGAGTAAAAGTGCGCTGGAAGTGAAGGGGCTTGTGCCGTCAGGGATAGAGACGGGGAAAAGCGAGAGATCCTGAGGAACATATTCCCCTCCCCCACACATTTTCCAGGATGGAAGCCCGAAGTTTGAGGGAGAAACTTGTGAGGAAATAAAGGAAGTTAGGCTGAGGGGCAGAGAGCGAGACTTTTCTATTTTCCAAAAGCTCGGTCTGAGGCCCCTCAGTCTTGCTTCCTACCCCGCGCTTGAGTTTCTCCCTGGTTGGATGCTTTCATGGGCAATGAGAAGAGAGACCATTCCTGGCTTCCTTGGAGGGCCTTGTTCTCCTTGGCTGCTCAAGTCCTGATTCCCGCCCTCCCTTCTTGTTTTAGGAATGTTGTGCAGAGAAGCCACAGAAAAGGGTAGGCATATAGGGAATTGGAGTATGCATTGCTGCAAGAGACATACTGTGTGTTGTTGGAAGTTTTACCTTTGATATGTAATCCTTACTTGCTGTGATCTCGGCATTTTAAAGGCCAAAACGTGAGAAACTAAATGAGTTGGATCTGATGGGATGGTTCTCTGAGATGCTCCAAGACAGAGCAAATGAGCTCTATAGAGTGTAACGGGCGTTTGTCCATGGCTGCTTGGGTTTCTCAGTTAATGTAATCTTTTAAAATTTTTTCGTGGGTGACATTATCCAATAACTTATTTAAGACTATGTAAGTACCCAGTAGGGGGAAGAAAAAAAAAAAGCCTAGATATTTTCTTGTTCGACCACATGGATAATTTAGAATGTTTTCTTATTTTTAGCGGGCATAAACTGAGCTTTCCACTAACGTGTTCTTTCTAAAACATTACTATTATTATTTCACCTTATAAAACATTTCTGAAGTCCTCGATTACTTCTCTTCTTTGATTAATGTGAAATTTGAATTTGGTCTTTACCTGCAAATAGTTGCTTAAAAGGAATACTTATAAAATTCTAATGGACATTAGAATTTTGAGATCACTGAAAAACAATGTTACGTGTTCATAAGCTGTATGACATGTTTTGACTTGGTAGCTTCATCTGGCAGAAGTAGTGGATGTATTACTTTTTAACATTTAAGTATAATCGTGTAATTTCTATTTCAAAAAAAAAAATGCAGGTATGGGCTTATTTTGCCAAAGAAAGCACAGCAGTTGCACCCTGTTTTGCAAAAACCATCAGTGTTTGGGAATGATTCTGATGATGATGATGAGGTAAGGGAACCTATGTTTTTCTATTCCATTGTTAGAAATCTAATTTTTTAAATTGAACTTGTGAATTTGATGTCTTTGCTTGCTTTAGTTATTTGTCATTGCAGTGTATCTGGAATATATTATAATGTACAGAATTATCCAAAAGAATATTTAAAGAAAGATTTCTCACTGTTGTTTTTTGACCCCTAAGTGGTACATGGGTAATCTAAGATTTTTTTAAAGTTGTGAATTTCAGTTATTTCTAAGCAGTTACACAAGGTTGTTTTAGACAGCTAATACTGATGTAACAAATTGTTAGTGTAAAGATCCCTGAAAATGAGCTATTAAGATGTCCCCAGTTGCCTGGAAATTTTTATTGGCGAAATAGTTTCTTCTAAAACTACTTTGTGGTTATTGTCTGCTAAATGTAATTGCTCGGTTATAATTATGGTAGTGCTACAATATCTAATATGAGTATTTTCTATTTTAGCAGCCAAAACAATGTTTTCCTGTGAAATCCACAGCTTATAGCAGAAACAACCCCAAATATATGCTTATCTAATACTTGAGTCGTTTTCTGTATTTCTAAAGACTTTTGAATCTGTTAATCTAGTATTTCCTTTGTTCTGGCAGAAAGATAGCTTCTCTTTCAGTTTTTACTAATTTTATAATGGCATAGGTAGGTAATTGAACATATTTGATGCTTCTTTGCTTTTTGCTTTCCTTCTGTTGAAGAAATTGGCTCAAGATGCAATCAGTCTACTTCCCTACATTCTGCTCCAGACAACTATCACATTATGATTTTGATTTGCATTTCCCTGATGGCCAGTGATATTGGCCATTTATGTATCATGTTTGGAGAAATGTCTGTTCATATCATTAGCCTATTTTAAAATTAGATTATTTGTGCTTTTACGAGTTGTAAAATTCTTTATTTATTCTAGATACAAGTCTCTTATTGGATATAATTTGTAAATATTTTCTCCCATTTTGTGGGTTGTCTTTTCACTTTCTTGGTAGTATCCTTTGAAGCACAAAAGTTCAATTTTGAGAAAGTCCAATATATTTTTTTTTCATAGGTTTCTACACTTTGGTGTCTTACCTAAGAAATCACTCCTTAATCCAGTGTCACAAAGATGTATGCCTATATTGTAATTCTACTCTTAAATTTAGGTCTGTGATCCATTTTGAATTAATTTTTGTATAGAGTATGAGCTAGGAGTCCTACTTTATTATTTGCATAGGGTATCCAGTTGTCCCAACATCATTTGTTGAAGACTATTCTCCATTGAACTGACAGCACCCTTGTCATTTGTTTTAATATACAAATATATATATGTTTTTAAGTCACCTACCATGGACATTCTTATTCTGTAGTTTCACATCCTGGCATACTATTTAATACAAAGCGAAATATTTGAGAAGGATGGGTGTACACAAGTGATCTCGAAAGTTTACACACATTGTGTTTTGTTTTTTTTTTTTTTAAGATTTTATTTATTTGACAGAGAGAAACACAGCGAGAGAGGGAACACAAGCAGAGGGATTTGGTAGCGGGAGAAGCAGGCTTCCCGCAGAGCGGGGAGCCCGATGCGGGGCTCGATCCCAGGACTCTGGGATCATGACCTGAGCCGAAGGCAGACGCTCAATGACTGAGCCACCCAGGTGCCCCAGTTTACACACATTGTTGCTCTTTCTTTTCCATTGTGAAATGAGGTTGTTGGACAGTGGATACACTAGAGCCAGAAAAGCTAGGGCTAGGCCGTTTTGCTCTTTCTTTTTTCCGTCTATTCCTCCCTCCCTTCTTTCTTCCCTTCTTTTACATAGAGGGATTTTAATGCAGAGAATTGGCTACTAAGTAATAGGAGACTTAAGAAACCAAAAAGAGGATGGTGAAGCACCCCAGAGATCAGCAGTAATAAGAGCAAGTAGTGATAAAGGGAGGGATACAGGTAGGGTATAGGTCCTGGAAGCCAAGGGCTAGGGTTACCTGGAAACTAGTCTTCCAGAAGGAGCTGAAGCCATAGGGAGATTACTGTCTTAGGTAGGTAGAGAAAAAGGCAGAGAGGAATACTTTTTTTCACTTTCCCCCACCTTCCAATATATCATCTTTGTTTTCCATTGGTAGAGCTCAGCCAGAAGCCAACTGACAAGAAGGCTGCAGCTTTGTTCTTAATGAATAAATATAAAACTTTTTCAGTATAACATCTTACCAATAAAAAGATCAGTCTGATGAATTCCAGTTTATTTTCATATTGAGAAGTAAATTTCTTAGTTTAAGTATATTTAAATATTTGAGGTTTGAATACAAAATCTCTTATTTAAAATTTAACAGTTTAAGCAACAGTAAAGTTATTGGTCCTTTGGAAAATAGAAAGTTTTTTTTTTTTAATTTTTTTTTTAAAGATTTTATTTATTTGACAGAAACACAGCAAGAGAGGGAACACAAGCAGAGGGAATGGTAGCGGGAGAAGCAGGCTTCCCACAGAGCAGGAAGCCTGATGCGGGGCTCGATCCCAGGACCCTGGGATCATGACCTGAGCCGAAGGCAGACACTTAACAACTAAGCCACCCCGGAGCCCCGAGAGAAAGATATTTTATGGTTTTCTTCCTAAAGTGGGCATTTGATATCTGGAGAAGAGCTACTGCAAAGCAAATCCATTGTTATTTACAGCAATTCACAAGCATTTAAGAACCCAAATTTAAGATCAGACTTTCCTTCCAGAGGTCCAGCAGATGGGGCCCTAGCAAATGAATTCAATTTTAATATGCGCTTATATTCAGAATAAGTTTAAAAGTGGGAAAGTAGTATTTAAACGGTTCCTCTTTTAAAAGTTATCAGAAATTATTAGAAATAATATGTTTAAAGGCAGAGGAGATGGGAGTTTTTTTTACTGTGTATGAGTAAGAGATTTATATTGAATCCAGATGGTGTTGTCTGATCATAAGGGTTTGAGTGGTTTTGCCATGATAGTAATGTGTTTATTCCATTTTTTCACGTGTATTCTCTTCCAGGGTCATTGCCACCACCTTCCATTACTTAGATTATTTTAATAGCTTTGTAACCAGTTTCCTTATCACCTGTCTCCTTAAATTAATTTGAAATATTGTTGACAGATTGATCTTTTGAAAGCACAGTTCTATTCACTTGTAACCTTGCTTTTGAGCCTAATTGCATTTAAAATCTAAACTGCTGGGGCGCCTGGGTGGCTCAGTCGTTAAGCGTCTGCCTTCGGCTCAGGTCACGTTCCCAGGGTCCTGGGATCGAACCCCGCATCGGGCTCCTTGCTCGGCAGGAAGCCTGCTTCTCCCGCTACCATTCCCTCTGCTTGTGTTCCCTCTCTCGCTGTGTTTCTCTCTGTCAAATAAATAAAATCTTTAAAAAAAAAAAATCTAAACTGCTAGTCCTGACATTGAAAGCCTTCACTAGCTTTGGCTTCAATATGCTTACTAGCATTTGTTCCCTAACTATGCTCCTCTATGCAGAGTGTAGTTTTTTGCAACTCTGCTTTTCATCACACTGGAAGTCTTCCCATTCTTCAAAACCCATTGCAAAAGCTGCTTCCTTCATTTTCCCCCGTGGAAGCAATCTTATCCTTTTTCTGTCCCTCTCCTTTTCTTAGTACTTAGCTTTTTATACCTTGTGTCGTAAGTTATTTGCATACAAGTCTTGTCACTGTACTAGCGTATGAGCTCCATGAGTTAGGATCTGGATATCTATGCTGATACGTGTACTGCAAGTAAAATTATTTACTCAGATGTTTTAGCTGTCTGTATTGTAAAGAGCCAGGTAGTAGATGTTTGGGCTTTGCCAGGTCAACCATTGAACTTTGCTCTTATGGTGTGAAAGCAGCCATTAGACAGTATGTAAATGAATGAGCATGGCTAATTAACATATTCTAATAAAACTTCATTTACAAAAAAGAGAGGTGGCTGGATTTGGCTGTAACTTGCTGACCCCTGGTCTACACAGTTTTCAGAAGTACTTGTGATAACCATTAGTATTTCGCAAATGTTACAAGATGGTCAGTGACTAAAATAGATGTTGCATGACAGGTTAAACAAGGAACTTCCTTTTAGATACTTCTTACTACTAAATGCTTGCTCATTTTGCAGAGCACAGTGACTTTTCCTTTTAATCTTGGCAATTGAAATGCTTATTTCTAGACAATATTCTTGTAAGATTCTACTTTGCACAGTAATTCATAATGCTATGAAGTATGATCAGTACAACCTGAAAGTTGTTGCAGTTTTGTATCTTTATCCAAAAGCAAAAATTTTCAAGTTGGATGAAGATGCAGAACTCTGATCTCTTCACAGAAGTATTAAGTTAAACTAGATAGCAGATGTTTATTAACTTAGTTTTTCATAAGTGTATCAAAAATATCAAAATGGTGGATGATAACAATAACTTGCACTTTGAGTCTCTCAGAAGCCATGGTATAATCCTTTCATAGGCTAAGCATTCGTTTTCATAAGATGTAAGGCATTTATAAAAACACTAATACTTCAGAAAAATGAGGAAAACACACTTATAGACAAATATAGAAGAAATAGAAATATCTGATAAACATTAAATATATTTCATCATAGTATAAATTAGAAATGTAAATTAGAACAACAATGAGCTGCCATTTTTTTTACTATATTAGCAAATATTTTTAGAAAATGGTAATGGCAAGGTTTTGGTGAAGTGGGTGCTCACACTTGTGTTAGTGTAAATTGATGCCCCTTTTTGGAAAGCAGTTTTGCAATTTGTGTCAATTTTAAAAGTTAAGCTAACCCTAGGGGCGCCTGGGTGGCCCAGTCGTTAAGCGTCTGTATTGTATTTGTCTTAACAATTGTCTGTATTGTTAAGTGTCTGAGCCTTCGGCTCAGGTCATGATCCCAGGGTCCTGGGCCCCGCATCAGGCTCCCTGCTCGGCGGGGGGCCTGCTTCTCCTGCCACCATTCCCTCTGCTTGTGTTCCCTCTCTCGTTGTGTTTCTCTCTGTCAAATAAATAAAATCTTTAAAAAAAAAAAAAGTTAACCCTAAAAAAAAGAAAAGAATAAATGAAACCCGTTATTTTTTTGGATGACAGTATGTGGTTATTTTATTTTTGAAAAAGTTATACATATTATTATTGTAATTTCAAAGAATAGAAGGAAATGAGTGCTTAAAAAAAAGATAGCCATAATTGTATATTCTTGAAGTTAGAAACATTTAAAAGTTTGCAATTTGTATCAAAGACAAACTGCCTGTATTTTCACTTCTAAAATTCTGTCTTGAAATTATCAGAAATATGTGTTAAAGATTTATGGATATTCAAAAGTCTTTGTTTATGATAGCAAAAACTTAGAACCAGTCCAGCCTTCTATAATAAAAGTATGGCTAAGTATGGTGCTATGTATATACAAAATTAATAGATAAAAGGAAAAAAGAAAGTAAAGCATTTCAGAACTTTTTTTCTTAAATTTTATGAAAAAAATTTTTATTAGCATATAATGTATTATTTGTTTCAGGGGTACAGGTCTGTGATTCACCAGTCTTACACAATTCACAGCATTTACCGTAACACATATCCTCCCCAATATCCATCACCCAGCCACCACGTGCCTCCCACCCACCTCCACTCCAGCAACCCTCAGTTTGTTTCCCTCTCTGGTTTTGTCCCTTTTCATTTTTTCCTCTTTCCCCCCATGATCCTCTGCCTTGTTTCTCAAATTCCACATATCAGTGAGATTGTATGATAATTGTCTTTCTCTGATGGACTTATTTTGCTTAGCATAATACCCTCTAGTTCCATCCACGCTGTTGCAGATGGCAAGGTTTCTTTTTTTTTTGATGGCTGCATAATATTCCTTTGTGTATATATACCACATCTTCTTTATCCATTCATCTGTCAGTGGGACATCTAAGCTCTAGATGTCCATAGATTGGGTATTGTGGACACTGCTGTTATAAACATTGGGGTGCATGTGCCCCTTTGGATCACTACATTTGTATCTTTAGGGAAATACCCAGGAGTGCAGTTGCTGGGTCGTAGGGTAGCTCTATTTTCAACTTCTTGAGGAACCTCCATACTGTTTTCCACAGTGGCTGCCCCAGTTTGCATTCCTACCAACAGTGTAGGAGGGTTCCCCTTTCTCTGCATCCTTGCCAACATCTGTTGTTTCCTGACTTGTTAATTTTAGCCATTCTGACCAGTGTGAGGTGATAACTCATTGTGGTTTTTGATTTGTATTTCCCTTGATGCTGAGTGATGTTGAGCACTTTTTCATGTGCCTGTTGGCCATTTGTATGTCTTCTTTGGAGAAAATGTCTGTTCATGTCTTCTGTCCATTTCTTGACTGGATTATTTGTTCTTTGGGTGTTGTGTGTCATAAGTTCTTTATAGATTTTGGATACTAGCCCTTTATCTGATATGTCATTTGCAGATATCTTCTCCCATTTTCTCAGTTGCCTTTTGGTTTTGTAAGCATTTCAGAATATTAATGTTAGTTATCTTTGTGTAGTGTATTGATGAGTCATGGTTTTTTATATTTTTATGTATTTTCCACAATCGTTTTATAATTGAAAAAATATTTTAAGAAAAATTAATGGTGAATTTGATAAGCATTTCCCATAAGATACTTAGATTTTAAATCATGGTAAAATATAAAAGGAAATAACACATTTCATCTGATAGAAGTCATAATGAGACAGTATTGGAACTACTTAAAAGCATGAAGTAAGGTGAAATAACAATACAAAATGGAATATGAATGGTTGTAGAAAGCTATATGTGTATATATAAATAGAAAAATAAATGAGGCGTGCCTGGATAGCTTAGTTGGTGCTTGGAATCAAGCCTTGCCATCATTGGGCTCCCTGCTCAGCATGGAGTCTGCTTCATCCTTTTCTCTCTCCTCCCCCCTGCTCATGCTCTGTCTCTCTCTCAACTAAAGAGATAAAATCTTAAAAAGGGGGGGCGGGGGAATAAGCAAAACCTGTTTGGTTTTTTTTTTTTTTTTTTTGATGATAGCATGTGGCTTTATTTTTTAAAAAATTATATTATTGTAATTTTGAAGAATAGAAGGAAGTGAGTGCTTAAAAAGGTTAACCATAATTGTATATTCTTGAAGTTAGAAACATTAGTAAGTAACTGTGTTACATGATTTACTTTCAGTGTTTTCACTGTTTTTTAATCTTTCTCCACTTTAATTCCAATCTTTTAAAAGCATTTTCTAGAAAAATAGTCTTCATAGGTCTGTTTTTCCTAATGAAGAAAGTAATCTTACTTTAGTTGAAAGGCGGTTTGGTTTGTTAATGGTAAGAAAAAGTTAAAATATTAATCTATGTCAACATAATAGTACATCTGAACCAATAAAGTTTTAGTTGTCATTTTTCATCAGTTATAATCATTAATTTTCTATTTCTCTGGATATAGTCTGATATAGTTAAAAGGACAGTTTTATATAAATATGACAAAGCATATTATATATGGAAATGGAAGGAAATTTATTTTAATCACTAAGAATTTTTTTTACACTTTTCTCATACTACTAAAATGAATTCCTGGTAAATTCATGATACTGAATATATCTAGCAGCAATATAGGCAGTAAGGGATCTAAAGTAATTGTGCAGTTTTGCTAAAAATGCATCCCTAGACTTGTTGTACACTAGTGAAACAGAAACATAAGAAAATGTAAAAGAATAGGGTGCCTGGGTGACTCAGTTGGTTAGGCATCTGCCTTTGGCTCAGGTCATGATCCCAGGGTCGTGGGATCAAGCCCCCTGTTGGGCTCCAGAGCAAGGAGCCTACTTCTCCCTCCCCTCCCCACTTGTGCTCTCTCTTGCTTCTTTGTAGCTGTCTCTCTCTCTCTCAAATAAATAAGATCTTGTTAAAAAAAAAAAAAAAAGGAAGAGGAGAGAAAAAGACAGCACCAAATGATAGAATTCTGTTAGCAGTGGGAGAGGTGATAAGAAAATTTTATTCTTATTTATTTTTTTAAGTAAGCTCAACCCCCAATGTGGGCTTAGATCAAGAGTCACACTGACTGAGCCAGCCAGGTGCCCTGAGAATTTTCTATTCTTATTTTATCCTCCAGTAGGATGAGAACATTAGAGAAGTAGCTGAGAGAACCCAGATAATGGATGAGATGAAGTAGGAATTTTTTATCTTTTTTCAGAAGGAAATGATGGTATTAATCATGAGTCCTTATAGATGTGTAAAATTGATTTGTGTATCTATGTTTAAATCTATGCATTTTTAGCCAAATTTAATTCTGTTGGCACATGGGTGACTTATTAAAAATGTTTAATCTGAAAAAAAAATGTTTGCTCTGAAATATAATGCATAAGCATTATTGTATTTTCCAACTTCAGAGTTTTTGTTTTGTTTTATACTTTCTTTCTCTTTATTGCTATTCTCTATTTGATGAGACATTGTTCTCGGATTTTAGTTCTTTAGATGTGGTTTCCTTTAATTCTTTCAACATGTTCTGTGTATAGATCATACTTTCTTGTTTCTTTGCATGTCTCTTAATTTTTCGTTGGGAACTGAAGTTTAAAATATTACAGTATGGGGGCGCCTGGGTGGCTCAGTGGGTTAAAGCCTCTGCCTTCGGCTCAGGTCATAATTTCAGGGTCCTGGGATTGAGCCTCGCATTGGGCTCTCTGCTCAGCAGGGAGCCTGCTTCCCCCCCACTCTCGCCTACTTATGATCTCTCTCTCTCTGTGTCAAATAAATAAATAAAATCTTTAGAAAATAAAATAAAATATTATAGTATGAAAATAAAATATTACAGTATGGCAGCTCTGGAGGCCAGGGCCTTTCCTCTTTCCCAGGTTTATTGAGAGTTTTTTTGCTGTTTTTGTTTTTTATGTAGTGACTTTTCTGAACTAGTTCTTGAAGTTTATATATTTTTTTGTTGTGTATGGCCACTGTAGTTGTTACTTGGTTAGCTTAGTGGTTAGCTAATGATTTGATAGAGATATCTTTAAATACTTGTAACTAATAAGTTTCCACTCTGCCAAGGGGGCTCTGTATGCATGTTGGACATATCTATAGTACACCACTAGGCATTACACAACTTTGCCTTAGCCTTTGCTTCTTGCTTCTGCAGCGCCTCAGGGTCAGTTGTGAGAGCATAGGACCTTCTCAGGTCTTTCCTGATCTGGGACAGATGTCTTTGTGTGCATGTGGACTTCATGATCCCCTGGAATATGCGGGAGCTTTCAAAGCTCCTTCTTGAATATCTTATTTCTCAACTCTTCTTTTTAGGCTTTTTGGTTAGTCTGTTGTTTTCCCCGTTACAACTGTTATGCACTGCTGCAGGCAGCCCTGATGTTCAGCAGTTGTCTATGATTGTTTTTGACAGACACCCCCAGGGAAAAGTCTGTTTTACTTTGGCACTCTGTCAAGTCAGATAAAGGCAGCCCTGTGAGTGGTGTGTCTTCAGGGAACCACCAGACAGGTCCAATAATAATTCTCTGGTTTAGGGGTTTTGAAGGATCTCTAACCCCATTCTGCCTTCTCTAGTGGCTGCTAGACTGCTGGTTTCTGCCGTGATTGTGGGCTGTTGTTTTTAGGCTACCATGGCACTAGGGAGGGGATGATGGAAATATGGAAAGTTAAAATGTCACAGAGTTCTTACTGAGATTCAGCTGTTCTTGAATAAATGCTCCCTAGACTCCTTTAAGCCATTAGTTAATTTCTGGAGTTCTGAAAAAACTGATTCTGACATTTTTTTGCCAGTCTGAAAAAGAGAAGTTTTGTTGGTCCATGCTTTGCCATTTTGAGTGACTTCCCAGGTTATCTTTTAAGCCTCTCCAATACATTTTTGCGCACTTCAGACAGAGTCCTCTTACTGGTTTTAAAATTACTATTGACTTCCCATTGCTCCTAGGATGGAGACCAGAATTCTTATTTTGGACCTGCAAAGTCATCCATTGTCTTGCTCTTCTCTTCATCCTCTGCCACAACCCTGCCCTGGTCGATTCTTTAAAATTGCCTTAGATTGGGGTTGCTGGTTTGGGGTTCCTGGGTTCCTCAGCTAGTTGAACATCTTCTACTTGGGTCATGATCTCAGAGCCTTGGGATCGAACCCGCCTCTACCCCTTCCCCCAGCTTATGCTCGCTTTCTCTCTCTCTCTCTCAAAGAAATGAATGAATGAATGCCTTAAGTCATGCAAGTGAATTTTAGTATCACCTTCAGGTACACATTGAAAAAATGAGGAATTTTGATTGGACTTGGATTGGTTTTATAGGTCAGCTTAGAAGAGAATTGATATTTTGGTATTTTAGTCTTTTCATTTATGAAGGTGACATATGTCTTTATTTGTTCAGGTGTTTTATATATCATTTAGTAGAATTTGAAAATTTCTTCAATTGAGGTCACACACATCTTTGATTTATCTAGGTACTTTATAGCCCTTGTTGATATTCTGTAAGGGAGTTTTTTGTGAGTTATGATTACTAGTACCTGTGAATGCTTCTGGTTTTTTGTTGATTTAATTCTAGTTCCTAAATAGATCTCATAGCTTGATGATTTCTCTTGAGTTTGTCTCTTTTTAGTTCTTTTCACTGATATTTCTTATTCTTCTGTGATTATGTATGTGCCTGTTACTGCATTCCAATGGAAACTACAGTATAGTGCTAAATAGAAAACAATGATAGAAACATTCTTGTTACACATCTGACTTCAGTGGGAGTTGCTTATAAAGGTTTATAATTAAATGTGATGTTTGATCTCTAAGTTTTTGGTCCTAAGAATTTTTATTATAAATGAGCATTTTAATCTTTTAGCATCTATTAACATAAATTTATTTTTTATTATTTCTTTAGTTTTTTGAAGTTAAGCCATCCCTTTACTCTTAGAGTATTTGATTTGTTTTTTAATCTGATTTGGTGCACTCCATAGTCTTTTTACCAGTGCTTTCCATTTCTGAGGTCTTCGGGTTATTTTCGTTGTTGAGTAGTTTTTCAGCATGTGCTCATAGGGGTATTGTTTCTTAAGTTCTTAATTATTAAGGAATAATTGCTTGTTGCTTTTATCACCTAAATATCTATTTGAATGGGTGTACTACTTCTAGAATAACAATTTATTTCAAAACTTTATATCTTAGTCATTGTGAGGAAATACAATACTGTATTTTTTTTTTTTAAGTCTTCTAGATGACTTACGTTTTATTGGCTTGGAAAACTCGTGGATATTTTCCTTTTATTCTTTTAAGTTCAGTGTGTTTTGGTGCAAATTACTTTGAATTAATTTGAATTGTTGCTTTTTATCTAAATATCTAATTTTTTCTTCATTTTACAGAAATATGCTGTCATTGCATCAGAATACTTTTTCTGATTCATTTGCTAGGCTGTTTTTGAAGGATCATCTTTGTCTTTCATATCGTAGTGAATTTATTCATTATTTCACTCAACAAATACTTAGTGATTCTTGTTCTGTGCCAGTGAAACAAAACAAAGCCATGGCCCTTGTGGAGCTTACATTCTAGTGGTATGAAGAGAGGTAGCAGTTAATCTAACAGATAAGTAAATTACAGTTAATTTAGATGGTGACAAGGACCAAGAAAAAGTAAAGTCAGGTAGGATAAGAGAGTTAAACAGATATTTGGGGAAATACTCAATTTTTGTCTTTTTTCTCTGAATTAACCATTATTATCTTAAACCTCTGTGAGTATTTCAGTTACGTCTTTTCTGGTTTTTGCTGTTTCTAGTTTATTTATTATCTCTAATAATTGTTTCAGTCCTCAGTATGTTTTCTTAGCCCTGCATTCTCCCTTTCCATCCCTTTTATTGTTTTATTATCTGACTATTGATTCATTTGATTTAATTTGTGGTCTTGTTTTGAGGAAATTTGACAGGAGAGAGAAGGGATAGAGATGATCACTTTAAGGTATAATAGTAAAGTTGGTGGAATTTTCCTTTTTGTTGTTTTCTTAGGATAGAGATGATTTATGCATATTTAAGCTGGAAGGGAAGAAGCTAAAGGAAAAGATTATACAGCTAAGGTGTCCAAAAGTAAATTGGTCTGTTTCACACAGAGTATCTAGGTAATAATAAGATTTTTGAATCCAGGAGATCTGCCTAATTTCAAAGTCCATGCTTTTAAACATTATAATGTACTCCCTTTGAGAGGTAGGTTGTTTATAATGGAATTTTAAAAGTTTGAGAGAATGGATTTCAGAAGCAACAGAAAAAGGGTTAGTTGGGGGACTGGCAGAGATAAGACGGACTTCAAAGAGTCCATCCTGTTTACTAATTGGAGTAGTTAACATAAATAGAAGTTATGTTAAGACATGGTTTTTACCATATGAAATTACACAGCTCTGTCTTGCAGTGACTCAGGAATACTTTGAATAGAGGGGCTATTAATTTTCAACAAAGTGGGTATCCAGTATTATTTTGAAGAGTCTATTCCACGGGTTTTCTGTGGAGGAGTCACTACTTCCAGAGGGGCATTAGGAAATTTTTGGAGTGACTTTTGCTTATTGAAGTTTTTGAGAGTATTACTAATACCAGTTTTGATGTGGGCCAGGGAATGTAGATATTCTGTATCTCATGACCCCCATCCATATAGGTCAGATCCCTCTGAACGTTTATATAGATGAAAAACTAATTTTATGAAGCTAGACCAAAGTTCTTTTTGCACATAAACACAAAATATGTTTTGTACACCTTACTTTTATTAAATAAATTTTAATAATATAAAATCTTAAATACTTTTTAAAAGTATTGCTTTTGCATGGCAAAATGTATGCTAAAATTTCCTCCAATCTGACCATCCTGTAGATCGAGAGATTATATCTTATTTTGTTTAGAATTTGACTGGGAGTAGTGGGAGAGGAGAACTTCTACAAAGATTCACCATTTAAGAAAATCAGGTCACTGGGGTGCCTGGGTGGCTCAGTGGGTTAAGCCTCTGCCTTGGGCTCAGGTCATGATCTCAGGGTCCTGGGATCGGCCCCCCTCTCAGCAGGGAGCCTTCTTCCCCCTCTCTCTGCCTGCCTCTCTGCCTACTTGTGATCTCTCTCTCTGTCAAATACATACATACATACATAAAAATATTTATTAAAAAAAGGAAAATCAGATCACTGTCACCAGTGTCACTTGTGGTATTTGAGTCACCAGTTCTGCAGTCAGCATTTGTATCTGGGACATTAATGGTGATTACAGTGAGTCTGCATGATAGAATGATGCTTTGATACTGTCTTCTGATGTGCTTATGCATTTACATATATAAATACAGTTTAAAAAAAAAGAAATACATTTTATATCGTTCCATTGTAAGTTACTTTGCTTTATTCTTTATAGTTCTTTATGGGTATATATATGTGTGTGTGTGTATCCAAAACTGCACAAAAAAGAAGGAATGTATGTATAATTTTTAAAAATTGTGTGTAGAAAGTTTATTTTCTGTGTGTTCTATTTCAATATAGATAAAGGGCCCTATAAAAGAAGGGTACTGAATAGAATAGTACTGAGAACTACTGTTTTGTGCCTTTCCCAGTGATGTAAAATGGCTCATTTATTGTATTTTAAAGTCCCATAAATATGTGAGTGTGTTTCTCTAGACTGTTCTGTTTCTCTAATCTCTAATTTTTTTCTCTAATCCTGTTCCAGTGCAGTTTTATTTCAGTTACTCTAGCATTATAATTGGGTTTGATATATAGTAGGACAAAGAAGAAGAAAAAGTAGTATTATTGAGCACTTGCTGTTAGCCATTGCTCTAAGTGTTGTATATGAATTAGTTCATGTAATCATCACAGTAACACTAGATATTACCATATTTTGTTAAACCTAAGATGCTTCGTTAGTGATGCTTTCTTGATGTTATCAGGTGTCAGTGGAAAGTTTTCATTTGGCACATCATTATTGCCTCCTGGGTGTCAGCTGTTATTTTAAGATGTCATCAATTTCTGAGACATTAAAATATGAAAAAATATGTTGTAGAATCATTGAAATAGGATGTTGTCATCTTCGTTTTACAGTTGAAGAAATAAATGGGCAGAGTTTAACATGCTTAAGATCACATAGTTAATTGACTTCATAGCTCATATGCTTTGTTGGGATCTTTTAAATTTATTGTTGTATTTTTTTCTGTGTTTATTTCTGCTATATAGCAGTAGTTATGTTTGCTCTAGGTTCATGGTAAGGACCCTTTTTCAAATTGCAGAAGTTGCCCTCTGTTGTAGGTGTATCATTTCTAAATCTTCTTGTTTACAATTACTGGGTAATCCTGTCTACTGGGTCCATCTCTACAGAGTTCTCCTATCAGATGCTTCTCCCTATGAGAGAATACACTTTCTGCCCTTGATACTAAACTTACCCATGAGACTTGTTTAACCAGTGGAATGTGAGTGAAACTGATAAGCTGTATCTGAGCAGAAGCTTTCAGAGCCATCTCATGATTTAGCCATTGCTTTTCCGATCTACCATATGGAGAACAGAAAAGTTCTGAACATCTGAACAGCATGTTGCAGATAGGGAATGCCTTCACCCTGGAATGAAGAAGACCGTATGGACCTACAAGCCATCCATAATGGACATGTAGCATGAGCAAGAAATAAACCTTTATGCTATAAGCCATGAGATTTGGGTGTTGTTAATGCAGGATAAATTACTGGAGGTTGACCAATCTAGAATGCTAAAAGTCTTTTTAGGCATTTGGATTGAATTTTTTTTTTTTTTTTAAAAGATTTTATTTATTTGACAGAAACACAGCGAGAGAGGGAACACAAGCAGAGGGAATGGTAGCGGGAGAAGCAGGCTTCCTGCCGAGCAGGGAGCCCGATGCGGGGCTTGATCCCAGGACCCTGGGATCTGACCTGGGCCGAAGGCAGACGCTTAACGACTGAGCCACCCAGGTGCCCCTGGATTGAATTTTATCATATGTTTTTTCAACATCTGTTACTATAGTGAATTACATTGATAGATTTTTCTTTTTTCTTTCTTTCTTCCTTTATTTTTTTGATTTTTATTTTTCTAAAGCAAAACCACTAGAATAAACCCTCTTGGTCTTGGTGTATTTTTTCTTTTATATGTGCACCTGGGTTTTATTTGCTATTGTTTTTTAATTGTGGCAAAATATACATGACATAAAATTTATCATTTAACTGTTTATAGGTTTGGCGTTAGGTACATTCACATTGTTGTGCAATCATCACCCCTCTCCAGCCCCTCTCCAACTTTTTAAGTTGTAATATGGAGTCTCCTAAGGATCCCCAAGATCCCTTTCATGAGGTCTGCAAAGTCAGACTGTTTTCATAATAATAAGACATTATTTGTTTTTACTGTTGTCTTTCTCACAAATGTACAGTGGGGTTTTCCAGAAGCTGGAATACATTAAATGAATTGCAGCCAATTGAACATAGCAAATTGGAGCACTTTTCTATTAAAGAGATGCACCAAAATATAAAACATGCCACTCTTCTTACTAAATTTATTTGTAAAGTACATTTATTTTTATAAGAATGTTCTTAGCATAAATGGATTTATAGTTATTTTTCAGTGACTTAATAATAAAATTTTAGTATCTAATATGGTAAATATTGATAGGATGACCTATATAAGCAAAAGCTCTCTGGGTCCTCAGTAATTTTTAAAAGTATTTAAAAAGGTCCTGAGACCAAAATATTTAAGAACCGCTGCTTCAGTTAACAGAGAATATATGCTCCTTTAAAATGCAAAGTGATAGATTTGCATTTTGTCCTTGACTATTTGCATTTCTTCTTTTTAATCTGTTCAGATTTCTATTTTTCAGCTAATGTTGGCCATTTATATTTTCCTACTCATTTTTTTCCTAGGAATTCAAATCATATTTGTAGAGAATTTCAATAATAGTTAAATGTTTTCTCAAAATCTCTTCTGAATTTGTAATTCTGTCTCATTTTTATTCCTGAAGCTTGTCTTCTCTCCATTTTCTTGGTCAGACCTGGCAAAAGTTTGGTAATATCACTTATTACCTTTTTGAAGAATCAGCTTTTTGATTACTGATCATCCACTCTTAGTTTTCTTTTATATTGCTTTTTTCTTTGTTATTTCCTTGTAATTTTTTTTTTTTTAAGATTTTATTTTTAAGTAACCTCTATACAAGCATGGGGCTTGAACTTAAAACCCTGAGATCAAGAGTTACACACTCTACTGCCTGAGCCAGCCCGGGGTCCCCTTGTAATCTTCCTTTATTCTTAATTTGTTTTCTTTTCAATTCTTCGGCTGAAAGTCTTTTTTCTTTCCTAAGAAACTTACTAATGTCTATAATATAGTTTCCACAGTCCTGCTTCGCATGTCACAACCTTTGTTTTTTTAGTGACCTCATATTTTTTAAAAGGTAGTTCATAATTTTTGTTTTATCTTTTTTTTTTTTAAGATTTTATTTATTTATTTGACAGAGAGAGAGAGATCACAAGTAGGCAGAGAGGCAGGCAGGGAGAGAGGGGGAAGCAGGCTCCCTGCTGAGCAGAGAACCTGATGCAGGCTCGATCTCAGGACCCTGCGATCATGACCTGAGCTGAAGGCAGAGGCTTTAACCCACTGAGCCACCCAGGTGCCCCTGATTCTCTTAAATTCAAGAATAGTTTAGAATTTATTGGTTTCTTTGCTGTTGGTTACTTCATGCTACTTCTTTGTCTTGTACTTGCATAAGTATATTCTCAAGTAATTCTTTTGGAATGCATCTATGGGTAATAATCTTTGAATCCTTGCAGACCTGCATATGTCTTTATTTTGCCTTCACATTTGAAAGATAGTTTGGTTACATATGGAAATTCTAAGTTCAAAATTATTTTCCTAAAGAACTTTTAAGTATTTTACTTTGTTTTACTTTTATATCCACTCTTCGCAAATAGAAATGTGTGGTATCTAATTCTTTGTAAGTAATCTGCTTTCCCAACTTCCTTTCTCGTATGTTTAAGGATTTTTCTCTTTACTTATCATTGGTATTCTAAAATTTTACCAGGCTAAAATTTTACTCAAATTTCTGCATTCACTCTTTCCAACGAAGGGCAGAAATGAAATCTCTGTTATTTGCCTTTTCCAAAAAAGGCAGTATATAGAGATCTACCTGTATTGCTGCTTTTAATGCAAAAACTGCAGTTAACCTGTCTTCTCTCTTTTCCTGTTTTCTGTCCCTTACCTCAGAATTTGTAGCACCCTGGAAACTGTTCCCACCTGAATGCTATTCCTAGCATTCAGTCTCTGTGGGGAGTTTGGTTTCTTGCCTTTTATCTTCTTCAAGTTTCCAGTCCATTAAAAAGTATGCCTTCTTAAAAAAAAAAAGTATGCCTTCTTGTTTTCTGGCATGATTGTGGATCTCCTTTCTGTCATTCTGTCATTTTGAGGGTTTGGATTAGGAGGCTGCAGCATGTAATACTTTGCTACTTTAAACCAGAAGCTTTGCATTGTTTTCCTAGCTTAAGATCTTGGGCAAATTGTTTAATCTTTCAGTTTCAGTTCCACATTAAAAACAACAACAAGGGGCGCCTGGGTGGCTCAGTCGTTAAGCGTCTGCCTTCGGCTCAGGTCATGATCCCAGAGTCCTGGGATCGAGCCCCACATCGGGCTCCTTGCTCGGCAGGAAGCCTGCTTCTCCCACTACCACTCCCTCTGCTTGTGTTCCCTCTCTCGCTGTGTTTCTCTCTGTCAAATAAATAAAATCTTTAAAAAAAAAAACAAAAACCCTCTATTTTATAATATGGTCTACTAAAAGTTTATTTTAAGGATTAGAGTATACCTCAAATGCCTAGTACAGTGTGGGACGTAGAGTAGCTTTGTGATAAATAGTACTTGTATTGCTATGATATTAAATGCCTACTACAGTGCATGGCACAGAGTGGAAGTGTAATGAACGGTGCCCAGATTGCTACAATAAAACTAATATCTTCTGTGTGTGCAGTAAAACTAAATCATCATTAATCATTTGAAATTTTCTTGTGCTATCTCCACCTTATGTTGTGTTTGACAGTCAATTTTGGTAGCCTGCCTTTTTTTTTTTTTTTTTAAGATTTTATTTATTCGACAGAGAGAAACACAGCGAGAGAGGGAACACAAGCAGAGGGAATGGTAGCCGGATCATGACCTGAGCCGAAGGCGGAGGCTTAATGACTGAGCCACCCAGGTGCCCCGGTAGCCTGGCTTTTTTTTTTTTGGTAGCCTGGCTTTTTAATAGAATTTTGATCTTCACGTTGGGTTGTGGCCATTAGCTAAGGGCCATTAAAAAAAAAATTCCATAAAGAAGGTAATAATAACCGTAGTTATATTTTTGAATTATTGTTTTGATTGTATACAGTCTTATTGTACCTATTTTACTCATTTCTTTTTTAACAGTTTCTAATTCGAAGATAGTAAAAGCTTTACTTCCAAATTTGCTGTTAAATAACAAAATTAGCTTTTTATTTTTCTGAAACCATACACATCTCCCTCATCTATTGGCAGGCTTTGCTATTGCCTATTTCAACTTTACCATAAAAAAATCATTTAAAATTCGTTTTCCTTTATTTTCATGTTGTGTTTCAGTGTATATAGTGAGGCAAAAAGCAATAATCCCTCATCTCATTCTTGGATTTATCAAAAGCTGAAAATAAAATAGATCAGATCACTTTCTGGAGCAAAATTACTTTATTAGTTTAGTAATAATTTGAGGTTACTTTAAAGATAAGAAGCAGCTTTTGGGAGAAGATTCATTTCCTGCCTTTGGGCTTTATCTGCAAGAACTACATCTTCAGTGTCAAGAGATTGTGTATTTATAACTGAACTCTAATAAAGTCTGTACTGGGGATTCTGCACACCTGACTTGGTCATTGTGATTGTATATTAGGTGCCAAACTGTTGCTTTTCTTTAAAAAAAATACATTGCCAAGTGTTTCATTAAAATCTGCCTGTGTGGGGAGGACAACAAAACCTTGACTTTTTTTTTTTTTTTAAGATTTTATGTATTTGTTTGACAGAGAGAGACACAGCGAGAGAGGGAACACAAGCAGGGGGATTGGGAGAGGGAGAAGCAGGCTCCCCACTGAGCAGGGAGCCTGATGCCCGATGCCCGGCTTGATCCCAGGACCCTGGGATCATGACCCCGGCCAAACGCAGACGCTTAAGGACTAAGCCACCCAGGTGCCCCACGACCTTGACTTGATTTTAAGTGTGCTAGTTATTACCAACATTGTTAATGATGTCCCTTTGGAAAATAAGTTTGTATTTCGAAGTGGAATAAAATGTAGTTTTCTTTTTATTAGTGAATCAAGCTAATTAGAAGAGGTCATTTATTATAGTAAATACGTTTTCTCTAAACCTTATAAAATGTTTTCTACAACTCTCTGATGCAGCATGGGATATTAAAAACCATGTTCTGAGTTAGTTTTCCTTAAATCTGTATCTTCACAGTGTTAAAGAACTATACCTTTTTATATGAGCAATCCAGAATTACTCTCCTTTAAACACTCTTTTGATGCTTCTCCCACTTCTTGCTGTGTCTTTTGGTCATAGAGAAATTATCGTACAAAACAGATTACTTCAGAACTGCATCTTTCATATTTCCATGTCTGTGTGCATTTGTCTTTCTGGAACTGAGACATCTCTTTGGCATTGGAAAGAAGTGTTACATACGCAGTAAATTTTACAAACATACAGAGAATCATTAGTCATATTCCTCATTTTGAGGTACAATTACAGTATCAGCCTGACAAGGCTCTTCTCCTGTTTTATTAGTTTTCCTCTTCATCCCTAATTCCCTCTCCCATTCCCTTTTAAACATACCCTGATTTGATATGTATGCTTGAATATATGTCCCTTTATATTGTGTTGTTTTGAGTGTGTATGTTTTATATATGTAAATATGTATTACGGATCTTTTTCAGTCAACACTGCATTGCAGTGTGTATATCTAGTTGATTCTTACTACAGTGTGTGTGTGTGTGTGTGTGTGTGTGTGTGTGTGTAAACTTTATCTCATCCTCTTCCCTCAGAAATAAGCATTTAAGTTACCCTCCCTTCCTCCACAACAATACTGTAAAAAAAAACCAAAAACATTCTCATACCTGTCCCACCAAAGAGTTCCTTGAGGGGATATATCCAGGAGTGAGATTTCTGAATCAAGGAGTATATAGATAAATTTTTCACTAAGTACTGGCAAATTGCTTTCTGGAATACATATACCAGTTTGCATTCAATTTCATTTTGTTGGTGGTCACTATTTCTCCATTTTCTCATCAACACCTTATAATTTTTTCAATTATTGTTTATTTTGTACTTCATTGATTATTAATGAAGTTGAGTTATCTCTTCATGTGTTTATTAGGCATTCCTTATTCTTCAAGTTTCTCATTCATATCCACTGACCACTTCTCTATTGTATTTCCCGTCTTTTATGACTTTTGTAAGAGTTCCTTATATATTTTCGGTATTAATCCCTTTTTGGTTTTAGATATCAGTCTGTTACTTTTTTTGTTGTCCTTATGCTGAAGACTTCTAATAATTCACCAAAATCTGTTCTTACCTTTACAAACAGTTTAAGCTGGGCACATAGCTGCTCAGTTAGAGATTACATTTTTTAACTTTATCATTAGCTAATTGAGGCCATGTGACTAATTTTGCCAATCATGTATGGGTAAAAGTATTACGTGCAGTTCTACTTTAATAGCTCAAAAGAAAATTTTTTTATGTGGACTTCTCTTTTTCCTCGTTATGAGTTGGAAGATGGATGGGTTTGTTATTTCAGGCCATAACTTAACTTTCGCCATACCCTAGCAAATGGCAGAGCAACAAATTAAAAAGAGCTTAGGTTTCTGAGTGACCATGTGAACTAAACAGTCATCTTGCCAAACTGAATTGCCTCATGAAACAGTTATTTAAGAGATATATAAACTTAAGTCCAATATTTGAGAGCTAATTTGTTACTAAGCTTAGAGTTGACTATAATGTAGTGTCCTTTTATGGAGCATAAATTCTCTCTTAAATGTAGTCAAATCAATTTCTCTCTATATGGTTTGTGCTTTAGAGGTCTTGTAGATATTCACTGCTCTGAAGGTACCAAGATATTCTCCTCTCTATTGGTTTTGTAATACTATTATATATAGGTCTTTAATCTATGTTGAGTTCACCTTTATACATGTTCTGAGGTAGGGATCCAACATTATTTTTCTTAGAATGGCACAGGTGTTTCCTAGTACCATCTATAAATGATGCATGCTTTTCCTACTGATTTATGGACCTTCTTTATCATGTCAAGTTACCGTATATCCATGAATCTGCTGCTAAGCTCTCTTTATTGTTGTATGTTGCTATGGCAATTATACAGTTTTTTATTATTGCTTAGTAATATCTTACTACCTAGTAGGGTTAGTCCCTTTATACTTCTCTTTAAACTCAATTGAATTATTTTTAGACATTTATTCTTACATAGACATTTTAGAATAAGTGTGAAATTTCTTGAAAACTACAGCAAAACCTTCCTGATATGTACTGGAACTGTATTGGATTTATAGATTAATCTTTAAGGAACTACGTGTAAATGTTTTATAGTTCTTCATTCATTTAGACTTTTTTGTGAGGTGATTTTTCATCCATTAATGTTCTCTGCCTTTAAGTTAATTCCTAGATATTTCATATAACTATTTTGAGTGATACTTTATTTTCCATTTGACTGTTCTGGTACAGAATAATGCTATTGATTTTTTTAAGTTGGTTTCTTGTATCTGGCAGTCTTTCTAAATTCATTTATGATAATAATTTGTCTATACCATCTGCTTCATCTCTTTTAATCCTTATTCCTTGGTTTCTTCCCTCTCCCCCCCATTTTATTATATTAGCCATTAGCCATAGCCATATGTTGAACAAAGCCTGAGTGGGCATCTTTTCTTATCTGTATCTTAAATGGAGTGATTCTGAAGTTTTCCATTAAGTATGATGTATATTAGCTTTTAGTATAAAGGCTTTATCAAGGAATTTCCTTCTGTTCATAGTTTACTGGCATTCTTTTTTAAATAAATCATAAATACTTCTTAAAACTATCAGATGCCTTTTCTGAATCTATTGAAATAGTCGTTTTCTCCTGTAGTCGATAATGGATTACGTTGGTAGATTTTCAAATATTAAACCATTCTTGAGTTTCTTGTGTTAATTGTTTTTGAACAGGATGTGTTATTTTTAATATACTAACAGATTCAATTCACTAATTCTTCATTTAGGATTTTCAGACATCTGTGTTCATAAATGAAATGGGCTTTAGTTAATTGTCTCAAAATGCGCCTGCAGATTTTAATTTATGGAGGTGACATTGACATGGAGAGACCAGTGCATTGGGAGATTGTTACTGTTACCAAGAGAAGGGAGCATGCCACTCCACACAGGGATACGGGAAGCACCAGGTTTAGTCAGGAGGCAAAAGCAGGAGCAAGGGGAAAGGCAGGGCAAGGCAGGGGAAACACTTTAGAATTGGCTAGTTTGAATAATGTTGGCAGGCCCTGGACTTACAGAGGTGATCTCCTGTTGCTGATACCTGACCTTTAGAGCTTAGGGCAGAGGAATAATGCCTCCTGGAGTATAAGAACCAGGTAGAGATGATTTGGAGTTTGGGCTCTAGGTTTGTTAGTTTATGTAGGAAAGATATATTCTTGGACTATAACCCTTTGCTATCTCTCAGGAATTGGCCAGCCTTGGGAGAGAGAGTTTCTCCCTAGTCAGCAAGGTCACAAATGCCAAAGCATCAAGAATACAGAAAATAAGAACATACAGTTAATGTAATTGGCCTTGTGGTGGATAGATGCCAAGTAAAGTCTAAGAAAACACAAACAGCTCTCTGTTCTTTTTTTTTTTTTTAATATTTTATTTATTTATTTGACACAGAAGAGATCACAAGTAGGCAGAGAGGCAGGCAGAGAGAGAAGTGGAAGCAGGCTTCCCCCAGAGCAGAGAGCCCAATGCGGGGCTTGATCCCAGGACCCTGACATCATGACCTGAGCTGAAGGCAGAGGCTTAACCCACTGAGCCACCCAGGCGCCCCTCTCTGTTCTTTTCTTATTATTATCTAGTTTTGAAATCAAAATGATATCAGCCGTATAAAACATGTTAGGTATTTCTCTTTGTATTCTATTATCTGTAACAAATTGTAGAAAACAGGGATTATTTGCTCCTTGAAAATTCAGGAGAATTCAGCTTGTATAACTCAGCTTTTACTGCTGTTTGGGAGAGGATGTCTTTGTGGTTATTGGTTTGTTCAGATTTTTTTTTTTAAGTATTATGACCTTTTGTAACGTAATATTGTTAACATAAATATTACAGTCTTGTACTTTTTAATCTTTCATCTATCATCACCTGTATTTCCTCACTTTTCTTGATTAATCTTGCCAGAAGTTTGTCTGTCTTATTAATCTTTTCAAAGAACCAGTATTTTATTTTATTCATCT
Source organism: Procyon lotor (assembly GCA_028646535.1). Lineage (NCBI taxonomy): Eukaryota > Metazoa > Chordata > Mammalia > Carnivora > Procyonidae > Procyon > Procyon lotor. Next base: position 11,400,330 of record CM053619.1, on the reverse strand, counting down.
TTGCATTTTGTGGATTTCTACTCTTGTTTGATTGATTTCTGCCTGTATCTTTGTTTCCTTTGTTTTTTTTGAGTTATTCTGTAGATATTTTTTCAACTTGAGTTGAACTTTGATATTTTTTATATAAGCACATAAATCTATAGATTTTTTTGAGTATTGTTTTAGTTGTCTCACAAATTTTGTTACATAGTATTTTTGTTGTACTTTTCTAATTATCCTGTAATTTCCTTTATAATTTCTTCTTTAACCTGAGGTTTTAGAACTATGGCTTTTGAGTTTCTAGACATATGGGTGGAGGTTGTTTTTTGTTTGTTTGTTTTTGGTGCCTTTTGTTGTGGTTAGGGATTTCTAGTTTTATTGTTAAAACCAAAGAACATAAATTATATGGTGTTTGTGGCCAGCACATAGTTTTTGCAAATGCTTCTTGTGTCTTTGAAAAGCATCTATATTTTCCACAGTATGTGAGTTCTCTATATATTCGTTAGTTTGGACTTACTTCTATTTTCTATAATTAATCTTTTCCTGTTGTTTTGTTAGCTTCAGAGAAGAGTAAGTTAAAATTGCCATCTAAAATTGTTGATGTCTCTATTTCTGAGAGTTGCTTTGTAAATGTATGTGTAACATTGCAAAGAAATTCACACATGCTATAAAATGCAGTCATTTTTAATGTATTCACAGAGTTGTGCAGTCATTATTATTGCCTAATTTTAGAACAGTCTTTTTAGCCCAAAAAGACACTTGTGCCCATTAGCAGTCATTCTCCATTCTCCCTTTCCCCAGACCCCGGAAACTACTTATTGACTCTCTGTCTCTTATTCAGTGGGTTTACCTATTCTGGATTTCAAGTAAGTGGAATCATATGTGGCCTTTGTAGTCACAAAACATGGCTTCTTTTACATAGCATAATGCTTTCAGGTTCATCTGTATTGTAGACTTTATCAATACTTCATTCCTTCTTATGGCCAAATGATAACTCTGTTGTATACCATATTTTGTTTATACATTCATCTTGATGGGCACTTGGGTTGTTTCCACTTTTTGGTTATTAAGATAATGCTACTGTGAACATTCATGTACAGGTTTTTGTATAGACATGTTTTCATTTTTCTTGAGTATGTACCTAGGAATGGAACTGCTGGGTTTTATGTGGCTCTGTGTTTATCTTTTGAAGTACTACCGGACTATATTCCAAAGTTGCTGCACCATTTTACAGTTCCACCAGCAACATTTAAGGATTCCAGTTTCTACATGTCCTCAGCAACACTTACTAATTTTTTATTTTAGCTGTTCTGATGGGTGTGAAATAACATCTCATTGTGGTTTTGATTTGTATTTCTTTGATGATTAATGATACTGAGCATCTTCTGAAGTGTTTGTTGGCCATTTATATATCTTTGGAAAAATGTCTATTCAAGTCTGCAAGTCCTTTGTCCATTTTTAAATTGGTTTTAGTCTTTTCATTGTTGAATTTTAAGAATTATTTATTCTGGATACAAATCCCTTACCATATATATGATTTGCAAATATTTTCTTCTGTTCAGTGGGTTTTCACTTTCTTGATACTGTCTTCTGAAATACACTTATTTTTAATTTTGTTGAAATGTAATTTGTCTTTTTTTCAGCCATTGCTTGTACTCTTGGTTTACTATGTGTCACAAATTTTGTCATGTAGTGTGTAACCTGTGGTCACAAAGATTTATTCCTGTGTTTTCTAAGTTTTGTAGTTTTAGTACTTTTAGGTTATGATCCATTTGAGTTTTTTCTATATGGTGTGAGGTAAGTACCCAGCTTCATTCTTTTGCGTGTATGTATCTAGTTGTTCCAGCACTATTTATTGAAAAGATTCCCCTGTTGAATTGTCTTGGTGTTTTATTCATTGTAGAAACATAAATGTTCGTTTGTCAGTTCTTGATCTCTTTTTCCTTCAGTATATAATACAGTACCCTACTCTTCCTTTATATTTGTTTTTGCCTTCAATTCTACGCTTTTTTTTTTTTTTTAAATTTTCTAAATACTGTGAAGCTCTTGGTTCACAGTTGTCCTTCATATTTCCCAGCCATTTATTCTCAGCATTTCAGTACCTTTTTGAACTTAGGTTATGCCTGTTGACCTCCTATTCCTACATCTTTTAAAAATACAATCTTAAGAATTTCTCTTTAGATCAGTGAGTTTAACTTATTTACATGTATTGGAATGTTGTATTAGAACTTTTCTGTCACATTATTTTATATTTTTTATCATACTTCTTGGCTTTTTTTCCTTTCCCATTGAATAGATTGGTTTTTTTTTTTCCTAGTTTGAAAGTTACACATTTTGCTCTGTTTTAGTTAGAATTTTGGTCATTGTGTGGTAACAGGTGGTAACTACACTTACTGTGGTGAGTATAGTGTAACATATACAGAATTATTGAATCACTGTGTTATGCACCTAAAACTAATACAACATTCTGTGTCAACTGTACTTCAATAATAAACATTTTTTTAAAAAAGAAAAAAATTTGGTCATTGCCTCACACCCCAGATAAATCCAGACTTTCATTTATGTATTTGGTTTTTTGTAAGTATTTTTATCTACATCACCATCTTCCCTTCAACATAAGTACTGTGGCAAACTTTGGTCTCTTTTTGTCATTGCTGTATTTATATCACCTAGCAAGTGAGATGTTGGCAAATTATGGCTTACGTGCCAGCAGCCTGTTTTTAAGTAAAGTTTTATTGGAACATACTAAGATCTGTGCTGTCTAATACAGTACCCACTAGTTATAGAGAATTTTAACTTTAAACTTAAATAAAATTTAAAAGTTCCTCAAGTCACAGTAGCCACATTCATGTTGTCCATAGCCACATGTGATTAATGGCTACCATATTAGACAACACAGATAAAGATAGAATACTTTAGTTATCCCAGAAAGTTCTGTTATACAGAGCTTCCCTAGATTTTTGGCTCTGGATTGTTTTGGTTATATGTTTTGTTTCTTTTTGAAGATAATAGTAAGTTTTACTGACTTATTTGTTCACTTTTTTTTTATTTGACAGAGACAGCACAAACAGTGGGGGTGGGGGGGAGAGAAGCAGGCTCCCCAGAGAGCAAGGAGCCCGATGCTGGGCTCAGTCCTAGAACCTTGGGATCATGACCAGAGCCAAGGGCAGACGCTTAACCAAGTGAGCCACTCAGGCACCCATATTGATTATTCACTTTCATGTATCTTACAACATCATTCTTGTTGGGAATGATTCCTTTAATGAGAATTTTCAAAGAGGGCCTTTTATGTAGGAAATATTTTAAGACTTTGTGTGCTTAAGATAGCTTTACTTTTGATGATAGTTTATCTGGATATAAACCTTTTGGTTCAAAATTCTATCAACATTTTAAAATTATTCTGCACAGTAATTTTAAGAATTACTTTAAATCTTGTGTTTCTAAAGGTATCTGATGTCATTTTGATCTTATTCCTTTATAGGTAAACTACTCTTTTTGTTAGAAGCTTTTAGAATTTTCTTTTGTTTTTGATTTTCTTAAATTTCATTGTATGTATCAAGGTGTTGTTTTTGTATATGTATATGTTTTATTTATCTTCTGGCACTCACAAGCTGTTCAATTTGACATTTTTTAAGTCTAGAAAATTCTCAGTCATATATTTCTGTGAATCTGTTTATACATCTTCTGTATCTTCTGTTTTTACAAAGTTAATACTCTATCATGTCTTCGTACCTTTACAAAAATCTTTCTTATCCCTTCGTCTTATGTTTCAGAAGTGTTAGCCTAGTAATTCCAACTCACTAAAACATTTTTCAGCTATACCCCTTAATACATTCACCCATCTCTTGATATTTTCATTTTAACTGTTTTCTATATATATTATCTCAAATTATTTTTTCTTTTTTTATTTTTTTTAAGATTTTATTTATTTGTCAGAGAGAGAGAGAACACAAGCAGGCAGAGAGGCTCAAATTATTTTTTAATTAAATCTCAAATCACCTTTATTTTATTTTATTTATTTATTTATTTATTTATTTATTTATTTATTTATTTATTTATTATTTTTTAAAAGATTTTATTCATTTATTTGACCGAGAATGAGAGAGCATAAGCAGGAGGAGCAGCAGGCAGAGGGAGGGGGAGAAGCAGACTCTCCACCAGGCAGAGAGCTCTACATTTGCCAGATCTCAGGATGCTAGGATCATGACCTGAGCCTAAGGCAGACGCTTAACCAACTGAGCCACCCAGGCGCCCCTCAAATTGTTTCTTTTTAAAAAACTATTTCTACTTCGTATTACCCATATCCTCTCATTTCTGAGGATATGTATTATGGTCATTTAAAATTTATAATTTAACTAGCTCATTAGTTTTGGTTGTTTTTTTTAAATGAATATACAGTTTTTTGTATTGTTTTTAATCTTTTAAAAAAAATTTTATTTTATTTAAATTCAATTAACATATAATGTATTTGTTCTTAATCTTTAAAAAGATCTTAATAGTCCTTATACTTCAGTGCTTGCTTGATCGATTGATTAATTTTTTCTATGAACACATTTTCCATTTAGATTTTCAGCCACATTAAGTTAGTTGGTACTGTGTTTGAAAGGAGTGGTCAGGTTGTCAGGAGAAAGGACCAAGAACCCCAGAGCAGAGAGCCTATGATATTAGTCTGGACTTCCCAGTTACATCATCCATCAAGTAACCCTTCCTATTATCAACATCAGAGAGTTGCTCTTCATTGAGACCAAGCTTCCATGGAATTTTGTTCAGCTAACAGAGAGAAGATGGGGGTTGCCGCCCCACCCAAATTGGAATGCTGCTCTGACAGTACCTCAGAGCAGTTGCTTTTTTTTGCCTGAGGCAACTGAAGAGAGACATTTTAGAAAAGCTCCCCATCATCCAGTCCCCCAGTTGTATGCCATATACTGTTCAGCTCTGGGTTGCTACTCTTCCTTACCTCTGTCCAGACAAGCCAGCATTTGTTTCCCCAGGGATTTTTCAGTTTGTTTGTTTCTCATATCCAACCTCTCACTTGTAGAACAATTTCAAAAGGAGGGAGCTTGGCTTAATATCTTATCAAGAATTGTAAGGTAGGGGCGCCTGGGTGGCTCAGTGGGTTAAAGCCTCTGCTTTCGGCTCAGGTCATGATCTCAGGGTCCTGGGATCGAGCCCCACATCAGGCTCTCTGCTCAGCAGGGAGCCTGCTTCCCCCTCTCTCTGCTTGCCTCTCTGCCTACTTGTGATCTCTCTCTCTCTCTCTCTCTCTCTCTCTCTCTCTGTGTTAAATAAATAAATAAAATCTTAAAAAAAAATTGTAAGCTGAGAATGACTAATTTAAAAAATTATGTACATTTGGCTTTTGATTACATGAGATTTTTTTTTGCCACAAATTAATTTTTCTAACTATCTCTAATTATTAATTTAAGCTTTTACTAGTTGTTTTCCATTTAGGGATCACATAATTCTCTTGACAGTGAGAAAGGAACAAAAGGAGGTCCTGGGCAATGGAAGAAACTGGTCTAGGAATAATTTTTTTTTTTAGGATTTGTTTATTTATTTGAGAGAGAGAGAGTATAAGCAGAGGGAGCAGCTGCCAGAGGGAGAGGGAGCTGAGCAGGGAGCCCAATGTGGGGCCTGATCCCAGGACCCTCTGATCACGACCCGAGCCAAAGGCCGACGCTTAACCAACTGAGCCATGCAGGGGCCCTGATCTAGGAATATTAAGTGATAATTCAGAAAGTGGATAATGTAGATTTCAGTGCACATTTTTTTTTTATGATTTTCTTGTTCAGAACTTTTAAATATCGTTATTTAAGCATCTGATATGTATAAGACATTGTGCTGGGTGCTACTGATAGAAGTTTTAATAAGATAAGATCTCTGCTTTCAAGGAGCTCTTTTTAATACTTTATGAAAGTGAATTTATATATAATTCAGGTTAAAACTAAAATATCTTCACTTCTGAGAGAAGTTAAAATTTCAGAAGCTACTAAGGGTGTTTTGTTGAGATTAAGGACATTTCTCTTTGAGCAACCAGGATAAAAGCCAGATGGAACAGCCCGCCTTACTTTGAGAAGAATTTTTTTGTGGGCTCCTTTTCTTGTGCACAGCTTTTGTTCATTTTGCAGTCTACTTGACTATGACCTGTTTTTGGCTACATGCTCTCTAGCTTCACATGACTTGGGCTATCATGCTTTCTGTTCTTAAAATCAACCTCATGTCTTAGTGTTTTTATGCATTCCAGAAATGATTTGCTTTGTATACTTGAACCATGGTCTTTAGCTTGTTTCTGTCAGTCTGTTCATCTGTCGCGTAATAATTTGCCTCTGCTACTAGATTCCTACCTCTGAATTTGCTCTGTACCTGTCCTTATATGTAGTTGGTTTGACATATTTTGGCTCTTGGCTTTAGTTTCTAAATATACCCTTTTGTTCTTCCTGAGGTGATTCATTGAGGCTTTCTTGCAACTGATTTTCTAAAACACTGGTCAGCCCTGTCACTGGTTCAGATCCTCTCTTCCTGTTCCAAATTTTTGAGTTGTAATAGCCATAGCTCATTTTTAAATTCTTATTATTATATAGTTTTTTATTTAAAATTACCCACCACAGATAAAAAGAGTCTACAGTTTTTTGTGTATGGCCTGATGTTATTTTACTTTTTAAAAACAACTTTATTGAGGTATAATTGATTTATACATGCACCTATTTGCAATATACAGTTTGCTAAATTTTGACATTAGTATATACCGATGACATGACATGAACTGTCACTGCAATAAAGCTAATCAGCACATCATCACACCCTACAATTTCTTTATGCCCCTTTGTAGTTCCTCCTTCTTGCCCCTTCTGATCCCCTCTGCAATCCCTAGGCAACTACTCATCTAATTTATCTAATTTCTACAACTATAGTTTTCATTTTGAGGAATTTATATAAATGGAATCCTGCAGTATATACTTTTGAGGGGTGTGAGTCCCTTCTTTCAGCATAATTACTTTGAGATTAATTCACACTGTGTGTGACTGAAGTCGTCCACTCTTTTTAGTTGCTGAGTAGTATTCTATTGTATAAGTATACCACAGTTTATCTGTTCACCTGTTGTTGATTATTTTGGATTGTTTCCAGTTTTTGGCTGTTAAAAGTAAAATGGCTGTGAACATTTATATACAAGTCTTTGTATGGACCTATACTTTTCATTTCTCTTGGATGAATACTTAGGCATGGAATGGCTGGATTGCATGGTAGGTGTATATTTAACTCTAAGAAACTGCTAAATTCTTTTCCAAAGTTGGGTGCTCTGTTTTACATTTCCACTACTAATATATGAGAGTCCTAGTTGCTCTAAGTCCTTTGTATGGCTATGTTGTCATTTTACTTTTTAGTAAAACATTTTATTCTTTTCAAGTTCTGCAACTTGTGTTTACATTTAAATGTTTAATAATTCCTGGAATGTGTTTTGGTGTTTGTTAAAAGGAATGAGGTAAGGTAAGAAATCAGTTTTAATATTTCTTTCAAAAGGCAGACAGTTGTTTCTACATCATTTTATTAAATAGTCTATCATATATCCATGGATTTAAAACTTGCCCTCCTAAGGAATTGTTTCAGGTGAATACATTTTTAGGTTCTTTGCCTGTTCTTCAAAACCTAAATATTTAGATATTAGAGAAAAATGGAGAATAAATCAGAAAGTTCTCCACTTATTTTAAGGAGGTGAAATTACAAGGCTCATGTTCTGTATATGAGATATAATTGAGTTCTCAATGGAGAACTGTTGTCATAAGATTTCAAAAATGTACATTCATATCTTTTGGATAAGTATGATTTTTTTGTTTAATTTGTAATCATTCTAAAAATGCAGCTCTGGATGAGTGATCTCTGTAGAACATACGTATGATTCCACCTCTGATCACAATTTCTGCAGTCTCCTAGCTTAGAAACTTTAATAATACCATGTTTGGTCCTGTTTTCTGCATTCCTTCTGTCCATCTGCTTCCAAGTTCTGTTTCTTTTAGAGCATCTCCTAGTTTATCCCCCTTATCCATTCCCATGTGCCGTGGTCTTACAACTCAGTGCCCCTTGTCTAATTTTGTTATCCATATACATTGATTACAGATCATGTTTCTAAATGACTTTTTCATTAAGTTTAAAAAAGTTAATTCTTGGTTAAAGCCTTTCCCTTCAGCTCAGGTCATGATCCTCGGGGTCCTGGGATCGAGCCCTGCAATATCC
>CM053619.1:11377893-11391622 GCA_028646535.1 Procyon lotor | reverse complement strand
ACATAGGTAGCGAAACTAACAAAAAGCAAGGAGATTATGTAAACAGAATTTAGGGTGGAAAGGGTGGGAGATGAGATTTAGGGAAGGATATGTATTGACTTCATCTCTATTGATAATGTTCCATTTCTTAGGCTGAGTAATGAATTCACAGATACTGTGTTATTTTTTATAGATAATTTTTCATAATTTTTAAAGGTAGTGGTAATGTCACGTGTAGGGAAAGTTGACAGGGTATAGGAGGTTTACAGAGAGAGGATGCCTGAATATAGTTGGTAGAGAAAAAAGAGATACATGATTAGTAAAAGAGAAGATTTGATAAATACCATTAGGACCCAATTACAATTGGAAGCTAAGAAATAATATTTTCCAGGAGTGCTTAGCTGCCTTACTATAGACAGCAGGTGGTTGCATGGATTCAGGACTTATGTTTATCAAATAGGTGTAAAAAATGGGCAGTGGGGACTTAGATTATTGGCAAGAGTAGTTAAAGATTTACTACTGTAAACATTAATAAAAAACAGGAAAATGAAGGCATTAGTGGCATCTGTCACATCAAAGAAAGGATATAGTGGAAATATATGAGCAAGAGCTATATATTTTATTGAAATCTGAAACACTGTAAGTTGCACTGTTATTTTATGCATCATTAAGAAAGCACTACCAGGGGTGCCTGGGTGGCTCAGTGGCTTAAAGCCTCTGCCTTTGGCTCAGGTCATGATCTCAGGGTCCTGGGTCTAGCCCTGCATCAGGCTCTCTGCTCAGCAGGGAGCCTGCTTCCCTCCTCTCTCTGCCTGCCTCTCTGCCTACTGTGATCTTTCTCCTCTCTGTCAAATAAATAAATAAAATCTTAAAAAGAAAAGAAAAGAAATCACTACCAATTAAACTATAATAGTCTTAGGAATTAGAATTCTAATTATATATTTACTATACAATACAATGTTGAAAGTTCTTTTAGACTTAATAATATGTAAATTTTTACCTTTGGTTACTCTTATACATATATTAATAAGCAAAATATGAATAAAAATAATTAGTTAAGAGATCCCTAAAACTTTTTCAAATCCGAAGTTTTTTGTTTTTTTTCTTGATCGTAGTAAGTACTCAGTCATTTTGTTCAGATTTTCCAAGAAATGCATATGAGGGAGTCATCATCAATCAGTCTTTTTTGAACTTACTTCTTCACTCAGATACATTGATGACTATATTTTTCTAAGTTTATCATTCTTTCTGGTGTCAAGCTTAATGGTCATAAGGAGGTTGTTTGGAGGTAGTTAACTAGGCATGTTAAGTAGTAAGCCCAAGTGGGAGTCCAGAATAAATTATCTCTATGTAATTGCATAATTTTAAGAAATGTTAGGAGCACCCTGGTGGCTCAGTGGGTTAAAGCCTCTGCCTTCGGCTCAGGTCATGATCTCAGGGTCCAGGGATCAAGCCCCGCATTGGGCTCTCTGCTCAGTGGGGAGCCTGCTTCCCCTCCTCTCTCTCCCTGCCTCTCTGCCTACTTGTGATCTCTCTCTGTGTCATGTAAATAAAATCTTAAAAAGTCATGTAAATAAATAAAATCTTAAAAAAAAAATGCTGTGTCACCAGCACTTGATGATATTCATTCTGCAGGTTTTGGTGCTGACTCTTTTAGTATTTACACACATGCAGGTAGAACCAACTACTAAGAATACCTCTTGTTCAGAAATAAAATCTTGCCATTTGTAATGGCATGGATGGAACTAGAGGGTATTATGCTAAGTGAAATAAGTCAATCAGAGAAGGACAATTATCATATGATCTCTCTGATATGAAGAATTTAAGAGACAGGGCAGGAGGTGGGGGTTGAAAGGGAAAAATGAAACAAGATGGGATAGGGAGGGAGACAAACCATAAGAGACTCAATCTCACAAAACAAACTGAGAGTTGCTGGGGGGTAAGGGGATAAGGATAGAGTGGCTGGGTTATGGACATTGGGGAGGGTATGTGCTATGGTAGGTGCTGTGAAATGTATAAGCCTGATGATTCACAGACCTGTACCCCTGGGGCAAATATACATTATATGTTATTTTAAAAAATAATAATAAAAATTTTTAAAAAAGAATACTTTTGGTTAATAGCAGATAATGCCTGCTGATTGTAAAGTGTATCCTGATTTCATCAATATAAGGATGTGAAATAATGTACATCTTCTGTACAGTGAAATTTGGTTGGTAGGAAGTAGTGGTTGTTATTGGATTGGTTGTCCAGATTTACATTTTCAGAGCTGGAGCAGTCGCAGATAAATGACAAGGGTGACAATGATAGGGTAGCTACATGGAGAGGAAACCCTCATAATTGGACTGAGGAAAACCAGGTCAGGTCAGTGTGTTATAGGGATTATCTGTGATGATGATGGCATGATATAAAGCAGAAAAACTGAGATCAAGGTGTCAGATAGTAATAAAGGATTCATAAATTGAGAGTAAAAAGGCATAAAGGTAGCAGTTATATGGTATGAACTTCAAAGGAGTAGGGGTTTTACTTTTACCTGCAGTGTATGACACTAGAATCAGGAGGAGACACAGTGTCTTCCTTATGTGAAGTATGTAAGCCATGAACAGCCTCAGAAAAAAGGGTATCTTCAGGGAAGAGCCACTTTCAGTCAAGGAAATAAAGGTTCATCAAAGAGGATGAGAATGCAGGGACATCATGGGAAGGTTTTAATCAAGGTCAAAAACACAAGAAGGAGTGTGGCCATAGTATGAGAGGGGATGATTAGTAGTGAACATGGACTAACATGGGCATAGCATTAAAGTTTGCCCATACCATTAAATGTTGTTGAAAACAGATTTTTAAATGGCTGCAGAACTCTGTGTTGAAGGGTATACAGCTTACTTAACTGATCTTCTGATGTTGAAAGTTAGCTTGCTTCAAGTTTTTCACTAATGTGAATGGATATCCCACTATATAATACAGTGATTATAATAGTTCCTAAATCCTTTTGTATATCTTTCTGTTTATATCCATACAACAGACTCCTGAAAGTGGAATAATTACTGATTGAAGGGAAATGGATATTTTTTCAGACTTTTAATAACATTTTGCCAAATTGGAACAATTTCACACTTTCACAACGTAGGAGTGTATATTTACTCATTACCGTGCCAGTATTGGATGATATTAAAAATCTGTACGAATTTGATGATAAAAGTTAATATTTTCATTTTCATCTCCCTAATTATTGGTAAGATTGAAGATTTTTTCATATAATTAATGGTCACTTATATTTTCTCTTTTCTAAATTTTTTTGTTGATAGCCATGTCCATTTTTTCTTTCTGAGCTTATGTAATAAAAATTTTGTGTATTTTTTGCAGCTCTTAAGCAGGCTTTGTACTTAAATGAGAGTCAGGTGAAGGTGGACAAACAAAGCTCATAATAGAGATTGCTGAGTTGTAGGACCTTTAGTAAATGATCTGTTGCTAAGTTAAGAAAAATAATAAAGAACAGGAAGTTTTCATTTCTAAGTTCTCAAAGTACAACCAAAAATTATAGTCATAAGCCATTTGAGGAATGACTGATTCTTGAACTGTTTTTTCTTTAGTTGAGAACTGTTTTTGATAAGGTAAACATCTTAATAAAGAAGGCTATATGTGGTTTTTTAAAATTTGTGACTTAATAATTATGGAAAAAGATTGATTTCTAAAAAAAAAAAAGCCCTTTTCTGAATACTTATTTTTCTTATTTTTAAAGAAAATTTGCTTAATTTTGTAAAAAATTTTTGTGACTAAAGAAAGGTAATTCAGTAATATAAATTAATGTTCCATTATCTTATATCTTTCCCAGTGTTATTAAACTATATCCCACATATTGATAAAGGAACTCTAGTAATACATATAAAGCTGTTTTTCTTCTGGCAGTTATCAAAAGCCCAGGAGTTAACCTATCTAAACATTAGTAGTGATGTAAGAAATGCAAAATTGTGGTTTCTCTTACATTTATCTGAATTAATTGTGAAGGTTTTAAAAACCATTTCCCTTTTAATTAAATCATATCTGTCTGCATCCCAATAAAACATCAGATTGATTAAATAATTTTTTTATTATTTATTTATTTATTTATTTTAGATCTTATTTATTTGAGAGAGAGTGTAGAGAAAGAGAGCACAAGTCGGGGAGTGGGGGCAGAGGGAGAGGGGGAGGAGGAAGGCTCTTTCCTGAGCATGGAGCCCAATGTAGGGCTCCATCCCAGGACCCTGGGATTATGAGCTGAAAGCAGCTGCTTATCCAACTGAGCCACTCAGGTGTTCAATTAAATAATTTTATTCTCTACACAAAACAAACTATCAGGGGAGGTAGTAAAAACTAAGAATAGCCAGTCACGGTGTTTTTCCTAATTCTGCAGTTTATGGTGCCTATACTTGATAACCATGTGTGTAGAGGATATTGTTATATATTATTAGTATCTCGAAATGGACCTGGCATTTTTATCTCCTTTTTTTTCCATGTTCATTTCTTTTTTGGAAATTAAGCTAAAAGAAACCTACCCACTCTTAGATTAGACTTAAAAAATTAAGATGTTGATCAAATATGGCTCCTCTCCCACTTTCAGTGCTGTACATGTAGTAGGCTCTCAGAACATGTTTGTTGAATCAAGTTGAAATATTTGCAAGAAACTATTACTTCAGGTTTATAAAAGGTTATTTCCCTGAGCTTTTTGGTACAAAATCTATTTTGAAAGATTGGTATGGTAGTTTTTGCACTTTTAGGACAGTTGGAATGTTTACATAAGAGCCAATTTATAACTTGAATTATTTTTTTCCCTAAGAGAAAGGCCCAGGGCACCTGGGTGGCTCAGTCAAGTTAAGCGGCTGACTCTTGGTTTTGGCTCAGGTCATGATCTCAGGGTGGTGAGATCAAGTTCTTGGTAGGGCTTTGTGCTAGGTGTGGAGCCTACTTGAGATCTTGAGATTCTTTCTCTCTCACTCCTTCCCTTCCCTGCTTACACGCAAGCTTCCTCTCTCACTCTCTTTCTCTTAAAAAAAAAAAAAGAGAAAAAAGGTAAAGGCCCTTACAGGGAGTAATTTTTATCTTCCTACATTTAAAACAAATGATAATTTGTAGTTTTATTAGAAGGCACTATTAATGAATATTCTCTTTTTTGAGAATTTTGACCAATTTTGTGAACAGTTGGTCTTCAAAAATAAAATTAGAATAATTGCAGGCCTGCTAATTTTAAAAGTAATCAATTAATGACTGTATTTTATGGTTAGGACACTCACATTCATTTTTTTTTTTTTTTTAAGATTTTATTTGTTGACAGAGAAAGCACAAGCAGGGGGAGCAGCAGCATCAGGAGAGGGAGAAGCAGGCTCCCCACTGAGCAGAGAGCCTGAAACGGGGCTCAATCCCAGGACCCTGGGATCATGACCTGAGCCAAAGGCAGCTGCTTAACCGACTGAGCCACCCAGGCGCCCCACATTGATTCTTAATCATTATTTAACAGCTATTTTTTCCTTAGGCCATTTGTAGGCTAGAATATTTTGTGGCAAGAACTAAAGTGTTCTGTGATATCTGGGGCTTGAACTCATAATCCCAAGGTCACGGGCTGCATGCAGTACCAACTGAGCCATTCAGTCACTCCTTCCTTTTTTATTTTTAAAGATTTTATTTATTTTTATTTGACAGAGAGAGAGATCACAAGTAGACAGAGAGGCAGGTGGGGGAGGAAGCAGGCTCCCCGCTGAGCAGAGAGCCCGATGTGGGGCTCGATCCCAGGACCCTGAGACCACGACCTGGGCCGAAGGCAGAGGCTTAACCCACTGAGCCACCCAGGTGCCCCTCACTCCTTCCTTTTTATAGAAACTATAGATGGTCCCCAACCTAGAATGCTTTGACCTAGGATTTTTTAGCTTTACAGTGGTGCAGAAGTGATACACATTCAGTAGAAATTGTACTTCAGATTTTGAATTCTGATCTTTCCCTGGGCTAGTGATGTGCAGTACTCCTGTCATACTGCAGGGCACTGGTGGTGAACCACAGCTCACTCACGGTCAGCCATGTGATCATGAGGGTGAACAGTCCATACACTTAAACTATTCTGTGTCCATATAAACTATTCTGTTACTCACTTTCAGTACAGTATTCAGTATATTACATTAGATATTCAGCCCTATATTAAAAAGTAGGCTTTGTGTTAGATAGTTTTGCCCCACTATAGCTAATGTGAGTGTTCTGACACATTTAAGGTAGGTTGGGCTAAGCTATGATGTTAAGTAGGTTAGGTGTATTAAATGCATTTCAACTTCCAATATTTTCAATTTTTTAAAAGATTTTATTTATTTGAAAGAGAGTGTATGCAAGAGACAGCAAGCACAAGAGGGGAGGGGGGCAGAGGGACAGTGAGAAGCAGGCTCCCCACTGACCCTGGGATCATGACCTGACTAACCACATGACGCAGACTAACCACTAAGCCACTCAGGTGTCCAAATATTTCCAATTTGTTGGCATTTTAGTGAAAGCTTTAATAGTTTGTCAGAGTTCCTTTAGTTTGGAAACTGAGAATCAAATGAGCTTCAAAAGGAAATAATCTTCCTGACTTTTTCAGCTTAGGTTCAGAGCTACCTCTTTATCCACTGACTGTTAAAATTCCAGGGATACAAGTCTGTGAATAGAATTTGTAAAATTGCTCCCTTCATTACGTTATCACCCTGTAAGTAATTGATTTTTCAAAGGTCAGACAGACAACCTCCTTCAAAATGGCTATAAACATGGAAACAAAATCTCTTATGTCTCACAGTATATATACTTTACATTGGAAAGGCCCTTCCCAGTCTGCTTATTCTGCATTACATGAGTCAAAAAAGTACTAGCTTTGTGTTTTATTTTTCTAAGTTCAGTAGTTTAGATTGAAGCAACCAGTTCTAAAGTGACGGCGGGTGAACTGTGATCCACTGGAGGAGAGATAGGAAAAAATAACAAAAGCAAGTAAAAGAAGTAAAAGTTCAGTGTTTGGGGACTTACTCTTTTAGTCAGTCCTTAAAATACTACTAAGTCAGTGATCAAAAAATAATTTATGCTAAAAAAAAATAAATAAAATAATTTATGCTGATTAGAAAGACTGAGGCATTAAAAATAGATGGGAAAGAATTAGTGAGATAGGCTTATTAGAATATTTAATATTTTAATGTTTAAAATTGATATTCTAATGAGTAGAAATTATCACAGGGAAATTTGTATTAAATGAGTAATAAATGTAATATACAGTAATACACTTAGCATACCACCTGGTTCAATAAATGTTAGCTTTTTATTATCAGTATCTTTTTGTCTAGTTGAAGTCAGTTTACCATCACCTAAAATGTCCTTAGTTCTTTGCCCATCCATTTTTATTAAGTATGTGTTCTATTACTCGTATGGCCTTTGTGAACTAACTTTATCTCCATGGTCATAGGGAACTAGAATTA
Organism: Procyon lotor; assembly: GCA_028646535.1. Taxonomy (NCBI): domain Eukaryota; kingdom Metazoa; phylum Chordata; class Mammalia; order Carnivora; family Procyonidae; genus Procyon; species Procyon lotor. The sequence continues at coordinate 11,384,195 of CM053619.1, read as the reverse complement.
GGTTTATTTGTTTTGTTTTGTTTGTTGCCATGGAAAATAAAGGAAGCACCAATTCATACTGTACAGCTGAAAGCAGCAAATGTCAATAGGCTAGAGAACTATAGTCCTAGGGCTGAGGATTATATTTTTCAATAAAAGATAAATTCATCAGTAGACTTAATTTAAGATAAAATTCACATAACATAAAATTCACCCTTTTAAAGTATGCATTTCAGTGTTAGAATATTTACAAAACCTCATACTTTTAAGAGAGAACATTTTTTAAATAGTTTAATTATATTTTTCTTAGCTGTAAATGTTTACTTTTTCCCTTGTGGTTACTATTTCCTACACCTTTTGCGTTCTCTTAAGTTTTTTTGATTCAGGTCTAATGTCACATCTCTTTTAGGAAGGCATTCTTGATTCTTTGCTCCCACAGCCTTTTTTTTTAAATCCCTTTATTATATAGCTTATCACATCTATATTGTAATTATCTCTTTAGTTACTTGTCTTCCCCTTCAGATCATTTATCTCTCAGGGATAGAGACTGTTCTTATTTTCCCCACTACCAAGGAGCTAGAACAATACTTTAGTATGTATTTATTGAATAATTATAACCACAGATAGTTCTGGCTGCCGCTAAGCATGTTCTAAGAACTTGATATAGTATATACAGTGGTGAGTATAAAAAAAAACAACGTGCTTTTTGTAGCTGGGAATCCTACCATTAAATATGTCAGAAGGAACCAGTGCTTCCCCACCCAATACATGCACACTCACACACTCACATTCACATGTGCAAACGAAATTTGAAATCCATAGAGATCAGTTGCCTTAGTGGTGAAGATGGGAATAAAAGGCCATGTTAATCTCATTTTTCCTTGTACCATTCTATTTTCTCTTACACCTTACAGACTGTGCTCTTAATTTACAATAAAATTCATTTGTTTCCTTAGGTTTTGGTAAAAGACCTTGAGAATGTTAATTTAATTATAATATTTTTTCCAATACCTTTCTGGGTTTTTGTTGTTGTTGTTGTTGTTGTTGTTTAAGATTTTATTTATTTATTTATTTGACAGAGAGATAGTGTACAAGTAGGCAGAGCAACAGGCAGAGGGAGAGGGAGAAGCAGGTTCTCCGCTGAGCAGGGAGCCCAATGTGGGGCTTGATCCCAGGACTCTGGGATCATGACCTGAGCTGAAGGCAGCCACGTAACCAACTGAGCCACTCAGGTGCCCCACTTTTCTGTTTTTTAGTATAAGTAAGAAACTAGTTGTCTACCAGAATACTGGAAGAGAAATTTTAAATTGGTTAAAACAATGACAACATTTTTATGTTTTATAGACCTCCGTGAGTGAAAGCCTTCAAAGGGAAGCTGCTAAGAAGCAAGCAATGAAACAGGTAAGGTGGCTGAGTGAATTAAATGTATTTGGTGAGATAAGTATTTCAGTATGAGTTCTGGTATATAGGTCCTAAGACTGAGCAGAGTAGTTGTGTATAAAGAAATAATTATATCTTAACCCTTCTTTTCTGAAAATGTGTAAGATGTTTCTTGATTTACATATATTTCAGGTTTTTGTGATAAATTTTCAAGGCAAAAGCACAATGAAGAATTAACTCTTCATTGCTATGTTGTCGATTAAACCCCTTTCTGCTTTCAGATGACCCAGTAGTCTTAACAGTGGATTGTATGGTTTAATAATTCTTACTATGAGCCTACTTGCTTAAAAAAGTCTTTTTGCATCAAAGTGAAAATTTTGTATTTGAAATTCATCTACTAAGAATGGGGAATACCTGATAATTTTCCATAGATTTGCCTCACACCTTATATTTATATAGTGCTCTGTCATATTTCTAGGCACTTTTTTGTACACTTTGTATTTTTACTTTTATTTATTTTTTTTATTTTTTTTTTAAAGATTTTATTTATTTGACAGAGAGAAACACAGCGAGAGAGGGAGCACAAGCAGAGGGAATGGTAGCGGGAGAAGCAGGCTTCCCGCGGAGCAGGGAGCCCGATGCGGGGCTCGATCCCAGACCCCTGGGATCTGACCTGGGCCGAAGGCAGACGCTCAACGACTGAGCCACCCAGGCGCCCCCACTTTGTATTTTTAAAATGCTCACAAACCTGCCTATGGTCCTAATTTAAGAAATCTGAAACTTCAAAAGGATAAATTACCTCTCATGATCACACAGCTAATTACAGAACTAGGCCTGAAGGTTTACTAATTTTTCTGCTACACCATTGTATCTTAGATTTAGCTGCTGCAGAACTTAATGAAATTAAACAATGGCACAGTACCTTTCTTTTTAATTTTTTCCCCTCCACATTTTTTTTAAGTTTTGGCATCTGTTTCTCCCTTGTCTACCTGGAATCCTGCATAAGGATTAATTTGTTAAACACTTTCTAATGTGCCAGATTTTATGGCAATGACTTTTTTTTTTTTTTTTTTTTTTAAGATTTTATTTATTTGACAGAGAGAAACACAGCGAAAGAGGGAACACAAGCAGAGGGAATGGTAGTGGGAGAAGCAGGCTTCCCACAGAGCAGGGAGCCCGATGCGGGGCTCGATCCCAGGATTCCGGGATCATGACCTGAGCTGAAGGCAGCTGCTTAAAGACTGAGCCACCCAGGTGCCCCAGCAATGACTTTTTTTTAATGAAGCTGATACCGTTATATAAAGCTGATAACAGCACATCGTAGAATACATATGTGGGGGAAAAGGGAGGAGAAAGCAAGCATTCAGTTTTGAATATTGTTTAATTCTGTAGTAGGCAAAGGGAATCATGGAGGAACACATAGAAAACTTTGAAGATACTTGTAATATTCTAGTTCTTAAGCTGGGTGACATATTCTTTTTTTTCCCTCCCTCCCTCCCACCCCTCTGGGTGACATATTCTTGAGTGTGAGTTTTTGCGCAGGTGTGTATATATGCTATTCTATATGAAATGCTACATAACAAAAATAATTTTTTTAAATGTTTAAAATTTTTTTAATTTAATTTCAATTAATTAACATATAATGTATTATTGGAGGTCAGTGATTCCTTAGTCTTATAGAATACCCAGATGGCAACCACTTTTTAAGAATTAACTTCTTAATATAATTCTGTAAAGATAGATGCTCTTACAGTCTTCATTTTATAGTTGAGGACGTGAAGGCTAAAGGGTTTATGTGACTTTTATGAGGTCTCGTAGTTCAACCCACTCAGTACATAAGTTGCAGAGCCCACACAAAATTTTAGCCCCTGTTTACTGCCACCCTGGGGAATGGGCACAGAATTATGAAGTTCAGTAATGTCAAGATAATATCTTTGTTTCATAGTGGAATATAATGTGTAACTCTAACAGTCTCAAAATGATTCAGTACAGACATTTTTTAAAATGTGATTTTTTTAACATAAATGCTGAAATGCTTTGAGTTAGAACTTTAGAGCTCAGTGAATTTCAGAGGGACCATCAAAGTTCAACTTTTTACCATCATCAATGAGAAAATTAGTTATAGAGAATCTGGTGACTTTCCCGAGGTCATGTAGTTATCTTGTTTTCTAGTGTTCTTCTGACAATTTTGTATTGCCTTTTCGTACTATTTTTTAAAGCATAAATCCCAAATCTAATTTTTATTCTTAATCCTAGCTGTCCAAAACCACTTTTTCTAATAGTGAAACTTTTTCTCATAGTTTGCTTGAAAGTTAGGAGGTGCTCTTATAGCCGTTCCTGTACCTTTGCCTGCCTGCTGCCTCTTTGATCTCCCATCTGTACTTCCTGCTTTTCACTTTATTCCCCACTTAGATGATTTAGCTCTTGTCTTCTGCTTTAATCCCAAACTAACTTTTATGATGAAGAATACTAACTTGATTGCATTTACTAAGTCTGAAATACAGTACTCTTAGAAATGGGGTATTTTATTTTTATTTTTTAAGGCATTTTAAAATTTAAATTCAGTTAATTAACATATAATGTATTATTAGTTTCAGAGTTAGAGTTTAGTGATTCATCATTTGTATATAACACCCAGTACTTATTATATCATGTGCCCTCCTTAATGCTTGTCACCCTGTTACTCCATCCCCCTACTCACCGCCTCTCCTGCAACCCCCAGAGTCTCTTATGGTTTGTCTTCCTCTGTGATTTCGTCTTGTTTTATTTTTCCCTCCCTTCCCCTATGCTTCTCTGTTTAGTTTCTTAAATTCCACATATTTTTAAAGATTTTATCAGTTGAGAAAGAGCAGAGTGAAAGAGAGAGCATGAGTAAGGAGAGGGAGGGGCAGAGGGAGAGGGAGAAGCAGACTCCCAGCTGAGCAGGGAGCCCAACTCAGGGCTCCATGCAGTACCTTGGGATCATGACTTGAGCTGAAGGCGGATGCTTAACCAACTGAACCACCCAGGTGTCCCTTAAATTCCACATATGAGTGAAATCATGTAATTGTCTGTCTTTGACTTATTTCACTTAGCATAATACCCTCTGGGTTCCATCTATGTCATTGTATGGCAAGATTTCTGGGGGTGTTTTTGATGGCTGAGTAATATTCCATTGTTTGTGTGTGTCACATCTTTTTTATCCATTCATCTGTCAGTGGAAATTAGGGCTCTTTCTATAGTTAGGCTATTGTGGACATTGCTGCTATAAACATTGGGGTGCAGGTGCCTTTTTGGATCATTACATTTGTATCTTTGGGGTAAACACCCAGTAGTGTGATTGCTGGATCGTAGAGTAGCTCTATTTTTAACTTTTTGAGGAACCCCCATAATTTTTCCAGAGTGGCTGCACCAACTTGCATTCCCAGCAACAGTGTAAGAGGGTTCCCCTTTCTCCTCATCCTCACCAACATATGTTGTTTCCTGACTTGTTAATTTTAGCCATTCTGACCAGTGTGAGGTGGTATCTCATTGTGGTCTTGATTTGTATTTCCCTGATGCTGAGTGACCTTTGAGCATTTTTTCATGTATGTCTTCTGCCTATTTCTTGACTGGATTATTTGTTCTTTGGGTGTTGAGTTTGAGAAGTTCTTCATAGGTTTTGGATAATAGTCCTTTATCTCATATGTCATTTGCAAATACCTTCTCCCATTTTGTAGGTTGCCTTTTGGTTTTGTTGCTTGTTCCCTTTGCTGCGCAGAAGTGACCTTGCTGAAGTCCCAATAGTTCATTTTTGCCTTTGTTTCCCTTGCCTTTGGCAGCGTGTCTAGCAAGAAGTTGCTGCAGCTGAAGTCAGAGAGGTTGCTACCTGTATTCTCCTCAAGGATTTTGATGGATTCCTGTCTCACATTTAGATCTTTCATCTATTTTGTGTCTATTTTTGTGTATGGTGTAAGAAAATGGTCCAGTTTCATTATTCTGTGTGTGGCTGTCCAATTTTCCCAGCACCATTTGTTGAAGAGACTTTTTTCCACTGGATATCCTTTCCTGCTTTGTCGAAGGTTAGTTGGCCATAGAGTTGAGGGTCCATTTCTGGGTTTTCTGTTGTGTTCCATTGATCTATGTGTCTGTTTTTGTGCCAGTGCCAAACTGTCTTAATGATTACAGTTGATGTCTTGATGATTATTTGTAAGAATCTGAAGTCCGGAATTGTGATGCCATCAGCTTTGGTTTTCTTTTTCAATGTTCCTTTGACTATTATATAGGTTCTTTTCTGGTTTCATACAAATTTTAGTATTGTGTGTTCTAACTCTGTGAAAAATGCTGATTGTTATTTTGATAGGGATTGCATTGAATATATAGTTGCTCTAGGTAGCATAGACTTTTTAACCGTATTTGTTCTTCCAATCATCAGCATGGAATGTTTTTCCATTTCTTTATGTCTTTCTCAATAGCTTTCATGAGGGCTCTATAGTTTTCAGAGTACAGACCCTTTGCCTCTTTGGCTAGGTTTATTCCTAGATATCTGACAGTTTTTGGTGTAGTTGTAAATGGAATCAATTCCTTTTCTCTTCTCTCTCACTTTTAGTGTATAAAAATGCAGCTGATTTCTTTGCATTGGTTTTATATCCTACCACTTTGCCGAATTCCTGTATGAGTTCTAACAATTTTGGTGTGGAGTCTTTTTTGGGTTTTCCAGAGTAACATATCATCTGCAAAGAGTGAGAGTGTGACTTCTTTGCTGATTCAGATTTCTTTTAAGAAATGGAGTATTTTAATAGCCAGACAACATTTCTTTTCTTTCAGTTCTTTTATCTGGTCTTCAAGTGCACAGAACTGATGATGACAACATTATCTTACTCTCTATTTCATTGGAAAACCTATAAAATGTCATCATTAGGTGTAATATTTGCAGTAGGTCTTTGGTAGATATCTATTGTCAAGCTAAGTTCAAAAGTTCTCTG
>CM053619.1:11348541-11371677 GCA_028646535.1 Procyon lotor | reverse complement strand
CGATGCGGGGCTCGATCCCAGACCCCTGGGATCTGACCTGGGCCGAAGGCAGACGCTTAACGACTGAGCCACCCAGGCGCCCCCATTCTAACTAGTCTTGAGTGGAGCTACGTTGTGCAGGAAGAGAAGAGAGCACTGAGGCGTATGGAGGAATGGTATAAGGAGCAACAGAGGTAGAACTTTTGGCTTTTGTGTCCTAGTCCCCAGCCACCCGTTCTGCCGCCCTTCTGGCTGCTGACCTCCCAAAATGCCAGGCCCACTTTTGTTTTCTCTATTTTGGTAGCATTCCAGTTGCCAGACTACCACTGCTCTCAAAATATGCCAGGCCATGGCCTTTTGCAACGTGACAAATCTAAGAAACAGATCACTGTTGACATTGTCATGAACGCTTACTTATGAGGGCCCATCTTCCCAGGATTTTTGCGCAGTTTACTAGGGCTTTCTACAACAATGACCTGATCCAGTCGATGACTCCAGACTGGAGACTTCCAGGCTGCAGGTGCATGTGATTCCAGATTCCAGGTGAGCAAGTGGAGGATCATTCCACAAACTCCAACCTTTTATATGGCTAGGGCCCAAAAGAGTTAAGAAATTGACCTTAGTCTTTAAAAAAAAAAAAAAACTACCAAAATTTCATATGTGGCTCCCTCCCTGTGACAAAAGAGCCTGAAGAAGTCTGTAGGTGGGTGCCTTTGTGGGAGATGAGCTCAAGGTAAAGAGTGGTATTTGAGGAAAGCTAGAACTTTATGGACCAGCGAGTCTGGTATTCACTAAGACTTATAGTCCCTTGGAGTGCTTGGCAAAAACAAAAACAAAAACAAAAACCAAAAAACACCAGCATGCTTTATCTCTCTCAGAGATTAAGCATGCAAATGGGCCCATAAAGGCTTTTGAGAAGTCCTGTAGTAAAGAAACCTATTTAACATTAATTAATGCATTAATCCAGCATTCTTCAAAGTTATTTGACCACATAACCTTTTCCCTACCAGTAACACCTAGTGATGTTCCAAGAATATTTTGTGCCTTAAAACACTTAGAGAACTGTTAATCCAGTCCAATAAGCACATTTTACAGATGAAGAAACTAAGGCCCAGAGAAGATGAGCAACTTGCCAGAGTTAACTAGGTCCTTTCTCTACCAGGCTTCCTTGACTGGCTGTATCGTGCTTCCTAGAAACCCACCGTTCCCCGTATGGTGGGCTATCACAAAGATGACGGTGCAGTCACCCTTACTTACCTCTGTTGCTAATGGATCTGAGCTGTGATAATTATTCACCCTCGGGTGATGTTTTCTTGAGGTCAATGGAGGAACTTGCAGGAGAGATGACCAGGATTTGAGATGCAGTCTGACCAAAGATTACTGATATTTACTAACCTACCTTGAGTTCCCACCCCTGACTGTGACCTTTGGATTTTAATCAATGGACTGTGATAACAAATGGACTGAGATAAAGGACTATTTAAAGGAACAAATTTAACAATTCTGGGTCTGAGTGTGTATTTCAGGCAACGCCAGGGTCCAAGGCCCTTGGGGAGGAATGAGGCTGTGATAGGACTGGTTTCGGCGTAGGAAATAAATAACTCCCCTGCAGTTCACCTGGAGTTCAGTTTTCCTGTTTGGAAAAAGAAATGAACTCAGCTGTTCTCAGAAAGGGCTGATGTTTAATTGCCTTATGTTCTCCTGCTTAATTTCTTATGAAATGTTTTAGGGAGATGAGTGTGATGGTCTCATATTTGAGTTTTGCATCTAAGAGCCCACAGACTAGCCCACCTCAGTTCTCAGGGCATCACAAATACGGTCCCGGCTAGCTTTCCCCAAATACCACCCCTCACCCTGAGCTCATCCCCTACAAAGGCACCCACCTACAGACTTCTTCAGGCCACAGTAACCTTCTTGCTATGGCAAGAAAGACAACCAAACAAGTAACAACTCAAGCATTTTCAATTCTGGAAATAACAAAGTAACACATTACTGGGAATCCTGGTGACCTCAACTACGAACTCTGGGGGCACTGGATGAAAAATGGCAATTCACCGCTCCTGAACCTCTAGTGGCAACTTCCACAGAAACTATTGACCCCTTGACGACACAAGTGAGAAGAACTGGACCAGAAATTGGAAAACCTAGATTCTGTGTCTCCCTGTACTTATGTTGTTGGACAAATCACTGAAATAAGGAAATTTTGAGCAAGATTATTCCCTTCCTCAATATCTTTTGTCTAATGATACCTGCCCATCCACCTCACAAGGGATTCTGACAGCAAAAGGAGAAGGAGATCATCTACATGCTTTGAAAAATATACAATCTTATATAAATTGCAAGGTTCTAGTAATAAAATTTTATAGCACATTATTCATTACCGTATTAATATTACTATAAGGGTAACCTTTTTTTCCCACTCTAATAGTTTGAGCTAAAATTATTACATTGCTGCAATAGCCTTACTTAGTGATGATTTTCAAAAACAGCACTCGTCACACTGTTGTTAGAAAAATGCCCATGGACATTTTCTACCATTATCTCCACTTAAATCAAAATATGTGTATTGCTTCAGGGGCACCCAGTGGCTTAGTCAGTTAGGTGAAACTCTAGGTTTCAGCCCAGGTCATGATGATCTCAGGGTCCTGGGATAGAGCCCTGCCTTGGGGGGCAGGGCGGGGCGGGGCGGGGGGAGGGATGGTCTAATGCTCAGAGAGGAGTCTGCTTGAGGATTCTCCCTCCCTCTTCCTGTGTCCATGCCCAACGGCGGCAAGCAGAAGGCAAAGTCGTCATCTGATAAGTCTGAATGCTCTACACAGCTCAAGCCGTGGGCTGTGGTGCATGCAAATAACCAGCTCCCTCTCTCACCACTGACTGGAAGGCTACTGGGAGTGGCAGCCATCACGGGTCGCATGTTGGTGTAGACATATAAATATACAAGACTGAGAGCCAACTGGTGAACTTCATGCGGGGGCCTCTGAAGAGAGCACAACCAGAGACTCCTTTTCTCCCAAAACAATTACTAGTTAGAACACACACACACGAGCACCTACCTCTTTAAATGTCCCCGGAGTGACTATCAGCCGGTAAGCTATATATGTGGGGATGCAGACGAAGGACGAGGTCCCTATGCAGTAACCCAGGATGACACTCCACTGAGGGTAGTTATACTGGAAAAGTCGGAGCTGGGGCGGGCTCATCAAAAAACTGCAGATGATGAACTGAAACAGCAATGCCAAGAAACATTACAAATCGTAAGGACATCCTTGCAGACGGGGCGGTTCTGATACCACGAACCGCAGATGCTAGAGCTGGGATCCTTTCGGGAAATTCCCCAAATGTGACAGATCCTCGACTGATCTCTGACGCGTAGAACTCACTCATGTCTGAGCCAGAGCTGCAACCAGGAAACCGCCAGGTGCCTGTATTGATTTTCCTCTCCACCTCCGTCTCGACCGTTAGAGTGAGGATGCCAAGGCCTCCTCGGCGTGTGTTCCGAGGAATTAAAGCAACCCCTTCGGGGCACAGGGGACGACACCGGCAACTATGAGGAGTGGTTTGGGCCCCATCTCGCCAGACAGTGGAGGAATGATCTGGAAGACCTGTCCACGGCATCTGCCAGTCCTCGGGCCCCATAGTTCTCTAGGCTGCGTTTTCATTTCCTCCTGCATTTCTCGGCTGTCAGATGCAAGTTACCCGTGTCTGCGAGAGATACTCTGGTTCTCAAGACCTGGAGAGGCCTTGGGCTCCTGGGTATATGTGTCCCCTCTTTTCTTGAGGTCTCTGCTCTCTACACTGGGGGCCTTGGCCTGGGGTTTCTACAGGCATGGCCCTGCCCCAGCCCTCATCATGGCCGGTCGTGGAAGGACAAAGAAAATCGGAGTGAAAATATCTCCCCAGAAAAACACCACGGTGTGTTCCCAACACTCAGTTTATAGGTTTTCTTACTTCAGTTTGGTTTCCAGAGGGAGAACGTAAATACCAGTTTTTGCCTAGTAACCACGGGGCCGCAATCATTACTGCTCTCGATTTAACTTTATTTTATTACTCCGTGGTCGTAAAGAAGGCAGCGATGTAAACTATTTGTGTGGTTCAACCTCTATTTATATCTTTTCTTCTTTGTCTGCAGGTAATAAAATGGGAAGTTGTTAAACACACATCCATCTTCCCAACAGTGTTTTCCTACGTCTGGGAGGAAGCTTTCCAAACAGGAGCCCGGCCCCAGGCAGACCCTTCTCCAGACTCGCTCTCCTCACCCCTAGACCCAGCTACTCAGGGAGCTGGTTCTGGAACACGGAGAGGCGAGACGGATGCTGCAAGGAGCCCTTCTTGTCATCTCTTCATGTCAGATGTGTGAAATCCAGCCCAGTTCAGAGAGGCCTCAGCCTCCTGTGGTAGCCGGTGTGCGCTACTCCCAGCGAACCCCGTGCACAGACGGCCCTGCCTCTCCCTGCTCAGACGTGTTTTCTTTTTTTGAAACCCGGCTTCAGTGAAGGAGAATATTTTTAGTAAGCTACTCCTTGTTTACTGAAGGCAGCCTTAAAAAGCCCAGGGCCAGGGATCTGGTGCGTAAACCCAGAAGCGGAAGATGGATTTGCCTCCCCTTCACTGGGCACTGGAGCACTTGCCGTTAGAGGAAGTGAGTAAAGCAAACGTCACAGGGATTAGGAGTGACAGGCCTCAGCGCAAGTCTGTGCGTGAGTTTTGCTGGGCACAGGAACTCCCTGACTGCACACCACTCGCTCACCCAGGCTGCAAGACAGCCGGAGGCTCGCAGAGCTGAAAGTCCTAAAACCCTGGGGCCAGGAGGGGGGTGGGGCGGGGTGCCTGTGAGGCACTGACCTTGGGCATGACAGCTAAGTCAATTTTAGTTGTCAAGGGGGAATATTTTAGTGCACTATTTTTAAAAAGACAAGATCTGACAGGGCCAGATTAGGGTAAGGTGAGCGAGGGGAGACGGGCAAGTCCAGGGTCAGGCCTTGTGTTTCTTTAAAATGCTGAAATCCGCTGACTGGGGACTTTTCTGCACTAATTTGGGTTTTTAAAAAGCGTTATATTAAAATATCTTTGATTACTGACTGGTAATCCCCCCCTTAAATTTGAAGGCACATAGTCCCAATACCCCATTTTACATTTTACCCCCTCAGTTTGACACCTGTGGTAGAAGGCCTTACTTGCCCCTCCCGAATCCCCGCCCTCACTGGGTGGAGGATACTAAAGTAGACAACAAACAGATATGGCTTCTTCCTCCAAGGAACCCAGGCAGCATCACCTCTTCCTTTGAAAACCAAATGAAAGGATGTAAGCAGATTATCAAGCAGCACTGGTAAGGACAGAAATCACTAATCCATCTACGTGAGCGCCGTGAGCGCCATGAGCGCCGCGGCTAGTGACGGCAGGCTAGGCTGTTCGCGCCAACCCTCTCACGGAAAACAACTAAAACTCCTGGATTTAAAAAAAAAAAAAAAGACATTTTTAAAACAGATGAACAGAGGGGAAGGGGAAAAAGAGAGAGAAAGGGAAAGCAAACCGTAAGAGACTCTAAAGGCTAGAGAACGAACTGAGGGTGGGCTGAGGGAAGGGGTGGGGGATGGGCCCGCTGGATGATGGGGATTAAGGGGGGAGCTTGTGTGAGCACAGGCTGTTGCATGTAAGTGATGAATCACTACGTTCTACTCTACTCAATATTACACTGTTTTTTGTTTTTTTTTTTTTTAAGATTTTATTTATTTGACAGAAACACAGCGAGAGAGGGAACACAAGCAGAGGGAATGGTAGGGGGAGAAGCAGGCTTCCCGCCGAGCAAGGAGCTGGATGCGGGGCTCGATCCCAGGACTCTGGGATCATGACCTGAGCCAAAGGCAGACGCTCAACGACTGAGCCACCCAGGCGCCCCTCAATATTACACTGTTAACTAACTAGAATTTAAATAAAAATTTGCAAGAAGAAGATACGTGTATTTTTTTTTTTTTTTTGATACATGTATTTTTAATCTACCTAAAAGCACTAGTGAGCTGATAAGGTATGAGGAACTAGCAGGCCAAGTCTCAGGGAACACCAGAGCCCCGGAGCTCACCCCAGAGCCGCTGGGAACTATCTGCTGCCCCGGGCAATGGTTGCCTTTGGTTTTGGAAACCTGCAGGGGCCTGGGGTACAGCAGAATCACGCAGCATCATCGCAGAGGCAAGATGGAAGTACAGCTCTTCTGATATGTTAATGTCCAGATGTATGGGCGCAAAAAGTACCAAGCAAAGGGCTGCCCAGAGAAAGTCAAAACAGAATACACGAAGGGATTTTTCCTTGTTGTTGTTTTAAACAAGACAGGGAAGGAACAACTCACTCTATGTCAAAACCAGAGATGTCCCTAAGACAAAATGTTCGGCCCAGACATTCCTAACAAGCTGGAGCCCGATGGAAGGACCAGTCCAACAAGCTTTCTGGCTCTAAAAGATAAAAAAAAATTCCCTCCAAGATAAAGTCACAGTTACATGAAAGAACTGGAGAGTGATCCCTGTTGACAAGCACGGAGTCACTTTACCCCGCGCTCCCTCCGAGCCCAGCTGGGCTGTGAGCAGGGAGCCTCGCCTCCTTCGGAGGGACACCAAGAGGTAAGCAGGGTGAGCACTGAACACAAAGAGGCAATGCTTGGAACTCCATGTTCTCACCCAGGCCCTCTGGCATTAGATTCTACTTTTGACCCAGGTCCACGCTTGAGGACTTTCGTGTGGGGCATCTTGGAGAAAATGGATACGAAAGAAAAGAAAATGAACACGAAATTACAAGGACCCCTCCTCCCAGGGCTTTCAAGGACAGCTCGGGAAATCCTTCCCAGGTTTTAAAGAGGTCTTACGTGTCAGGTGACCTGGGACCCTTCAGGCTTCAATTTCCTTAAATGTAAAATGGGGTATCAGGGCTCCGCTCCTTCACAGAACTGTTGTAAGGATTCATAAAGCAACAGGTCTGAGTTTACCACGAAGTCTAAACTGTCCTATTCTGGACACGTCCTGTTCACTAAAGGTTACTTATCGTTCTCATTGAGCAGGGGAGTGATGGACACATGCCGCAGGGATGCAGATGACCCTTCCATGGCGCTGGAAAGGGGGGACGCCTGGGGAGCACAGTGACTGGGAGGGGACACCAGAGGGACTTCTCAAGGGCTGGTCATGTTTTTGTTTCTTAGCATGGTTTCCGCTGCAAAAGCATGCTTGATTTATAAAATTGCAAGGAGATGTACACTTGGGATTTGCACACACTTTTCTGTATCTCTGTTACACTTCAGTACGATTTACTCTAGATAAGTGTTGGGGTGAACCTTTCTTCGGGGCCAGAAGGAGAGGGAAATGACCACTCACCAGGAGAAAGAGAGGGCTGACGGCTACCCAGCAGATCCTCCAAAACCACCCAGGGCTGAAGCCGAGCATTTCCTTCACGTCACTGCAGAACTGAGTGATGCCTAAAATCACCCGCAAGAGAAAGAGATTGACTGAGGGAGGGTATGGACTGTCTTAGCCCCTGATGCCCAGGGACAGTTAGCCACTCTGGAGTTTGTCACAGCAGGGGCTCGGTACACCAATCTGGTCTAAAAGTGGGACAGCAGACTTGTCACAAAACTGCATTTGATAGTCAGCAACGTTCTTTTTACATCGGGGGGGGGGCAGGTGGACATTCGGGAAGGGACCCAAAGCCCCCTCTTGGTGCCCACACTGCGCTGACTTCTGAGATCTCAGCACACAGTTGATTTTATTGTTACGGTAGAAAAGAAAGCTGAATTTTATCTAGGAATTGTGAACCCACTTGCCAGAGACTGACTTGGACCGTACATTGGAAACATTCAAGAGGAAATTTTAACTACAGATTGCCCGTTCACATGCCAGATCAAGATCAAGGTTCTTCTATAAAAAGTATGAGAACTGAGAATGACTGGTGAGAAACTGGGAAGGAGAAGGCGGGGTGCCCTGCAGTCCATTCCCCGAGAGCCCCAGCAACAGCGAGGTCCGCAACGATGCCCCTACCCTGAACCCCGTCCTCCGAATCACTGAGGAAGTAGGGAGGAATTCTTTTTAAAACACGGCGCTCATGTGCAACTCAAAATACGGGGCCTCCCCTTCTTTGTGTTATGTGTAATGACAAACAGGCTAAGGCGGTTCTGTTGCCATAGAAACTAGGGAAATCAATACTATTTCCCTATTTCCCTAAATTCCCTATTTCAGAATGAAATAACCACTTCTTGATTTTAAAGATGAAGAGAGGTATCTCTGAACCTGGTTTTCCTCCTTTCTTTCTTTCTTAAAATATTTTATTTATTTATTTATTTAAAATAATCTCTACATCCAATGTGGGACTCGAACTTACAACCCTGATATCAAGTCACGTGCTCAGGGCACCTCTGTGGCTCAGTCGGTTAAGCATCTGCCTTCAGCTCAGGTCATGGTCCCAGGGTCCTGGGATCCAGTCCTGCATTGGGCTTCTTTGCTTATCAGGGAGCCTGCTTCTCCCCCTCCCTCTGCCTGCAGCTCCCCCTGCTTGTGCTCTCTCTCTGTTAAATAAATAAATTCTTAAAAAAGAAAAGAAAAAGTCCCGTGCTCTCTGAATGAGCCAGCCAGGAGCCCCTGAACCTGGTTCTCTTCATTTCAATTGCCCGGGTCATCCCCATCCCCACTCACAGATTCTTGGGACCCCTGCCAATGGACCCACATTAGCTTCCTCTCTGTGCTCCCGTGAGTTTTACCCCTATCAGACTGGAGCCCGGCATCCCAGGGGGTGAACTGGGGATTTTACCATGGCAGATAATCCACACAGGAAGGTTCTTGCCTCTTCCCCGGGAGAGAATCTCCTAGACTCTATCCTGGGGCTCTGTGGGGGGCTCTGCAAAATACTGGTATATCGTACCCTCTCCAAATGCATTCCCCGTGCACGGGTTCTTTGTTGTCCGTGCCATTCCCAGAGCCCGGCAGCATCTCCAGCATCCTCTACGGGTGAGCTCTACGGAACTGGTCCGCCCGCGTCCGCTGGGTGAACACTTAAACTCAGAAGGAGACAGCGTCCCCCCACGAGCTGGGAGAATCTGTGCCGCGACATGTGGCGGACACGGGTGACCTGCTTCTTAAGAAGCCGCTCTGCGGGTGTGGTTTTCCAGAACCCCGGGGAGGTGACATCTGGTACCCTGCCCCGGCTTTCCCGGATGAGATCAGCCCTTCTCTATTCTGGGGGCTACATGCTGGGGTGGAAGGGCTCATGACTGGCAGAAGGAAGCATCTTACCATAGAACCAGTACACAGCCATGGCCTCGATCAGGACAACGGTGAGCACCGCGGGGCCCGTGGCGTACTCCTCCAGCAGCTTCACCACGTAGGCCCCTCCCTGGAAACGAGACAGCAAACTGGGTAAGGGCCCTCTGGCGCACGGCCTCCTCTTCATGGGGAAGGCCGAAAGCAGCTTCTTAACTTTGGATCAGTCCTGCCTTGGCCCTAATATAAATATCCCAGAGTCTACATCTGGGACTGGTCCTCGAAGCGTGGGCCAGATTGCATAGCGCCCAGACGTCCCTTCCCATCCTACAGAGCACCGTCTCCTTGCTTCCTCTCCCACGGAGCCTTAAGGGGCAAACTCAGAAGAGCCCCTGGATCCGTTTTCAACTTTCTTCCACTTATGCAGCACTTACTGTTACTCTGCCCTAAAGAATCCCAGTCCCTAAAGACTGAGCCTGGGCCAGTTCGCAATACCAGACACTCTGAGCACGTTGGTCCTGGTTTCGCCTTCTGTCTTAACTCGCCAACCCCGTGGGTCCTCCTCAGGCCCCCCTCAACCACCCCAACCCTGCTGGGGTCACGGCTTGAAGACGCAGGTCTTAAAAATCTGCCTTGAGTCAGGAGGACACAAGCCAAGGACGCCTGTGGGTACGACCTTACTCCGTTTTACTGTATCTGCCTCGGCTTCCCGCCAACACCCCCCCCCCAAAAAAATCATGGGAGAGGGTCTGACTTCTTCACCATTGCAAATTCTCTGGAGGAGACGAAGTGAGATGACAAACAGGAGATGCCAGATATTCTGCATATCGGGACATCAGGGCAGTAATCCCAGGAAAGCAGCCCGAAAGACTGGAAAAGCAAATCTCAGTTCTCCAGCCACTCTGCCAAGCCTGAAATCCAGCTGGGTCTACTGTAAGATGTGCAGACCTCCAGCTACCACGCAAAGAACAGATTCTACCCACAGACGCTGCCGGAAACAACTTGTCTTCTGATCCCTGGCGACATTTTCAAAGCGTCATCAAGCCCTCTTACTTGGGCCCCAAAGCCAGGGCGCCACGGAGGATGGAAGCAAAGGGACAGGTTCTTGGGGGGCTCTGTGGCCCCAGCAGAGGCTACTCAAAGCCGGGGGCTGTGGTACTCACAAAAGTCAGGGTGGCCAGGGAGCCAAAGAAGCAGGTAACGACCACACCGAGCACAAACCACTCCCGGCGCTTGGCCCAGACGTGCGGAAACTCATCCAGCACAGCCGTGATCACCCCCTCCAGGCCTGCAAACTGAGAGGGACACGCAAGCTGTCACAGGGGAGGCTGGGGGCTAGTGTGTTACCTGCCAGGACAGCGAACAGGAGGGTGGGTGGCTGGTTGCCATCAGTTCCCCCCAGACCCCGGCCCTCGCTGGCAATGTATCACCTCGGTTTTTTGTTTGTTTGTTTGTTTGTTTGTTTTAAGATTTTATTTATTTGACAGAGAGAGAGATCACAAATAGGCAGAGAGGCAGGCAGAGAGAGAGAGGAGGAAGCAGGCTCCCTGCTGAGCAGAGAGCCCGATGTGGGGCTCAATCCCAGGACCCTGAGATCATGACCTGAGCCGAAGGCAGAGGCTTGAACCCAGTGAGCCACCCAGGCGCCCCACTGTATCACCTCGTTTTACACGGTCATTTAGAACCTACCCCCAAGCACATCAAGGAAAGAAAGTATAGCGCCTGGACAGGACTTATGTATGTGAGGTCTCTCAGGGAGACTCCCGCTGTGCCAGAAAGACTCTCAACTCAAAGCTGAGAGTCATCCCACACTACTAAGTACGAGGACCTGAGCCAAATGTAGGGCAGCAGGGCACCAAGACCCAAGAGGGACCTTTAGGGGCTTCCCTCTGGTCCAGGATGGCAGTTCACATATCTGAGTCCCGGCCTGTGCGGACACCGTACCCTCATTAGCCCCTTAATGACCCTCTCAGGTCCTAGAGGGCCATGAGTACCAAGAGGGAGCTGGGGCTGAGGGAGCACAGGGAGGGAGCAGCCACTTCCCAGCCTGGGGTGGCCAGGATGGGAAGGATGCGTGCACCTTCCTCCCCCACATCCCCCACCCCCGGCCCCATCTCCTCCAGGAAGCCAGGCTTCCCTCCCCATTCACTCACCGTGCTGTCCAGCCCCAGCGTGATTAACATCAGGAAGAAGATGATGGCAAAGAACGTAGATGCTGGCATGTTCGCTATGGCTTCTGCGTATGTGATGAAGAGGAGGCTGGGGCCTGGGACAGAGCGGGACAAAGGAGGAGGTGGTCACCGACACCTGCCCCTCGGAGACGTCTCAGGGGGAAACACTGCCACACCAACAATCACAGTTCTGGTCGAGAGACCTTACACGTGAATTAGGCTTTAACACGTACCGAATGCCTCCTCACACTGCACACCGTCCCACCTGCCCATCCCAACGTTACACAAGGCAGGGAAGGAACCGTGGCCATCTTGAAAAGTGTGAACCCTCAGTCAGCTGGGGGGCAGGGATGGAAAGAAATCCAAGACCCTAAGACTAGCAAAGCTGCACACAGGAATAAGACTTTCCACTACATCAGAGTTCAGAGCTTTTTTCCAGGGCCAGGACTAATACCCAGAGCATTGAGCTCTCTCGGATGGCATTAGCGCCAAAACAGTAGGAAAGGTGAAACTGATTCTAGAAGAGTCACAGAGGCCTTGGAATAAAGACCTCCCGCAATTTTAAAGTCCCTTTTGATAGTGTGAGGGACATATCCTTCACCTCTTGTGAGCCAGATAGGGGTGCCTGAGTTTGGGGTACAGGGATGATCAGAGCTGTGCATCAGGCCAAAGAAAGAAGCATGTTGGCAAGAAAGCCCTGGGATTCCATCCACAAGATTCCACGGCCACTTTTTCAGTATCTGTCACTCCTTGTCCACAAAAACCTCACAATACAGTAGAGTGACTACATCATCTACATTTTATTTTTCTGCAAGGGGAAATTCTAAGGATTAGTAATCATTTGCTTATTTGACATGGACCCATTGCCAGACCCCAAGCCCCCTGCTTTTAAAAGCCCTCATCCAAGTCACGTTTTCAGGGGAGCTGCCCCGTCCCCCTCATGGCAGAGCACACAGAAGGCAGTAAGTTTCTCTAAAACCTTGGACAATGTTTAAAGGAACATTT
This sequence comes from Procyon lotor, assembly GCA_028646535.1. Classification (NCBI taxonomy): domain Eukaryota; kingdom Metazoa; phylum Chordata; class Mammalia; order Carnivora; family Procyonidae; genus Procyon; species Procyon lotor. The sequence goes on along the minus strand of CM053619.1, from coordinate 11,359,295 downwards.
AGAAATAGTTCAAAAGTTACGTATGTGTAAGGACCCAAAGAGCAGCCAAGCCATGCAGTGAGAGCAAGGGGACGTAAAGAGAACCCAAGTTCCCACCTGCGTCTCTGGCCACCTCGGACACATCCTCGTTCCTCATCTCGGCCATATACCCGAGCACCGTGAAGATGACAAATCCGGAAACAAAGCTCGTCATGCAGTTCACCACGCTGGTCACCAGGGCATCTCTGGAGCAGAGAACCCACGGGGACTGAGACACTTCCAAGGAGAGAGCCTCAAGAGCACCTGTCTCCAGCCGAGGCCCGCAGGGACCTGTCCTGGTGACCCCTCCTGTCCTCCCCAGCCCGGCCTCCCGTAGCGGTTGGCAGCTTGTAGCACGAGCTGCAGGTCGGGGGCTGGTTATAGTGACGTCCTGTGGTGAACCACATGGACCTCCTGATTTCAAACAAGAATCACTCTGGGGGTGCCTGGATGGCTCAGTTGGTTAAGTGACTGCCTTCAGCTCAGGTTATGATCCTGGAGTCCCAGGATCGAGTCCCGCCTCATCAGGCTCCCTGCTCCGTGGGAGTTTTCTTCTCCCTCTGCCCCTCCCCCTTCTCATGCTCTCTCTCTCTCTCAAATAAATAAACAAAATATTAAAAAAAAATTGTTCTGAAGTAGGGTGTGGATTGGAGGCAGGGCCACGAAGGAGCCTTGGCCTCATATTCGTAAAGTCCCCGGATTTAGACTTTTGACACTATGTGCAAATGAGGTTACAAGTCCATCACAGAGATATCCTGACACTTTTTTAAAAGAAGACCTGGTCATCCAACTTCAGGCTGGTGTCCCAGTGCAATGACACAGTGCTTAGGGTAGTTGTGGATTCCTTTGGACTGTAATCCTCTTATGAACAGCACAATTAGACTGCTGGACACTGCCATCCCTGAGAGGGCACGCAGACAGAGTTAACTCTAAAGACAATGAGCAACAGTGAAATCGTAATTGGTACAACACTCCCTGTTTCGTCAAAATTTCTGAAATGAGGCTTTGCCACAAAAATCACGGTGGCATTTTGCCTTGTTCAAAATAGCTCCATTGTTACACTTTTGTGAATACGTACATAAATAAATGATCACATTACGACTTTTGGTAAACACGTTAATAAGGAAAATCGAAGTATTTAATATATGCTGCAATTTTTAAAAATCTGCTGTAGAATTTCTTAATTTAAATTGTGTGTGTGTGTGTGTGTGTGTGTGTGTGTGTGTGTGTGTGTGTGTGAAGCTCTCACAAAACAGAAGTGGCCGGGGCCCCTCTCGCCCTCTCGATCCCTGACTGGCCCGGGGGAGGCCATGGGGAACTGGTCGGGTACTTGCGGGGTGCCTGGCCCTGGCCAAATTTGAGGCCATTATTTTGAGCACCTTCTTCCAGGCCAGCTGACTATGCTCACCCCACTTTCAAGCTTTGCCTGAGGAGCCCCAGATACTCACTGATAACAGTTGTTGTTGAACTTGTTGTAGCTAGCGAAAGCCAACAGGACCCCAAAGCCAGGACCAAGAGAGAAGAAGATCTGCGCGGCAGCATCCACCCACACCTGGAGGGCAGCAGAGGTAAGGGTGAGGGCCAAGCGTGGGCCACACTCTCGCCTCCGCGTGGCTCTGTGCGAAGTGGAAAAACCAGCTGTCCAAGCCCCTGGTGGTGGGGGGTGCACATACCAAATGCAAACAAACCAGTGATTTCTCTTCCTCACATTTTGACATAAACCAACCCACTGGCCTTGACTGGACTTTTCATGCTTGTTCTGATTTAAAACATTATTGCAGACTTGGCACTGAGCCTAAATTTCACTTGTCCCTACTGGTGGGGGGGTGGGGGGACTAGCTTCTGTTAGTAAAATGACAGGCAGTCGCCCATAGTTTTCCCCGTCATCTTACCCCCGTCTCCAGGAGTTTCTGCCAGTTGGGTTTCAAGTAGAAGAGAACACCCCTCCAGGCTCCGGGGAGGGTGGCCCCCCTTACCAGCAGGATCAAAAGAACGATATAAGGGAAGGTGGCTGTCACCCATACCACCTGTGAAGGAAGGGGGTACAAACACAGATGGTCAGCTTGTGGATCTTGGTGTCTTGTGTGCTTGAAAACCTCTAAGAAAATCTCTAAGAGATGTACCTCTTCTTTTCTGTAACTATAGAAGGCAGGGTGATGTGGCAGAAATGTCAGAGCCTTTAGAACCTGATGGGGATCTGATTCCCAGCTTGCCAATGCTCCCACCTCCAGACCCCCTTCCGTCCTGCAATATGGGAAAACACCCAGCAAAGGACAAGACAGTAGCCAGTATATATAAAGCTCCGATCATGGCCCATTGTGGGTTTTCAACGACTTACTGCCACGATTATTCATTGGGACACTACAGGGGAGTTAAAAGAATTTTTAAAAAATCATACAATGGTTCCTGGGGTTGGCCCATTTCTAGAATTCCTGAACGGATTCCTCGGCAGCCAGAGTCCTCCTCACCTTGCCGGACATTTTGACACCTTTCCAGATGCTGAAGTAGATAACAGTGAAGATCCCCATGATGCAGAGGGTGAGCTGCCAGCTGACGCCCCCCAGGTCCTGAAGTCCCTTAGACCGATGGATCTGCAGGACGTGGCGCCTGGAGCGAGCGAGAAAGAAAGGAGCTGGGATGGCCTGTGAGGTGAGCGGATCTGGCAGCGTGCCAAGAGAAGGGACGGACATTGCAGCACCGCAAGGACCCAGCAGTCACTGAGCCTCAGAAAGAGCTGGTCCTGCCCATCCTGAGGGACAGCAGCACATCCGGCCCACAGCCCCTGGTAAGAGCACTTGCCCCCCGCCCCCAGCGGGAGGGGGGGACCTCTCAGGCACCCCCTTTCCTGGCCAGAGTAGCTTTTGGATGTGTGGGTAGTGCATCATCGCCTTCTACATCCAAAAAATCCCACTCTCTTGGGCTGCCGCTGCCCTAAACGCCCACATTGGCGAGTACAAAGTACTCCACGCCTCTTCTTCCAAAGGGTAAGTCCCGCTTGTGAAGTGAACGCGCGAAACCAGAAACTCTTTGAATAGTTGCAGACTACTACAGCAGGGGGAGGCTTTGATTCCCTGACAACGGGCCGAGAGCCAGAGCTGGGGCCCAGGAGGAAGGCTGGTTTTGATAAGGAGGAGTCATTTTGGAATGTGAACCAAGGGATTGGCCTGGGCACCTGGGAGCAGCCTGGCCTGGCACATCCTTGCAGGGGAGGGGAGGGGCAGCTCAGAGGGCCAGATCAGGGAGCCCCTCAAGGTCGAGTCCCCCAACTCCACATCTGCCTAGAGCCTGGCCCAGCTGCTCCCTCACTTACACCGACTCCTCTTGCCCTAAGGGCTTCATTTCCGGGAAACCCGGAAAGAGGCGAAGAGCCCCGCCCTCCCTCCGCAGAAGCCCCGCCCTGGGGGTGTGGCCTGCCTCTACCAGACCACCCCTCACTTACATGCACTTACATGTAAAATTCTTCAGCTGGGGATGTCGAGTGCAGCGTCCAGGTGATGTTGTTCCCCGAGAAGTAGTTGGTGCAGTTGCCAGTGTTCCAGGAGTTGGTGCAGCTGGTCCAGGGCAGCTGGTCGGTGAAGGAGGAGATGAGGTAGTAGAGCGCCCAGGCCATGATGGTGTTGTAATAGGAGGCGATGTAGAAGGCGATGATGCAGATGGCGTAGCCGATCCCTGGGAGGGGAGGGCGGGGAGCACGTTCACAGGGCGGCCCGGCAGTGACAGACTGACGGACTGGGGGGCCCTTGGAGGGCCCTGCAGCTCAAGGTGGTGGGGAGTGCCGGGGGCTGCCATTCCCATTCCCCAAGGCTCTGGGAGATGGTGGACAGGCGGCAAGGCAGTAAATTCCTTAGATGTATTTGCAGGATCACACGTTTGAGAAACACACACACACACGCATGTGCATGCTGTGACTGCTTTAAACTCTATTTCAGTTGCTTTTGATTTTTTAAGAGTTTTATTATTTATTTGAGAGAGAGAGAGAGAGAGCATGAGAGGGGGAAGGGTCAGAGGAGAAGGAGACTCCCTGTGGATTGGGCAGCGCTATGCCGGACTCAATCCTGGCACTCCGGAATCATGACCTGAGCCTCGATCCTGGGACTCGGGAATCATGACCTGAGCCGAAGGCAGTCGCTAAACCGACTGAGCCACCCCATTTTGGTCGCTTTAATAAATACTTTTATTTGAATATAGTTGACACATAATGTTACATTAGTTTCAGGTGTACAACGGGTGATTTGACAATCTGTAGGTTATGCTCTGCTCACAAGTGTGACTACCTTCTGTCACCACACAATGCTGTGACAGCACTATATTCCTGACGCTGTGCCTGTCATCCCTATGACCGAGTCATACCAGAACTGGAAGCCTGGGCCTCGCAGTCCCCTTCACCCATTTTGCCCACGCCCCACCTCTTTCCCTTTGACAACCATTAGTTTATCCTCTATAGTTACAGGACTCTATTAGGCTTACTTTTATTTATTTTCTAAAATGCTTATTTTACTTTTATTATTACCAGTTTTAAGTTTATTTCTTTTTTAGCAATCGCTACACCCAACCTGGGGCTCAAACTCATGACTCTGAGATCAAGCAACCAGGTGCCCCAGGTTTATTTTTAATTGCCATTTATTCTGTTTCCCTTTAATAATCTCATACCACTCGAGCAGTCAAAAACTTACTACTCAAGTCATCGCCCAGAGATACCTTAAGGCCCAGTTGATTCCGGAAGAAGGTCCCTAGCTCGCATACACCAACGGGAAGCACCTCTCCCCTGCGGGACCCACTTACCCACCCACCCACTCAAACCTTTCAGTTACCTTTGAAAATCGGGCAGATTTTCCTCCATATGGAAATGCATCCGTTTCGGTGATACTGGCCCAGCGCGAGCTCCATGTAGAACAGTGGGATACCCCCGAAAATGGCCATGATCGTGTAGGGCAGGAGGAACGCCCCTGAATCAGACGAAAGACAATTTCACCCCCTGCCCACATCTGCCCCACGACAGCTCAACTGATCTGGACACCCCGGGTCACGCCGAGATTTTGTGGGGAGCTCTGATGCTCAAGTCTCATGAAGCCCCTCTGTGCTGAGTGACCTCACACTATGCTCCCCTGGGCTTAGCGCTTTCCCAGAGCTCCACGGTCAAATGGGGCTTTCAAAGAGTTAACCAAGGTGGCAGAGAGCACGTGGAAAGTAAGCTGGGTTCAGGATCAACAGGCCTGGCCCTGGAATGGGTCGCATTTCTAATCACCCGGAGGACTGGGGTCACTGCTCCTCCCGGAACCTGTTTCCTCCCCTATGAAATGACAGAGTGGCGGAGGGCTGAGCTTCCCAGCTTCCTGAATCCAGCCACACGCGGGAATCACCGGTGAGCTTAACACAGATCCATGCACACCCCCTGACGCAGAAGTTCCAGGTGTGGGCATTAAGACAAAAATGTGTAAGCCGCCCAGGTGATTCTGATGCAACTGGAGCTCGAGACCCTGGAGACAGATCGCCTGTGACAACCTGCACGATGGCTGCAATAATCGGCAAGTCCCTGAATTCCTATCTTTGGTCGTCCCTATCATCCCTGGCTCCAGACCCTTGTTACTGATATGTGGCTCTTTCCATAACTCCACTAAGCCAGAACGCTCCCTTCAGGGTGGCCTTGGGCATATGTGGCTGAAAGGGGTAGTTGGTCACCAAATGAGGAAGCCTGGGGCTACTGCATCACCAGAGATGCTGGTGTCCCCTGGCTCTCGTGGTGACACAGAATTTGGAAACCCTGAGGTACGGATTGCTCAGCTGCCGCCTGAGCCTCAGCCCAAAGGGTGGGTCAGCTGTGATTTTTCCCCCTTGACTCCCTTCCATAAAGCGCTTTGAACCTAGAAACCGGAAGTTGGGGCAACTTGGAAAGGTCCCACCTCACTTACAACCGCTCTGGGTACATTTGGCTTGGGAATAAGAACCATGTTGTGTTTTCATGGTGGCATCTGTCCAACGGGTTTGCTTGACTGGCTTAATGGTGGGGAATGAGTGTGTGACAAAGGTCCCCAGCGCCCCAGCCCCTTACAGAATGCTCAGGCTGAAGCTGAGCCCTCCCAAGCTGGAGATAACTTCCGCTCCTCCTGCGGAGGATAACTTCCGGAAGATAACTTCCAGCTTCCCGCGTCCCCGCCCCCACTGCCTTTGCAGCCACGTGGACCTAACTCCGACAAAAATGCAGCAAACCCAGGCAACTCCGTGTCAGGCCATGGAGGAAATGAGGACACTAGTGAATTCTCCCCAGACGTCATTTTCAGCTGCCCTCCCAAATCAGCTGCCAGAGCTTCTGTCAAAATAAATACTGACTGATTTGACTTCCGTTTCTCCTCCTTTTCCCATTTTTGATAGCCAGTCCAGTGTCAACACAGAGACCCCGTACCTTACTCACGCCTCTCCACTCCACTCTCTGCGGCTCCCACAGCCCTGCCTACAGTCCACTACTCTTTTTGATTCTCTACAAGCTAACTGCTCTGAAGGTGTTGGGGGCGAAAGGAGGAATAGGAGATAGTCTCTAGCCTCAAAAATCTAACACTCTGGTAGGAGATAGAAGGCAGATCCAATGTCTGGTTTGGGGTTATCATTAGGGCCATGCTGTGGCTGGGTTCAACTCTGAGTCGTGCTCAGATTCCAACTCAAGACTCCAGACCTGAGCAGATGCCTTCTCTGACCACACACCTGTCCAAAGGCCCCAGAGGGCCTGGGACCCCAGAGCTACTTCCCAATTTCCCCCTTACACAGATCTAACCTCTTTGACCTCTGCCTAGCAGAGCTGATGGCCGTTCTCACATCTTGCTGTGGGAGTGGAGTTGGGTCATCCAGGGATGAGAAGGGGGCCCTTCCACGCTGAGAATCTGGCGAGGTCAGGTTTGGGAGAGATTTTATCCAACTTCCTAACCCAGGGAGCCTCAGATTTGCTGACTGAACATCTGGCTTATTGGGGATCCGTCTTTTGGACCAGCTTGAAAGTCTAAGCAGTCATGTTCCCAGACTCATCAGTTTAGATAAGACAGAAAAGACATGATCTCCGCTTTGGCCTCCTGAGAGGACCTTAAAGACCATCCCCGGCTCTGAGCCGGGGCCCAAGATACTGCTTGTGGCCCAAGATACTGACCCCCTCCATTCTGGTAACAGATGTAGGGAAAGCGCCAGACGTTGCCCAGGTCCACGGCATAGCCAATGACTGAGAGGAGGAAATCCATCTTCTTGCCCCAGGTCTCACGCTCCCCTTGGTGAGCCTCAGCTACTAGGGCGGTGGTGGCAGCCGGAAGGGCGTGTTGAGTGTCGTCTCCGGCACCGGGGCTCGGAACCGCGGAGAACCCGTTGGAAATGTGGCCAGACTCCACCTTATCCTCAGGGACAGGGACCCCCTTCTGCAGAACTCCATTTTCCTGACAATCATCTTTATCCCTACACGCTGACAGCTCCTTCTGGGAATTTAAGGGCGTGGTCTCCATCCTGTTGGCTAGGGGACGATAACGACACCCATCTGCGGAAGTCCCCAGCTGAATTCAGTGCTCAGATCCTGGGATCTCCTCGGAGCTTCGTTATCAGTGGGATTGAGAGCCCTGTTGGAAAGGCACACAGCGAAGGGAGAACAGAATTACGCATTCTCCTGGTCTTTGGTATTGGCTCAACAAACATGGTAAACTCCGTTAATTAATGGGATTACAAAAGCATCTGTCAAACGTGAAACATCCTGTTTTGTTCCACGGCAGTCAATAAAATCAACCCTGTTTTTGACCTAGACAAGGTATCAAATCACAGTCAAGTCACTTGAAAAGGAAAAGCCAAAAAAAAAAAAAAAAAAAGGAAAAGCCAAAACAACAAAACAAAAAGGAACGGACGGCACATCACCCAGCTCTCGCATGGGCTCTGTTTAAGAACAAAGGACTGACTTCAGTTTGAGGGACTGGCATTGCATCTGGAGTTTAAGTCACTCAGAGGAAGGTAAGAAGAGATCTTGCTTCACCAACACTTTGCAGAGTGCTTACCTTGTCCTGGATGCTGTGCAGGGAAAAGAAACCCCCTCAAAAAGCCATTGCTGCCTACCAATAAATCACGAGGATCCTAAACCCTTTCTGCCAAGCACGCTGTATATTTTACATAAATTATAGGTATGACTTTAGAAGGACAAGAGCAAAGGCACCCCTAGCTCATCAGCTGTGGACTTTCCCCTCTTCCTGGAGTCCAGCCCTTAGAGATTCTAGCTGCTTCTGGCGCTGTCCAGTCCATCTGTGCTTCTCTGAGCTGCCTTCGCCTCGTGCCTCTGCGGGTCCACCGGGGCTTTGAACAGCCCTGCTGCTCACCGTGTGTTCTGCCTGCCTTTCTCAGCAAGTCCTGAGCCGGATCTGTCTGTTACTCGGCACCAGCGGGCAGGCCAGGAGCGCCGGAAGAGTGGGTTACGGACACCAGCAGGGCTGGTGTCTCTGTCCCCACGCAGCCTGGTGGTGAGAGCTGGCCGGGTCCTCGGTGCAGGGAGGTCAGAGCAGCAACCGGGACCCACACCTCACACGTCAAAGGTGGGGCAGAAATCCAAGCCCTGTTGGACTTTAAACTTTAAACCTGCTATAAAGTTGTAAGGACCCAAGACCTTCCAACTCACTTCATTTCATCTGGGTCTGAACTTTTCAAGCCCTTGAAGTAGATGGGGACTTGAAACAGGTTTCTGGTTAGCTCAGGTCCCTGTCTGCCTTTCGAGATGTCGAGGGATGACTGCCGTCACTATTCACAGCTGCAAAGATCTGCTGTTCCCCCTTCAGATCTGACAGGTGGAGGATGGCTGGCAAGGGACAGCTAATAAGAAATGTGTCAGTGTCTGTCTTGTCCCTCTTTGGGGCTTTCGGTGACCAGAACTGAACTGTCCACACGTGGAAACGTGACAATGAACATGTAGCGAGAAATGAGAATACAGAGGAGTGGATTCACACCGATGACTGTGCACGTAAATATTGGCAAGGACGAGAAATGAACGAGAAATGATTTAGAGCTCTGTGCTCATTGGGTTCTTTTTTCCGTAAAGCAGAAAATGAAAATTTAAAAGGGCGTCATTGTTGCCGAAAAGATTACAGCAACAAGAGAGAGACCAGCTCCGTGGATCTAGGGTGTGTATGTGTGTAAGTAAGGGGACGGGTGAGTGTCCCCGGGTCTACCCTGTCCAGCTGCTTGGCCCCCACCCCGACCCCACCCCAGGCTCAAGGATGCAAACACCACTCACAGATGAATATGAGTTTTGACAAGGAGTGATCTAGATAAAACCCCATTGTGCCCATCTGATGCTGCTTTCCAGCCTCTCCCTGTCTCCCCCCCCCCATGGACCCTTCAAGTTAGCCCCTCATTCTCTCATCCACCGTAAGCAACCACGTACCAGGCTGAGGGAATTTTTTTTTAAGTTCATTATTTTTTCGAGAGATGACGAGGCGTCAGTGTATTTAAACTCAGAGCTAAATTAAACCTGCACTTTGTGGTCTCCGGTTGTGTTGTTTGAAGCAGGTCTTGGCACTTCCCTTCGGCCTCAATCAACGGCATGTTGTCCGCATTGAACACTGAAGGACTTGAAGGTCGGATGACAGAGATAAAGGGCTTTACGGTTCAGCCCGATGGCACCCTATGGGCAGAGCCAGCCTGTGACCAAGGCTCCCCCTCCCCCACCTTTCTTTCTCCGCCTTCAAATTTTTACCCAGAGCTTCTGAGGGGAGCTTCTTCCTATCCGGAATACGGCACCGTTGCTCTCATCAAAACAGCAACCCAGCTCCCCCTCCCACTGACCCACCCCCGCCACGGCTCAGTGCACAGAGCACGTGACTCTTGATCTCGCGGTCGTGAGTTCGAGTCCCAGGTGGGGTGTAGAGATGACTTAAAAAACAAAACAAAAAACTGCGGCTCAAGGAGCAGCTGTACCATCTAATCTTTCTCTGGCATGTCCCCCATGGTCTGTGGGAGGGACACGTCACCCATTTCTGAAGAATATCATGGGGGGGAGCAAACCCTTAGCCATACTTAGTCACTCTGTGACCTTCCTCAGGCTGGGGTCAAGTGATTTGCTCTAGGTTTCCGTACTTTCTCCCCTGGAACAGCTTGCAGGGAGACTGGAAAATGTGTGTGTGTTGGTGAACTTTTTTGGGCAATGTATGTTCTTTAGTATCTTCAGGGGTTCGTCCCCTAAGGCAAGTGATGTTGATTTCTTGGCACCTGTCTCGAGCAGCTCCTAGAAGAATAATGCGTGCTTGTCTATTTTTGTTGTGAGCACTACAGAGACCTTGTTTCCTGATATAACCCCCAGCACTTTTTATTTATTTTTCAATTGCATCCATAGGCTGAAATGGACCAAGACCTAAGAAAGCCGGTTAAGAGGGATCCTGGGCTGACTCATAACTTCAGGCCGGTCACTCACCAGCCAGCTCTAAAATCTGGCCCTCCTGGTCACAGATCCTGGGGAACAAACCTAAGTTATAGCCACCCAGAGCCACCACATGGGCAGGAGACGCGCATCTTTTTTTTTTTTTTTTTTCTGCCTCTCCCAATTGGAAGAAAGCTCCTCCCGGGGAATCATCCAGTCGGCCAGGAGACCACGGCCTGGCCCGGACTCCTTTCTGCCTGTGGCTCCCGTGCTCCTTTCCTACTTTCTGATTCTACAGAGCACTGGCCACCTTTTTTTCCTGAGACCAGCAGATCACAGCTGAGAGCAGGCTGCCCTGGGAATAAAGAAGTAAGAGTTA
>CM053619.1:11317687-11348441 GCA_028646535.1 Procyon lotor | reverse complement strand
TCATCCAGTCGGCCAGGAGACCACGGCCTGGCCCGGACTCCTTTCTGCCTGTGGCTCCCATGCTCCTTTCCTACTTTCTGATTCTACAGAGCACTGGCCACCTTTTTTTCCTGAGACCAGCAGATCACAGCTGAGAGCAGGCTGCCCTGGGAATAAAGAAGTAAGAGTTGAGAAAATTGGCTTCTAAGAATGTTCTCTTCAGAGCTTTCTTTTTTTAAAGATATTTTTATCCTGCTGGGTAGAGGTCTCAAACGAGTTCACTATTACAGCTGTGACCTCCTCCAGGCAGCCTTTGAGTTTCTGCATGGCCAGAGAAAGCCCCAGAAGCCTTCCTTTGCACCTTGAACGTGGACTCCTGCGCCAGGCGGAGCAGTTGATGGGCTGGGGGTGGCATCATGTCACACTGCTCCTAGCGGGCTGACAGCCTGTTTTCGATCCACACTCCTGCTTCTTCTCAGCCCGGGGGATGAACTAAGTCACCCCACTTCCCCCCCCACTCACACACCCCCCGGGAGAAAGGATTGTTTCTACTTAAATTTCTTATGATCAAATCTCCATTCCCCTTCCCACAAACCCTGCCTCTGTAGCCAGGGGAACCAGGACCGGAACAAGCGTGTTATTACAGCGATTAGTCATGAAACCACCCAGACCTTTGGAAATGGCTGTGACCTGACTTGCCCGTTGGACGTTCAACTGAGCAGAAACACCGGAGAAAGTTTGTACTTTGACTTCACTTGTTGAGATCAAAGTGAGTTCATGTCTCGGGACACTCAGTTTCCATTTTCAAAACCCAAACCAGACCCAGCACAGAGGATGCGTGCACCACGGAGAACAGATTAATTATAGGTCAGAGCGCCAAGTGGCAGTTCACCTTCTCTGTTCAGAGAGGGCGTCTGAAGTTCCCAACACACCTCCCTGAGGGCCAGAGGGATTACAACCCTCTGGTGCGCATTGCCCGGGAGCCCCTGGGCTTGACAACAGTAATTCTGCAAAGACATACTGTACGCCTACTACATGCCCGGCTCTCAGAGGCAAGGCAGGCACGGTCCTGCCTGCACGGAGTTCATGGGACAAGGCCAAGTTCTGACTGTGGGAAAACAGTACTTGTGCCTGAGGAGGGAGAGGCGGAGGGAGAGGAGGGCTCAAAATCCCTGTCATGCCTCCTGTTATAAATGGGGCTTTCTGCTGACTGATCCAGTGCCTTGAGATAGCTCACATTTCGAGCCCCAAGATGCCTTCAGAGTCTACAAATCCTCCTTTCGTCCCTATTGTGTAGTAGTCTGTCCCAGGAGGCCCGAATGTGACTGGGTTCTGACTCACAGTCGCCCACGGCGTGTAGATGGTGGTTTGTCTTTGGATTGGAAGGGACTCCTGGCTCACCTTTCAAACAGAATGGACTGCACCATGTGAAGAGGGAGGGCAGGGAAAACCCGCCTGTTTTGGGACAGAAAGGGCTAGAAATGAACACCGCTTTCCCAACCGAAGAATTCTTTGTGTGAGACAGTTCAGTTTTTTGGAGAGGGACTAAATAGTCTCTAATCCTGAGGGCTGTCTGGGCCAGTTATCATCTGGACAAGGCTCCATGTCCAGAACTTTCTCTGCTGGGTTGGGGGGGGGGAGCCTTGAACGTCTCTGCATGCAGAGTGTTGGAGAGAGAGAATGAGCCATTTGTGGTGTGGCTGACATTGCTCCAGAGGCTGGACAAATGTGCCATGACTCTGTGTCTAGGACGGGGACAATGTCAATATATGATAGGGCACTGACCACCACTAGGCCCACGCGTACGCCGCCCCTCCCGCCCTCCGGCTTCCCACCCCAGTCAGGGGGACCGGGGCCCAGAGGCGAAGTCACTGTGCCCCCTTCCACTGTGCTCATGCCTCCCAATCAGCTCCTCTCCCTGGGGTCACTGGGAAAGTTGTACACAGCTCCTGGGCTGCCATCCCAGAGATTGTAATTCAAGAGATCCATGTGGGTGCTGCACGCTTAATGGGTGCCCCGGGTCATCAGGGGCAGGTGGGCCATGGAGCTCGCCCAAGGGTATCCCTACCCCACGCCGTTGCTGCCTGAATTACCCCGCATCCTTCGAGGCCTGGCTTCAGTTCCTATCCACGAAGCTTCACTCACCACCCCAGCCCAAATGATCTCTCTCTACTCTGTACGATTACTAGTACGTCATTCGTCACTGATTAGTAGGTATCATTAGTTACCCTTTTACATCTATTTGCTCTGGCTGCCCTGGTAGCAGGGGCCGTGTCTCATACATCTCTGGGCTCAAATACTTGCACAACCACCAGCACGGAGGTTGTATTTCGGGTTCCCTGAGAGCAGGGCCCGGGGAGCCCCAGCTGCTGTGCTGGTGGTTTGGAGCCTCAAGGGAGGCATGACCCCTTCGTCCCCCGGGGTCCCATTCTCAGGGGCCCCGCCCCACTCCTCGCCCATCCGGAAGATGAGCTGGGCATCTAGGGGTGGCGTGGGCTGGGAGGAAGGACTGTCAGAACAATCATTTCCATGGGCTCGGGACCAGAAAAGACGAACACGTCTGGGATTAAAGAAGAATCCGGGTTGTCCTTTTAGACTTTGGAACACATACCAGCAGGCACACCCATCAACGGTCTGTGTTCCAAACGTTCACGTGTGAGTTGCTTGTTTGGAACATGGAGTGTATTTTCCACCTACAGAAATCTGCGTTATGGGGCGCCTGGGTGGCTCAGTCGTTAGGCATCTGCCTTCGGCTCAGGTCGTGACCCCAGGGTCCTGGGATCGAGCCCCGCATCGGGCTCCCTGCTCGGCAGGAGCCTGCTTCTCCTGCTACCATCCCCTCTGCTTCTGTTCCCTCTCTCGCTGTGTTTCTCTCTGTCAAATAAATAAAAATCTTTAAAAAAAAAAAAAAATCTGCGTTGTAAGTGGTGGTCAGTCTCCCAAACTGGCCTATAGAATCCTGGTTTGCCTGGAAAATGTGGAAACATCTAAAACGTAAGCTGCGGGACACGGCATTGTGAAGAACGACAAAATGGGGTGCGGGGACAATGAAGCTAATCGGGAGGTATCTGTCACCGGTCATCTCTCCATCCTCACATTCTTTCTGGGTCTGGGGAAAAACTAAATTTCAGGAGAGGACAGGGAGTGGGGTGACTCTTGGCAGAGTCGGTGGAGGGGTCTCTCGGGTAGCCCGCAGAAGGTGAGGACACACCGTTGTTATCACAGTGAACCCCACAACTCACAGCTTTTTGCTGAAAATGAAACCACTGCCGCTGTGTCTCAACGTGGACGAGGCCAGGAAAAGACTTGGGAAACCCCAACAGCTGATGTGTTAGATCGGGTGGGCTGAGTGTCCCTTATCCCTTCGAAACCCTCCTTTATCGCTGTCATATTGCAATTTATGCCATAAATAGAAATCAAGATCAAAAAAAGGGGCAGCATTTCCAAACACAGATTTTCTCCTCATCCTTAATACGAAGCGGATCCCTAAAACTACTTTTGCGTCAAACAGACATGATTAGACCCACAGACGGAGCCAAGACAGGAGGTGGGGGGCGGGGGGAGAGAACACCAGCCCCCTCCCCACCCCGGGGCGGGGGAGGGGGTGTTAGGAATTGAGGGTGGATTTAACTGTGGCAGCTGAGCCAAGGAGCGGGGGCAGGGAGAAAGGGATTTGAAGTCGAATTAAGTGCAGTGGGAGTGGTGCAGGCAGGAGGAAAGGGGGAGCTGAGCCCACGTTTTTCCGGACGGGGCAGGGGGTAGGGAGGACACCGTGGAGCTGAGGGCTGAGATCAAGCAGCAGGGTGGAGGGGCCCACGGAGGCCACAAGATGCTTCTGATTTAGGGAATGTTGCCTGAAGGGACCTACAACTTAGGTCAAGAAGTTCTGAAACGTGCTTTACAACATGTCGCACACACGGTTTGGGAACATTCGTGGAAACCATCGTTACACAGTACTGATCCAGGCCTCAGACGCACAGAGGTGAGGGCAAGAGGTTTTCGGGCCCCTCGGAGTCTGTGGTCTCAAGAAGTAACCCTCTGTCCTACCGAGGACACCACTGAGAGAGCGTGGGGGAAATTTAAATAAGGACTGTTATTTGTATATTTCATAAAAGTTGATCAAATTGTGCCCCGAATGTGATAATAATGGGGCCATGCTTATGTGGGGTCAATGTCCTTGTTCTTCGGAGACCAGAGGTCAAGTATTTAGATGTCTGCAAACTCTGATTTTCAACCAAAAAAAATTATATGCTATGTAGATGGTCTCACTGTGACATGAATCACATCGCACATATTATACAGAGTGTATCAAACTATATGTACTACACGTGCAAAAATTAGAGGTAGTGGACACACACACACACACACACACACACACACACACACACACGACAAAATGTTAATGGCTGGCGGTTCTGAGGGAAGAAGGTTTGCTGGGCCATTTCTGACTCTTCAGTTGAAATGTTTTAAAAGAAAAGACTGGTGGTGGGGGGGAATCATTCTAGTCTTTGGAGCGCTGGGAAACCTCCAGTCAGTCAGATGTCCCTGCGGGCGCCCAGAATAGCATATCTCCTTTCTCCTCTCTCCTCTCTCTCCCCGGGCAGGGCCTCCCTCCCCTTTCCTCCGGCCCCTGCTCCTTTCCTCTGAAACAAGGAAAAGAGCCAGCTAGCTGGATTAGTGTTCAAAAACAACACACCCAGGGGAGAGGAAAGAATAGAGGTGCAGGAGACACGAGTCCCAAGGGCGGGCTGAGCCCTCACTGCCCCGGGGCGAGCGAGCGGGAGTAAACCACAGGGGACCTGGAGCCCTTCTAGCTCGGCTCCTCCCTAAAATCGAGGGAGTCCCTTAGTGAGAGGGAAAATGTTCTGTTTATCTTCATTCAGCAGCACAGTAGTAATGGAAATAAAATGTTCTTTTTCTTTGAATGTGCCAAGAAAAAAAACCACACAGAAACACAAGAAGGCAAAGGCCCCGCTGACTCGCTCCCTCTAATCCAGGCCGCCCCCCAGCCTCCAGCTCCGGACTCTCCCAGAGCACAGAGCATTCAGGGGGCTCTCCTAGACCTGTCCCTTGGCCTTGTGGCCAAGTCCGCCCAGCCCCACCCCACTTCCTCCCTCCCGACCTCAAACAATGGCATAAAGAGCTGGACCACCTGGGTGGCTCAGTGGGTTAAAGCCTCTGCTTTTGGCTCAGGTCATGAGCTCAGGGTCCTGGGATCCAGCCCCACATGGGGCTCTCTGCTCAGCGGGGAGCCTGCTTCCCTCCCCCCCACCCCGTTTGCTTCTCTGCCTACTTGTGATCTCTCTCTCTGTGTCAAATAAATAAATCTTAAAAAAAAAGGGGGGGCTTCCCTCCTCCCTAATTAAAAAAAAAAAAAAAAGAGCTGGACCTCAGGATCCCAGGAGTCCTTCCCCATGCTACCTCCCACTTGTCAGTGTCTGGGGACCCTGGCCACTGGGCCGGCCCCGGGGACATGATCGCCATGGCTCCACACTTGCCAGGGTTCATCTCTCGTTCTGCAGTCCGGGGGACTCTGGGATTACTGACAGGAGCCTATTGCTTGGGGACCCCTGGCTGGTTCAGTCCATGGAGCATGTGACTCTTGATCTCAGGGTTGGGAGTTCAAGCCCCACACTGGGTGTAGGGATTACTTAAAAATAAAGTAAAATTAACTAATTAATAAAAATAAAAAGCCCAGGGGCACCTTGAGTGGCCCAGCCAGTTAAGTTTCTGCTTTTGGCTCAGGTCATGATCCTGGGGTCCTAGGATCGAGTCCTGCATCGGGCTCCCTGCTCAGCGGGGAGCCTGCTTCTCCCTCTGCCCCTCCCCTGCTTATGATCTCTCTCAAATAAATAAATAAAATCTTAAAAAAAAATAGTAAAAAGCTTATGGCTTAAATACCCACTAATGAATACCATTGGTCCGAGGTTGGGGTCGCATCCAAGGAAGAGAGAAGGCCAACGGCCTCACACCAGCCTCATCATTTTGTCGCCACACAGACACAAGGCTGGAAGCACACTCCCTTGCTTTAAAAACGTGTTCTTGATCCCCAGCAAATGAGCAGTCACCTCCCCACTCACTGACAGCCGGCCCTGGTCGGGCTGAGGGAATGTCCCCGCACAGAGCTGGTACTCAGAGATACCAGAGATCTCCCTGCCTGAAAAGACGAGGGCTGTGTTCAGCCTCTGGTGGGTCTCGCTCCCACCCGAGAAGAGGGGTTCGTCCCCTGCTCCGGGAAAATCTCTTCCACCAGGTGTCTCCCACGGGCCACTTTCATCTGTTTTCCACCTGGGTCCCTCCCAGCCAGATGCCCGTTTGTCTTTCCTTAGGGAGCTAGAAGGTTCAGCCCGGAGACTAATTCCCCACAGGAGCAGGGTAAGTCTCAGTTGCCACCCCCCCCCCCAAGGGAATGGAAAAGTGGGGCAATTTATCAGATCTCTGACCACACTGGAGCCTGTGGCTGTTACGTGGGACGCCACAGTCCTCAGAGGACCACGGGGCTGACTGGCAACAGCTGCGGGACTGGAAGGAAAATGAGCAAAAGCCCGGATCTTACTGCCTGGAGGCGTTTCCGCCACTCTGCACCCTGGGCGTCCTGCAAAGGGGACACCTTGTGGGGGGCTGGGAAACCCGGGCTCCTGTTGCCTGTGGGTGGTGGAGGTGCAGGTTTTGACTTGTGCAAACCTCTGCCTTCGGGTGACACCTGGGGGTCCCCAGGGGACCCTGACTGGACGGCAACACCTGGGCAGAGTCTCGGGGCTCAGGCATTTGGCAGCATCATTTCCAGTCATGTTTGCTTAAAGCAGAGCGATTAGGGCCACAGTCACAGAAGGAGTGGAGGGGACTTGGACATCCAGTCATGCAGGGCCACCTCGTGTCCCTTGCTTAGAGCTGAGCAGCTGAGCAGCAATGGGAAGAGCTAAGGCGTGAGGTAGCTTCTGACAGAAAAATGACTCCATAATTTGGCCTTTGGTCACACAGGCATCTTTCTTCAAAAAAAAAAAAAAAAAAAAGTCAAATCATGACCATATCCTGTTGCTTCATTAAACCAAATTGAAATTAGACTTCTTCAGGCAGCCCTGCCTTTGTTCTCTCAAATTAAACCATTTGGTGATGCGAAGGAGAAGGAACTGCCCCTCCCTGGCTTCATTTCTGGAATCGTCTGTGTTTCTCTTTGGAAGGGGACAGCGGGGATGTTTCTCAAGCCTGCCCTCGGAGACGACCCCCTCCAGCCAAGCAGCCCACCCCCAAGAGTTCGTGAAACTCTTGGACATGCTTCTCTGAGTTTTATCAAAATGTTCACCCAACTCTAAAAAATCCCCCAAGGAGGAATTTCTGAGGTTTTGCTCATTCCACTGAAACTTCAGCATCATTCTGTTCTCACCCTCACCCCTCCGCCCACCCTTAGTATATGTTTCTGAAGCAAGAGACGGAAAGAAGTGGGTTCGGGTATCTGTGCTGCTCTTAGATTCCTGAAATGTCCCACAGGCATCCCCAGAGTGCTGAGGGGCCTTCTGATTAATTGCGAAGCAGTCTCAATCTGCTCTTGTTCAAGTTCAGTGAAAAAAAAAAAAAAAGCCCACATACAAAATGACTTGCTTAGTTAGCCCCATCGGAACCCGGCTCTCCTCCGCAGTGCTGGGAGCAGCCAGTCTGTGGTAGGAAAACCCCCTTTGGGCACCAGGGGCTCCACACAAAAGCAAGGAATGGGACAGAGTTGAAGTTGTGTGTTTCCCCCCACTGCTCAAAACCCAAAAAGCCCCTCCATGTCATTAAACACAAATCCCAATGTTGCTTCCTTAGACATTTTTCCTATGTAACTGAAGGCAAAACACATTAAATATTTGATCTAGTCTTAGCATGATGAGAGCTAGCAGGCTCATAAATAATCCATTGACCTGGTTCATTTTTCTGGACGAAATTGATCATAAAAATACACACGCACACACACAAGCGTTGGTAATGTCTCTTAGAAAGTCTGCCCCTCTCAGATCCTTAAGAAGCCCAAGTGAACCAGAAATTATGCAAAAGACCCAGTGCAAAAGGAATCGTGCCCCCTCGGGTTCTTCAGCTCCTGAGAGTCTTTTCAAAGATATATTTAAATGCACACGTTTTCTTTAGCAATTGACGGTCTTGAACCGTGTAAAACAGCTCGCAGGAGTTTGAGTTTCCCCCAAATTCTGAATGGCCCGGGAGATGGCTGAGCGTGCACCGGCTCTGCCAGTGAGATCCACCCAGGCGCACGGAGACTCGTCTCACCAGAGTCCATTCAGAGATTCCTCTAGATGCTTGGGCATTTCTGTCCACCAGAACCGCAGAAACACCTCGGCACGAAGCCACCTGCACGCCACGGCGCTAAGGGACCAGACCAGAGCCGCGAGTTGAAACTAAAGCAACTTTTCCCCAAGCGCGGGACAGCGCTTTGCCTAAAGCCTTCCCAGGGTCTTGCTCCGGTCCCCAGGCCCTCGGAACAGCCCCCGCGGGCGACACACGAAGGCCCCTCCAGTGCCCCCCAGTCCCCTGGGCGCTCGCCCTGTCCCCGGGCGCGCCGGCCGTCCCTACCCGCGCTCCCGGCGAGGGCGGCGGCAGCGCCAGGAGCCACCGCGCGGCACGCGCCTGCCCGCCCGCGCCCGGGGGAGCCCCCGCGGGCTGGGGGTGCGGGCAGGGGCGCGGATTCGCCGCCAGGCAAGCCGACCCACCTGCCGGGAGTCCGTGGGGAGGCTGCTCCGGGGCTCTCGGAGGCAGGGCGGCCCTCGCGCCCTCGAGGCACCGGGGGCGCGGCTGCCTGTGCGGGAGCTGGCGCCCGAGCGGCCGTATTTGTACTCTCTCGTTCCCTCACATGGTCTGATCTCTAGATATCCGCCGCCAAAGAGCTCTTTAAGAATTTTTGCGTCACTTTGAGCCGCAGAAACTTTACGTTTCCCGCGTGGCCGCGGCTCCGCGTCCCCCTCGGGGTGGGGGGTGGCCGCCCGCGCGGGGTGGGGGGGCAGGGGGCGGGGCCCCAAGGGACGAGAGGGGACCCTCCCTCCCCGCGTCGGAGGGACAGTGCTCTAGGAAGCGAGGGAGCCTGGGGCTGCGGGGGCGTTGGCAGAAGGCCTAGCGGAGCCAAGAATCCCAACTTTCTCGCTCTCACCTCGCGGGGAACGGGCCGCCCTACAACCGACAGGAATATTTCCGCCCCCACCAATTGCTCCCCAAGTTTAGGGTTCTGCTCCAAATCACTCCTTCAGAGCGATCCTTCTCGACCACTGACACCTGCCCATCACTCCCACCCGGAATCCGGCTCTGTTTTTCTTCCTAGGACTTAGCACTTGGCATTCCTGGGGTTCTGTGGCCCCACCGCGGCATGTTGGCTGGGCCAGAAGGGACCCAGCCTCATTTCTGGCCATCCCCAGGGCCTCCAGCAGCGCCTGACCTCGTGGCTCACAGATGGATGGATGGATGGATGGATGGATGGATGGATGGATGGATGGATGGTTGGATGGATGGAGAATTCTTTCTCCTCTGGTTAACTAGCCACATTTCAAAACTGTATGGGAACAGACTGTCCCGGTAGTGATGTGCTCGAGCAGATGTGCCCGCGGTATGGCTAAAGTGGAGAACTTACTACAGTATTTTAATTATCTGAAGAGGTTCAACAGGAGTGTATTGCTTTGAACCGTGTGAAAATATTGCTTTGATAATGTGAAAACAAACAAACAAAAAAACACCTAAGTTTAAAAGTGATTTTTTAGTAGGGTTTTTGTTTTGTTTTTTGTTTTGTTTTGTTTAACATTTGAAAAGAACAGATGGGAGTCCTTGCTTTGCCACATCCCCGAGGCAGAGATGAGAGGGTGCGGACTAACCCTTTACCCTCCTCCCAAAGGAGGCCGGGGACGGAGCAAAGTAGAAGGAAGAGGGAATCACAAGTTGTAGCCCCTGTGCACTGGGGAACTGAGTGAGCGGGCACTCTGAGGGGTTCAGCGGTGTCTGCAGGGGCGGCAGGCTCCCCGCTCTGGGAGGAACCAGTGTGAGGCTTTGGTGCCACCTAGATGTCAGGGTGGTGATTGCAAGGGAGTGGTGGGCCCGCTGGCATTTCGAGCCCTAAATTCCTGGGCAAGCTTGGGAAACTCATCTCGGGCCAAACCCCCAGGCGGCAGGGGCCCCCTTTCAGATGAAGAAGTTGCCGCGCCCCGAGGTTCTGCGTGGCCTTCTTAAACTCACATGTAAAGCACAGTACGAGCAAGGGGCTGCAGAAATGTAGGGTGGGGCTCCAAGGAGGGGGCAGGGCAGAACCAAGGGAAGAGGAGACTGGGAGGGGGCGCCACAGGCCGCGGGAGCAGTGGGGGTGACTTCAGCCCTTGGCTAAGGCTTTCCCAAGTCCGTCCTCTACCTTGGTTCCAATGTGGTTTTCTAACATCACTCCCCAGACTCACGAACCTGTTGACCCCACCCCTCCTGGCCTTCTTTCTAGATCCTAACACTCTGGCCAGCCCCTGCAGGGTGGGTGCTGCCTTCTTTGGTGTGGTGCTGGCCTAGAGAGTGGGGTCCCACGGGCCTGGGTTACCCCTCGGCTCTGACCCCGTACTGTCTGTGTGGGTTTGTTCCCACACAGGGTAAGTTCCCTTAGTTCAACCCTCTGGACTTCGGGTCCCTTGTGTGTAAAACAGGGATCCAGCTCGGGGCTGTGAAGAGGCTGCCAGGTGCGTGGCCCGCCCCCCGTGCACCTCTCCTCCTGGGGGAGACTCCCCGTACCCGCTCTCTTCGGCCTTGGACCACCCAGGCCAGACTTCCCTCCTCTTGCTCCCTGTAGAAGGGGGCACTGCCGGAAAAGGACATTAGACTTCCGCACACTGGACCCTTCGCTCGCTCCTTACTGCCTCCCTGTGGGGCCCACACAAAGCTGTCCCGGGCGATTCATCTTCTCTCTAAACATGTGCTTTCTCTTCCTCTTGGCCCTGCGGGTGCCACCCTACAAACCCCACTTAGCCTCAGCCTCCCCCCTTCACCTCCACGAATCCGGCCCCCCTCTCCTCCCTAAAGCAAACCCTTCCCCATCGTGCCTCTCGCGGTCATTGTCACAACTGCCCAGTCACCTCCAGCAGCGGACTCTCTCCCTGGTGAAGATCCCCAGTCTGACCGCCCATCCTCCGTCCGCATGCGGGGAGCGGAGAGACGTCACCGTCTCCTGGGGAGAAACCAGCATTTTGGGAAGGATCCCCTGTCTGCTCCACCCAGGCTATGGGTGCAGTGTGGAGCGGGGGCACTGGAGGCAGACGAGGTCCCCAGAACCCAAGGAATGAGGCCGGGAGGCCCCAGTACGAACAGGGAGGAGGTAGAAGTCAGAAACCAGGAGAACCTGTGGGGCTGAGCGACTGGCCAGTGTCTGCAAAGCGACGGGACTGTCGAAGACACCACACACCGGGGTGAACCTGCATGACCGTGCTGGGGAAGAAGAGCCCTGCCTGGCAGCCGGGGTTCAACAGTAATCCCTCTCAGTCCTGCCGGCTCCGGCCTCTGCAGAAGAACACAGCCCTGTCTCCCTCCCCACACATACACACGGCCACCAAGTCCTCTCGCATTCTGCGGGCCTCCAGGCCCTGCAAACCGTTTCCCCGTGGAGCCAGACAAAGCCCTGTAAGGCCAGACCTCTCCCTCCAGATGTCCTGGGACCATCCGGACCATCCTTCTGTTTAACGCAGTAAGGGAAGACGAGGCCCACCCCTTCTTCCGGGCCCTTCCTCAGCAATCCCAGCCCTGGCGGTGGATGTCTGCCTGTGCCATCCCTTCGGAGGCACCCCCCCTCCCCCGCCGCCGCCTCTCAATGGGCCAGGGAGGTGACACAGCTTGGGTGACTCTGTTCATGGTCAGCCAGGCGCAGAGGCCGGCGCCTCGAGGGCAAGCTCTGCTGCCCGTGAGGCCTGTGCTCATCCCCTCGGAGGGCTGGGTAGGCGCTCCCCCCGCGGCTGGCCTCCTAGACCCAGAAGAAACAAGGAAAGGGCGTTGGAGGGGCAGCCCCATCCGGAATGCCAGGAGGGGGGACGCGCTAGGCGGCGGGGGCAGGAATGGGGGGCTGGCTCGGGCTCAGCCTTGAGCAAGATGCTTTGGTGGCCTTTCCTGGCCCCCTTCTGCCCCCTTCCTGAGGAGCCTCATGCCTTGGATAAACAAGCCCTCTTCCTCCAGGTTGGACAGCTATTGTGACTACCCCGTGCTGTAATATCTTTGAGCCGGGGTTTTTGGTCTTTCCTTCCTTCCTACAGAATTCCCTCCTCCATCCGTAAACACCCGGAGAGGGGGCCACATTCTGGAGGCGAGCTGGCGTATTTTTTGTTTTTGTTCTTTTTTTTACCTCCGACCTTGGCAGAGAAGTGGAAGCCAGGAGCAGCACAGAGCCCCAGGAAGGGCCCCCCGCGGCCCTGCGTGTGCACCCCCGGTATATAGAGCCCCCCCTGCCCCTCTCCTCCATGCTCACCTCTTCTGCTAGGGTCCGAGCCCCCAAGGGAAGGGGCTCCACCTCTCCCCACGGCTCAACACACAGCAGGCCCCGCGACCAGAAATGCCTTCTACTCCCGACAGACTCCGGGTGCCCTTAAAACCAGGGCCCTGGGTGAATCCTGGCGCCTCCAATGACGGGGTACCACCCAGCTGTTGGAAACAGGAAGGTGGTTGATCTGGGCTCATTTGGGGAGGTTCACAAGATTTGTTGTTAAATGAGGGAGGGGGAAAAAAGCAAAGCACGGAACAGTTGTGGCTTAGTTTGCTGGGCAGGAGAAGGTGAAGATGTGTGTTGAAATCTAAGTATAGACAAGTGAGGAAGAAGAACAAGGAGGGGGAGAAAAGAAGGAAGAAAAAAGCCGAGGGAAAGACAGAAGGCAGGAGGGCACCCTGGGAGCCCCAACCTACCACAGAGCAGAACCTGGAGGGGTTCCCAGGGGCGCAGGCCTACCTCGCATGATTCAGACGAGTTTCCTTCCCAATCGGGGCCCAGTTACTCAGCGCCATTGTGATTTTGTCTATTCCTTAGGAAGGGGGCAAATATTTGTACTACTTTACTAGTGAGGATGCTGTGAGCCGAGAGGTGACGTTTAGGGCTTCGCTCAGGACGGGGTCAAGAGGGCCAGACTTATCCTTAGAACACCTGTCTTGTGCTTCTAGACCCCGAGGTTCTCCTGCCAGTTTTCCTTTGCCGGCTTAAGATTATAAAAGACTCACCCTCTCTTTGGCTTTTCCTCCCTTCTAGGAACTTCAAGATAACTTGTGCCTCCGTGTATGGGGAGGTTTCCCCTTCTTGGCCAGCTCGTCACCCTCATCCATTAGCATCACTGAGCTCTGTGGTCACTGTGGTTAGAAGTTAGTTTAAAACCAGTCGGCATGTCTTCCCTTCTCCGAGTTCAAGCCCTTTTGGAACCGTAGGGCACTTACTAGAAGTGTTCCCGATAACGGCAGCTGGTGTGACTTGGACATTCCCTCCTTCCCTTTGTTCTTTTCTCTTTGTGGTAAAATGGAAACGGCTGAAGTTGAAAAGGGAAACAAGGGGCACCTGGGTGGCTCAGTTAAGCGTCCAACTCTTGATTTTGGCTGAGATCATGATCCTCAGGGTCGTGGGATGGAGTGGATCCACGCTGGGCGTGAAGCCGGCTTAAGAGTCTCTCTCTTGGGGCGCCTGGGTGGCTCAGTGGGTTAAAGCCTCTGCCTTCGGCTCAAGTCATGATCCCAGGGTCCTGGGATCAAGCCCCGCATCGGGCTCTCTGCTCAGTGGGGAGCCTGCTTCCCCCCCTCTCTCTGCCTACTTATGATCGCTCTCTCTGTCAAATAAATAAATAAAATCTAAACAAAACAAAGTCTCTCTCTTCCTCTCTGTCTGCCCCCCCCCCGCCGTCCACCCCCACTTACTCTCTTTCTCTTAGGGGAAACAAAACAACTCAGGCTGGTTTATTCCTAGTTTTAATCAAATTGGATCACAGACCCCAAGGAGGAAGGAAGAGTCAGCGTCAGCGTCAGGAAGGACAACAACGGTTTGAACAAGTTGTCCTATATATGGGAATGCTCATCTGGAATTACTTAAAGAAGTGCAGCCTAACCGGTGTCGTTGGCCGTGGTCAGCAGCAGCGCTGGTCCGCCCCGCATGACTGAAGGAATTCGTCAGCGCGCAAGGGCCCAGGAGCTGCCAGCAGCCAACTAGAATCGAGCTGCTCTTTAAGGACACGCTGGAGCGGGCACATGGGTCTGTGACCACATCCTGAAGGCACGTCTCATTATCAGGTCCTGGATCCTTGGCTGTGTGGGGTCAGCATGACTTTACACGTCTCCAGAGTCCTCTTGGCTGCCAAGGACTTTCCACGGGTTAGAGTAGCGGTTAGAGTTCCCAGCCACACCTTCCTATTTCTGCGCTCAGCAGTCCCCGGAATATTAGCAAGGTCCTCCAGTTCAGGTCTCTGGCTAAACCTCTGACCCGTTTCCCCATAGGCCCTGCTGTTTCTCCCCACTTGATCCTAATTTTATTTGAGAAATATTTTTTACTAAATATTTGGTTACCAAGATTTTTTTTTTTTCTTCCATATTGTGGATCTGGTTTATAATTGGTCTGGGGACTTTTGCATCTATGTTTATGGGTGCGATTTACGTGTAATTTTTTCTCTTACTATCCTTGACAGTGTCATGCTGGTCTCACAAGATAAGCCTTTATGCCATAAGCCATTATAGTTCTTGACATCTTTCCTTTTGGGCTAATCGAGATACCCTAGAGATTTCCAATCTCGTGGGCATTTTTTTTTTTTTCTTTTTAAGTTTTATTTATTCATTTACGAGAGAGAAGGGGGAGAGCAGAGAGCATGGTGGTGGGGGAGGAGCAGCAGATGGAGAGAGACAAGCGGACTCCACGCTGAGCGCAGGGCCTGACACCGGGCTCCATCTCAGGACCCTGAGATCATGACCTGAGTTGAAACCGTGTCTTGATGGACGACTGAGCTCCCTCGGGCACCCCTGCCTGGCACTGGAGTTCTGGGAGCACAAGGTGGCAGAGAACACTCAGAACGCCAAGACTCAACCCTCTTTCATCCTAAGCTGTGTTTCTGACCTCCAGACCATAAACTGGTTTTCTCTCCCCCGAGAATGAATCTTGAAGTGGCTGAAAGAGCAGGGGAGGGACAGTCACCCAGCTGCCCAAGGCAGGGAGGGGATCTAACAGACATTCAACCCTCCAGTAACCCTCCTTTTGCCCTTCCCTGACTGGCTTTCTGGAGCTGCCATGTTCCAGGGGGGATCATGCAGCGTAAGCTGGTTTGCGTAGCTCTGGCCGGCTCCACCTCCGGCTGAGGATTGAGTTGTTTGAGCTCTGCTACATCTTTCCACGCCTCTGCCTGCCTTCCAGCTTACTCTTTCTCTTCTGTTGCTCCGGAGGTTGTGGAATTATGTCTTCTGAATGAATCATTTAACAAAGTTAAGTGTATCTTCCAGTTTTCAAAAATCTGCAGTAGCCATAATAGTATCCCCTTTTAATTTCTTGGGTGTGTGTTTTGATTAGTCTTGTCAAGATCGGTTAATTTATTTTTTTTAAAGAACCAACTTATGGCTTTGTTGGTCCTATCTTTAGTTTCTGCACATACATTTTATTTCCTTCTACTCTTTCAAGTTTTATTTTACAGCTCAAATTTCTTGACATCGATGCTTAGCTCAATTCTCGGCCTTTTTTCTATTCTAATAGATTTTTAAGGCTTTAAAGTTTATGTAGTTTTAGCTGTACCTGACATTTTGAATGTGCAGTATTTTATTTTTATCATTGTTCAGGTTAAATTCCCTTTATTATTTCTTCTTGGACCTATGACTTAATTTCTAAACATAGAGGAGCCTTCTAGTTAGCTCTTAATTTTAGTTTCTAACTTGATCGCTTGGAAATTTGTTGAGGAAATTTGTTGAGGTCTACTCCCAAGTATATGGCCCATTTTTGAAAAAGTTCCACGTGTGCTCAAGAATGTAGTTATTAGATGCAATGTCCTATAGATGTCCATTATACCAAACTTTACTAAACACTTAAGTCTTTTATATACTCGAGTTTTTGGTTGCATGATCTACCAACAATCAAGAAGTACGTTAAAATCTTCCATTATGATATTGGATTACTTTTCCATATAGTTATGTTTTTGTTTTATATAATTGGAGGTTATTAGGTACATACTAATTTAGAATTTAGAATCTTTATATTTTTCTGGAGAACCAAGTAAACATATAATTATGCAGTGATTCTTCAAAGATTTTATTTCTTTATTTTGTTTCTTTGACAGAGAGGAGAGAGATCACAAGTAGGCAGAGAGGCAGGCAGAGAGAGAGGGGGGTAAGCAGGCTTCCCACTGAGCAGAGCCCGATGCGGGGCTCGATCCCAGGACCCTGAGATCATGACCTTAGCCGAAGGCAGAGGCTTTAACCCACTGAGCCACCCAGGTGCCCCAATTATGCAGTGATTCTATCTCTAGTAATGTTTTTTGTTTCAAAGCCTATTTCCAGGGTCACCGTGTTGCGCAATTTCAGGGAGGCTGTGAATAACATATCCTGGCATGAGTCTGTCTGGTTATTCAGAGTAGTCCTAATTTTGCTAATTATTAGTATAGCCACACCAGACTTATTTTGGTTAGTGTCTGATTGATAGCTTTCCTATCCTTTTTATATCCCAGGTTGCTGATGTCTCTTGTTATTAGCTTACGGCTGAGTTTCTTTTAAAACTTCAGTTTGAGGGTCTCCTGGCTGGTTCAGTCGGTTAAGTGTCTGCCTTCAGTCATGATCTTGGGGTCCTGGGATCGAGCCCCGCGCCAGGCTCCCTGCTCAGCAGGGTCTACTTCTCCCTCTCTCTCTCTGCCCTTCCCCCTGCTCACGCTCTCTCCCAAAATAAATAAAATCTTTAACCCCCCCCAAAACTCTCCAGTTTGACAATTTGCCTTTTTCCAGAAACATTTATATATCATAATTATTGACACATTTAGATTTATCTGTCTTATTTTGGACACTCTTTTGCCTTTTGTTTTTTCTCTCACCATCTTGTCTTTTCATGGATTGATTATATTCTTGCTTGGAAACTATAGCCTGCTTATTTTTTAGTAGTTCATCTAGAAATTTTAGGATATATTACTAACATACCAAAGTCTAAAGTTAATCAATATACTTATCTTCTTCCTGAATGACAAAGAATATGTTTAGTCCAACCACCTCCCTAATTATCATTATCTACTTTCATGTATTTAAGTCTCATCTTTCTTTGAACCCTGTTAGACTTACCTACAGGCACTTTTTAAATGATGTACGTACTTATCACATTTCCTATCTTCCATACTGGATCACTTTCCTTCTGTTTGACTGAAAGTGTACTTTATTTCACCCCTGAAAGACAATTTCACTGAGTATAAAATTCTAGGTTCACGGTTAACTTCTCCTAGCACCTTGAAGATATGTTTCACTGTCTTCTTGCTTACAGAGTTGCCGATAAAAAGACAGTCATCAATCTAATGGTCTTTTCTTTGGAGAGAATGATCTGTGTTCCTGGATGACTTTAAGATCTGTCCTAGGGTTTTGCCACGATGTGTCTAGAAATGGGTTTATTTATCTTGCTTGAAACAGAAAGGGTTTACAATAACCACACTTCCATTAAAGCTTGATCCTTTATCTAATGTGATCTTGGAAAGTGCTATGACAGACAGTATCCCCTGCTAGGACTGAGAAGATTCTAGGAAAGCCAGAAAGGTAGGGGGCCCAGGCGCTGATGGGCATGTTGATTAGGAGGCTATATTTATTTGCTTTCAGTGAAAGGGAGACCCAGTCTAAGCAAAACACATACTCTCCAGCCAATTCCAAGGCTGAACCCAGCAAAGCTTCTGAATGAAAAAACGGTTAAGGGGCAGGGACACCAGCTCTCTTACAGAGCCTGGACATCCTCGGCAGAAGCCAGTGAGGATCAGCACCAGCTGGGAAGGATCACCGCCTTCACACAGAAGGTGAAGCAGGGAAGCCCTGAGCAAGCTTCCTGTTTCTCCATTTTGAGGAATAGGAGTCATCCGGCTGCTTTCCTTTGTTATTAAATAAACTCGTAGCTAGACCAAATAACCCATTCACTCTCATTTAGCAAAGTGTTTTATTCAAAAGCTTCTCAGCACCATCTAGTTGTCAGAAAGAATGGTATCACCTTTTCCTGCCCACCCAACTCCCAATTCCAGAGGCAGCAGTTAAACCCTTTGGCTAGAGCTCCCCCTAAGGATTATAATTCAGATCATGATAAGGTTCTGGTTGTTCTCACACTCATCTTTCTTTAAGCCTCTACTTACCCCGGACTCAAGCAGAGCTGTGCTCCCCCACAGTTCCAAACAGGAAGGAATCATGTCAGACTTGATCAACCTCCCATTCCTGGGCTATTCGAGGCACATAAAATTACCTTGACAAACACGGACTTCAGTGACTGCCATCCAGGAAGGACAGTGAGACTGTCAGGCAGCATGCAGTTTGAAAGCTCAAATCTCAGGATAACCCTCCCCCAATTCTACTCTAGAAACAAGGAGCATCAGGTCCATTTTCTCTCCATATTCTGCAATTGCTCATCCTCTCCTGTCTTACAAGAAGACACTAAACCAGACCTTTTTGACACAGTTAGGACACACAATGACATCTGATTAAAATGCTAAGAGATCCTGAGCTGTTGGGGATGAGGAGAGTATGGAGTGTGACCTGATCTTTCCCTTTAAGAATATTTTGTCTCGTCATAAAGCACACTTCTCCAAAGAGGTTCCTGGAGGAGAAATCCAAGCGTCTGACTGTGTCCTGTGGGAACCCGTGTAACTTTGGCTTCAGTCCTTGGATCTGTCCGTCGCAGCTACTTCAGGTTCCGGAGGAGGAAAGAGCTGGAGGCAGCGTCAGTCGGCCAAAGCCCCCATGGGGTCCCAGGCCGGCAGGACGATGGGCTCCTGCTCTAACACGGCTAGCACCTCTTCGGGGACATGCTTCCTGTCCACCACTACTTCGTAGACATACTCAGAGAACCACTCATCTGTCATGCACAGGTAACCTGGAGGAAAGGACAGAAGCCTCATGAATGCAGAGGGCAAGGGGCGAAGGGCAGAAGCCCTCCTGGCGCTGTAAAGCAGCTTTTTACCGAACTTGTACCCGCCCACGTTTTTCAGCTGTCCCGTCTAGAACCTCACTTATTCTAAGTCTTACTACCAATTCTGTGATGCAGACGGGACAGGCAGGGCTATAATTTCATCCATCAGAGTAACTGGGTGACAGGCCCCGGTCGCACACGTGAGGTTCCAACCCGGGCCTCGGACCTAAGACTGCTTGCAGATCCTGTGCTGTTTACTGCCTGGGCTGTCAGGGTGGAAGGGGAGTGCGTGGCCCTAGAAGACAGGTGGAAAGGCTTCTTGTTCGTAGAGCCCACACCAAGGGGACTGATCGCTAGGATCAGAAGGGCAGGCCCCCTAGTTCCATCCTTACCCTGCCCACCTTCTCAGCATCACGGGCTCTCCTACCTTCCTCTCCCCTGTAAATTCCTGCGAACAGCTAAGCTGCTAGGGGGAACCCAATGGGGTCGTGTCTTTGTTCCCCGGTAGCTGCTTGTTTGCAGGTGGTCCTGAGTAAGTCAAACGATAACACAATCTTTGCTTTCCTAGTGGAAAATGTGAAGATCAGGCAGAAATGGAAGACTGAGAGAGGACCTTGACCTCTTTTTGTCAGTGCGTCCCTAGAGTTTACGGACCCCTCCGGTGGGCAGGCCCGTACGAACGCCCCAGGCTGAGAGCTCGGCTGGGAGAAACGTGCGGTCAGCACCCATCCATCCACCTTAGAGGCCTGCCTTTTCCCATGAGGAAGATTAGCCTGTATCTCAGGCTCCACGAGGTCAAAACAAATTCCCCTTCAGGAAAGTACTTCCAGCAAACCTAAACGGGGCAGCGGTGGGGAATGCTTCACTTGAGCCACTGATAATATAAAGAGTAAAATTAAAGTGAGCGATTAAAGTGTGTGTATTTAAAGTAAGAACTGGTCAGGGAGAGAGCCCGGAGCCCGTGACTCTATGCGGGGCTACTGTTCACACCCACACGTCCGGCGCCCTCAGAGGGACTCGAGATCTTCACCGTCACCATCGTCATCGTCGCTCCCACCTTCCCGTGTCTGGCACGCATTCTATACTAGACACTGGAATCGGTTTTCTCTCAAAGTGTCCGTGCAAA
Source organism: Procyon lotor (assembly GCA_028646535.1). Classification (NCBI taxonomy): domain Eukaryota; kingdom Metazoa; phylum Chordata; class Mammalia; order Carnivora; family Procyonidae; genus Procyon; species Procyon lotor. The sequence goes on along the minus strand of CM053619.1, from coordinate 11,328,282 downwards.
TCGGTTTCTGTGCTGTGTCCTTTGTCACTACACGGGCCCAGAGAAAGGAAGGCGCTGCAGGTGTTTCTCCCGCGGCAGACCTAGAGCAGCAGCTGGCGAACTTCTAGGCCCCACTGTAGTCTTAAAATGACTGGGGGTGCCAGAAAGTTGCTTATGTGGGGAACACCTACTGGTATTCACCTTATTAGAAACGAAAGCAAGGTTAAAAATACTAACTCATAAGAATTAAAACACGAATAGAAAGAATATATTTTTAGGAAAAGGCCGCTACACTCTCTAAAACAAAATAAACTGTAGTTAGAAAAATGGCTTTGTTTTACACTTTTATGTCCGGCTTCACAGAAGACAAGTGAGATCTTGTATCTTCTGTCTTCAGTCTGCTGAATCTGCTGTTCTGGCTGAAGGAGAGGAAGTACAATCTGGCCTCACACAGATACGCCGTTGAAGGGAAGACCTCGTGGACCCCCTGAGAGGGCCCCAGGGACCGCACGGGTCCTGAGAGCGCACTTTGACAATCGCTGCCCTGAAGGCCAGGCCGAGTGAAGTAATTAAAAGGCAACACGATGGCAAGTCTAATTATGTAAGCTAACTGGTGTCACAGAGGACAGTATGTAACACGAAAACACAACTGTTTTGGTGAGGTCTCCTGTGCGCAGCTCTCCTCTTCACCTCTGACAGAAGCCAAGGGCAGCTCCCCCTGATGTGGCACAGGACGTCTGTCGTCACAAGAAAATGCCCTGGAGAAGAGCTCAAGGGCCCCCTCCAAGTCAGCCAAGGGAATGCATCTCTGTCCACTGATGCCTCCTGGTCCAGCGCTCCTTTTCTCAACCAAAGGTGTGGTGAGGGGAGACCAGACCAACCACCGCTGTGGTCAGGGCTCCTTCTGGCCCCCGCCTGGACTCAGTACTCCCAAGCCCCTGGCTGTGCTCGTGCCCGTCGAGGACCTGGCCCGCATTACCGCCCACATGACTGCCACTGAGTTCTCTCAACGGACAGAGAGCCCTATCAATAGATGTCAACTACCAACTCGGGCAGCGGCAGGGCCAACCAGTACCGTTTCCTGCTGCATCCCAAGTCACTGCTTCCCGAGAAATTCATTATCTGCCTTCCCCAACAGGGGCTCTCGGTGGGCAGGAAACCAGACTACTAAACACCGCTCCGTTTGAGACGTTAGTCATCCTTCCCCTCCCCGTAATGCAGGCTAAATAAATCCCTAGAGTGGCTCCCGACAGCAACGCAGGTGAAGGACAGAGGCAGACTCGTGTAATAAAGTTCTGTGCCCTTATGACAATACTATCATCACACAATCAAATGAGTCTTCAAAGAACGCACAGAGAAAACGGACAATAAGTACATGTACACTGTCTGGTTCCAAAAGCAGATCAGATTAAGTCCTCACAAATTAAAACTCCTATCAACTGCGATCCACCCTCTCGGTGTCCCTACCCAGAGGACCTGCCTTGATTCGTCTCTCTCTTCAGGATATGAGTTCTCTGGAAGCCCACAAAAACCTCACAGTCTAGGTGGCGGCCAGGTAATTGCACCCTGCACAGATAACGAACTTGGGGCTGCTGTAACTGTCGTATCCTTCGTGTCTCGGGAGTTTGAGATTAGGATCAGTATGTCTGACACCCGAGTGAATGTGCCCTGTGAGGGAGCAGCAAAGTACCCATTCAAGCAGGCTTATGTTTTATTTTTTCAGGTCAAAGTCAAAGGTCAGAGTCACAGTGGCCATTTTGAAGAAAGTTGCGGCTTCTAGCCCTTAAGCACTCTGGCCACCAGGAACAGGCGTTCCCCAGGGAAAAAGGGAAAGAAAAACCCACAACAAGGAGCCCAAGGCTATATTTAAGGAAACAGAGTCAGCTTTAGGAACTAAGGAGAAATCACATTTTGCTTAAGCTGTAAAGTGCTGTTTACATGCAATGAGAAAGAAACAAAATATGTGAACAGTCCCTCAAAAAAAACTGCAAATGTTTCTGTATTTGTTAAGGGAAAGGGTAGCGTTGGTCTGTAAAGGGGAAAACAGCGTCTGTTGATGCACCTCTAGACTGACTAGGCCAGACTCACTCTGAAACAGAACAGTATTGAACAGGTTAGTTTAAGGGGAAGATCTTTACCTGAAAAAAAGCTTTCTGAAATTCTACCAGAGATCTAACATTTCCCAACCTTAAAGACTTGAATAAGGTGATAAATACATTATCATTTATGAATTAGATATGTTTTCTATTTTCTGCTGCCTTCTATGAGGTATTTCACCTCACCAACAAATGATTTGTGATTAACGTAGGGTGTTTCAGGGGGGGCTATTTTTGAAAAAGGTGCAACAAAATAAGTCTCTGTTTGGCTCTGATGGGTGTGGCCAGCAACTCGGACCTGAGGAGGCTGCACTCTCGGGGCCTCATCTCGTCACTGCCGGTCTCTCATCTGATGCTGGTAACTCAGGCCTGAAGAAAGACTCCAAGAAAGGAAAGCAAAAACCTCACAGGCACTTGTCTTATATTTCCAATCTCCTAATAAATACTGAGAAGCTGGGGCACCTGGATGGCTCAGTGGGTTAAAGCCTCTGCCTTCAGCTCAGGTCATGATCTCAGTCCTGGGATCGAGCCCCACATTGGGCTCTCTCCTCGGCGGGCAGCCTGCTTCTCCCTCTCTCTGCCTGCCTCTCTGCCTACTTGTCATCTCTCTCTCTCTGAGAAAGAAAGAAAGAAAGAGAGAGAGAGAGAGAGAGAGAGAGAGAAAGAAAGAAAGAAAGAAAGAAAGAAAGAAAGAAAGAAAGAAAGAAAGAAAGAAAATCTTAAAAAAAAAAAAAAAAAAATACTGAGAAGCTATTTCACGGAAGTTAGCCAGCCATTTAAAATGAACTTGCAAAGACCACGTAGCAACATGGTCTTTAAGCAATAAAAATATTTAAGCAATTAAATTATTAAAAATATTTAAGCAATAAAAATAAAGTATATAAAGACAATATATCTTCCATAATTACAACTACGTTAAGAGTCCAGACATGGGGGCGCCTGGGTGGCTCAGTGGGTTAAAGCCTCTGCCTTCGGCCCAGGTCATGGTCTCAGGGTCCTGGGATCGAGCCCCACAGCGGGCTCTCTGCTCAGCAGGGAGCCTGCTTCCCCCTCTCTCTCTGCCTGCCTCTCTGCCTACTTGTGATCGCTCTCTCTGTGTCAAATAAATAAATAAAATCTTAAAAAAAAGAATCCAAACATGTAGGTGAAAAAAACCTTACAAGAAATAACAAAATGATAATTTATTCAATGGGGTAGGTGTTTTTCTCCTCAAAACTTCTGATTATACTGGTTTTTGACTTCTAATCCTAAAGATTACTCAAATAATTAACACTTATTCTAACAGATTTTGGAAACATGGGAAGAGGAAGAAGATGAAAAGAAAGAAAATGAGAAGGAAGAGGTAGAGGTGGATGAGGAGCAGGAAAAGAGAAATATAAATTTAAGAACTGCCTACAATCCCACCATCTAGAGATAAGCCCTATTCGGATTTTACATAGAGCCTTTGATAAAGTTTCCGTGTATAGACTCTATACATTTAATAAAAGCGAGACATCACACATGCTCTTTTATTACAAAGCACCACACAGGCTGTTTTCCAATTCATCTCTTTCCGTGTTAACTTAAACAATACAACTATTCTATATCATAATTTTTAAGTGCTGAATTTGGATGAGTAAGCCAAAATGAATGTAGTCAGTCCCCTACCGATGAAGTCTGGCTTGTTTTTTCATCCTCAGAAACAACACTGCTATTAATATTTTTGCAACTAAATCTTTGTACATATCCTTAATTATTTAATTTTCTTTTTTTTTTAAGATTTTATTTTTATTTGACAGAGAGAGAGAAAGAGCACGTACACACAAGCAGGGGGAGCAGCAGGCAGAGGGAGAGGAAAAAGCAGACTCCCCGCTGCACAGGGAGCCCACCAACTCAGGGCTCGATCCCAGGACCCTGGAATCATGACCCGAGCCACAGGCAGATGCTTAACTGACTGAACTAGCCAGGCGCCGCAATACCTTACATTTCTATAGAGTATGTTGCAAATGTGCAAAATGACACAATCCCTCTGAAATGGAATCTGGCAGTGTCTATAAAAATTTCAAATGCGTTTACCCCCTTCCCCAATGCCATTTCTGAGACTCTGTCCCACAGACACACAATACTTGCCTGAACACTGTATGTACTTATGCACAAGAACTAATACTCATTTGGCACTTACCATATGCCGGGCACCGCTCTCAACATCATGTATATATTAACTCCCTGCAATATTGTTTGTAATAGCAGAAGACTGGAAATACCCCAAGTTCCATTAGTAAGGGAACTGGTTGAATAAACTATGGTGCACCCAGACAATGGAAAATAATGACGCTGTCCCGATACGGAAACATACTGATTTGAAATGCCTCCAAGACATGCTGCTCAGTGAAGTGAGAGCAGAAGGCAGGGTGGGCTAACATGGGGTGAGTCTTCAAGAGGTACGGCAGGGAAAGAGGTTGTTTTGGTTTACGGGTTGGTTGTGTTTTTTTCAACCATCAAGTCACAACCAAGTTCAACGAGCGGAAGCATACACTTCCGAGGAAGCGTCCTCTGCTGGAGTCCAGGAGAAGCCTGTTTGCCTCTGGGCTGCGGAGAGAAGGCAATGTCCCAACCAGTCAGATCTCTCCTTTCTCTGGACCAGTAAGCAAGATCCAGACGAGCCTGAGAACACACACGGTTCTGCCAGATCGCCAACAATGGACAGGAGAGGAAAGATACAGGTGTCACGCAAGCGTCTATTTTCCTGCTGAAACTCAATGACTTCTCGCTGACCCCAGAACTGTCACTACTCCTGTTTCAGGGAAAGCTTGCTTTCTGATCCCCTCAAAAGCTCACGCTATTTCTTGGCCTCCTTCCTCAGACCCCCCAGAAGCACACTCCACGTGCCAACCACTACCCTCTTTTCAGCTGCCCCTTCTCTGGCTGGCCTCCCACTTCTTTGCCAAAACAGTCAGGACTTTTCCTAAAACTCCATTCCCTCTTGAAGACTCACTAAGGAGCCTTCACGGTTCCAATCACTCACACTGTCTACCTTGCAACTTATCCCCTACGTTATTTTGCACTTACTCTTGAGTTTCTGTTTTACTTACTTGTTCTTATGATAAATCACAAACACTATATATGGAGCAAGATTTAGAGCCTCGAGTGTCCTATCTTCACTGCTCCTATCTCCCCACCACCCCTAGCACTGGAAGGGACAAGTCCCGGCGCTGGCGTGGTGGAAAAGGACAGTGGGGTTTCCATCCCTTTCTACAACCTGCCCCAAAGCCTTTTCCCTTGACTCATTTTCTGACTGCTCCGCTCAGCACCATTCACCAAGTTCTCCCCGACAGCACGTAGGTCCCTGCCTTCTCGCTAACCCCTCCCCTCCCAAAGCCCGTGTGTCTTCCTATTGTCACCCCACCGAGGGGGCCCTCTCCAGCTCTTCCTCTTTCTCTGTCATCTGCCTTCTTGGAGAAATCATCTCTTCTTTTCCCTTTCTGGGTCTACTTACCCTATATCTTACAGTCTGAGGGGCACACCACGAATGCCACTTCTGTCCCATCACAGCCCTCTTCAAGTCCCCTTCCCGTGTCCCTGGTGAATACATATAAATTCCTCGGAGGGTCTGACACTCATTCCACCACAGTCTATGCACGGTTCCCTGCATCCCGTCAATAAATGCGAGGTGATGCTATTGCTAATGGTTTTTCCCCAGCACTAGGTTTAGTCACCTCCGCTGCTCTCATGAAACTAAGCCCTCGTGACGAGCCATCCATCCGGTAAACGGGTCATGTAGATCAATGGTCACACTACGGTCCTGAATTCTTCAAGATCCAAAACTGGAGCTGTGGGCAAGGTAAACAGCCCTATGCTAGAGGACAACGTTTAAGGGGTCTTCTTGTCCTGCCTTCATTTGTCCACAGGTAGCATTAACAACAGTCACGACAGCCAACATTTTTGAGCACTCCTTATAGATGCCTGGCACGGTTCTCACAACAACCATATGAGGGAGGTACAATTATCACGCCTGTTTTATAGATCAGAAACATATGGCTCTGGCAGGTTAAATGCCGTGACCAAAGTCATACAGCCAACAGGTGGGACTGCTAGGACCTAGGTGGTCTGGCTCCAGAGCCTGCGCCTCCCCTTTATCCTTCTCCAACCAGTGCAAGTACATGTCGGAGATAATCAGATAAAAACAGCAGATCCTCTCCCCAGGAGAAAGCAAACACACACACAAAACTCCATGCGACCGTGAGGAGATTTGTCCCTGAGACTGGGGCCTGGTTATAGGTCAAAAGGAGATACTGTGTCACAGTTTGTCCCCTCTCACAAACGGAAGCCCTGTCCTAGCCACACAGTCTGATAAGGGAGCAGCAGTCAACCAGAGAGTGCACGCTTGCTCTGTTCCACTCACATGCACTATTTTTTTTTTTAAGATTTTATTTCTTTACTTGACAGAGAGATCACAAGTAGGCAGAGAGGCAGGCAGAGAGAGAGGGGGGAGAAGCAGGCTCCCCGCTGAGCAGAGAGCCCAATGCGGGGCTCGATCCCAGGACCCTGAGATCATGACCTGAGCAGAAGGCAGAGGCTTTAACCCACTGAGCCACCCAGGCACCCCCACACGCACTATTTTTTAGCCCCAGTCATGCAGGCTCTTTGGTTAATGAAGACGGAGGGCACGAAGTCCCTCTGCAAGAACTCTGATACTCGGAGTTGATAACAGCAGCACTTTTCCCAAGCTGGTAGAGACATGAATACCCCGAGGTGACATCACAAATTTGTGTCTTGCCCCATTCCAGAAAGTCAGAAACCTCTGCTTTTGCCTCATACAATTTCTTATTTCAGTACATTCAGCTCAATATTGCCTGTAATTTGCATTCTTTGTGCTAGGTATACAAAACTGAAGCTCAAACAGATTTGCAAATAATACGTTATCTTTTATAGGTAATAATACGTTTTTAGGGAAGCTGTGTCTGTCAAAGAGCCTGGGTGGCTCAGTTGGTTAAGTGCCCCCTCTTGGTTTTGGCTCAGGTCACGATCTCATGGATCCTGGCATCGAGGCCCGTGATGGGCTTGGGGAGTGTGCCTGAAGTTTCAGTTTTTTCACATTCAACATGGTTCTAATCACCTGTGCTCATATCCTGAGTTACTCTACTCGATGCCATGAGGAAAAATAAATACAAATGCCATCAGCAAATTTTGAATTCTTATAAAGATGCTATGAATTATATATACTAAGTACCCCTGGCAGAAATATGGAATACTCAATAAACTCTTTGGAGTTCTGTGGTAGCATACAGTTTTAAAAATGCTTTCAATTTTTTTTTCTTTATTTTTTTTTTTAAAGATTTTATTATTTATTTGACAGAGAGAGAGAGAGATCACAAGTAGGTGGGGGAGGGGGAGAGGAGGCACCCCGCTGAGCAGAGAGCTCGATGTGGGGCTTGATCCCAGGATCCTGAGATCATGACCTGAGCTGAAGGTAGAGGCTCAACCCACTGAGCCACCCAGGTGCTTCTGAAAAATGCTTTCGTACCTTATTTCGTACGATGGCTATATACAAACTGTAGGACCTCTTAAGAAAACAAATTATCCATATTACTGACGGAGAAATAAAAACTATACAGAGTTAAATTATTGTCCGGGATCTATAATCAAGAAAGTACTGTCTCTCCTGGTTCTACAATATAATATTAGATGAAGGAGATGATGACTTTTTTGCCTCGATATCCAAAATCATATGGGATAGTTGGCTGGTAAGGCTAGTTTTCAGGAAGCAGCAGAAGTCCAGATGATCTGAATCAGCCACATAAATTTCTTTCCAAATTAATCTCTAATATACCAAAGTCTCTTTGATGGAAATCAAGACACTCTTTAAAGGAGGAAGTCTGGAAATTTCACTAAAATTAAGTCAGGAACAGAGAGGCTATTTGTAAGAAAAGGTGAAGAATGTGGGTTAAAAACAATTTTAAATGTTCACGTATCCAAAAAGCACAAAAGCAATTTGAAAAATGAAAACCAAGATACCTTGGTTCAAAATAAAAACTAGGAGAGGGGCGCCTGGGTGGCTCAGTGGGTTAAAGCCTCTGCCTTCGGCTCAGGTCATGATCCCAGGGTCCTGGGATTGAGCCCCGCATCGGGCTCTCTGCTCAGCAGGGAGCCTGCTTCCCCTTCTCTCTCTGCCTGCTTGTGATCTTTCTCCTCTCTGTCAAATAAATAAATAAAGTCTTTAAAAAAATAAAAAAATAAAAAAAATAAAATAAAAACTAGGAGAGACAAAATTTTTCGAAGAAATGTTTTCTGAGGCACCTGGCTGGCTCAGTTGGTACAGCATACAACTCTTGATCTTGAGGTTGTAAGTTCAAGCCTCATGTTGGGTGCAGAGATTATTTAAAAAAAAATAAAATCTTTAAAAAAATTTTTTTTTCTTTCAGTGACCACTGCAGATTTAAAATATTCTCCGGACTCTCACTTTAAGGTTGTATTATTTAGCATATTAGGAAAGTAGATTTAATGAACATGAAAAACTTTGTTACAATAATTCCACGTTCAGAGCTCTGCTGTATCAGACTTTAAAACTAGAATACATCTCACGATTACATGAACCAATCATAAAGAAGTTCCATATAAGACTGGTTCATTAGGAAGACCATCCAAGAATTCAATTTATTGACGCTCAGAAACACTTTGTTATATGAATGCCAGAATTTGATAATTATTGAAGTTGCGTGATGGGCACATGGGAATTCCTTACTACTATTCTGTTTACTTTATATACTCTTGAAATTATCCATGATAAAAAGTTAAGGAAAAAAACCAATGTATTATAAAGCAGCACAGACAAAATAATTTTGGGAAATAATAGGTGGTTAGAGTTTTTTACTGCCCAACTCACAATGTGCTATATTTGAACATAAACCTTCACCAGGTACCCCGTCCCTCCCTCCTTCTTCAGATTCCCAGCGATAAATGGTGCTCCACGAGCCCCTTCTCCTGGCATGGGACATTTAGTGGGTCTCCAGATTCTTTATAGCTTTATATATTCCCTCCATCACTAGTTTCTGATCACCGAAGATCATCAATTGACCCGTTATTTCCATGAGTGGAGTAGATGCTACTAGAACAGAGAAGATGAGAGGAAGCAGAGTGTGTGGTTAAGGAAACAGGCTCTTGTGTCAGACTGGCCGAATTATAATTCTGGCTCAGTCACCTATTAGCTAGATGACCTGAAGGTTACCTGGGCTTAAAGAATATGCTCTTTTCAGGTGAATTTCTGACTGAGAGAAGCACTAGAGGTTATTTCTTCTATTTGAAATTCTTAAATGTTTTATAAACTATTTTACTCTAACAAGCCTACCAACTTTTCAAAATGAAAAGACAATAAAACAAGTCCCAAGGTCTGTTCCCTCATCCAGTTGTGAAATACATTTTTTAAAGACTTTTTTTTTTAAGTAATCTCTACGTCTAATGTGGGGCTTGAACTCACAACCCCAAGATAAAGAGGCAGAGCTCTATCGACTGAGCCAGTCAGGCGCCCCTCCATTTCTGCTACGATCCATAAATGTACAAAATGCACAGCCAAGTATTTTAAGAAGCAGGTGAAAAAAGAAAGCCATGTTGCTAGTAAGAGCATGTTAGATAAGTATCCAATTTTTGGCCCAGCTGAGAACACCAGAATTCAACAATATAGGAAGTAACCCTGTGGGCCCTGTAAGATAAGAACTGATTTCTCCTTTTATGTCTCTTGGGGTCAGAAGGTACTTTTGTCCATTTTGGTAAACACGTTATTCTATTTACTTAGTCATCTCTGTGTAAGAAAGGCCATGACCCTGACTGATGGGCAAGACCGAAGCCAGGACTGGGCAGAGGGCAAGAGCAGCATGCCTACGGATCTCTGCTGTGTTTATACCTAGCTTGTGTCTTCAATGCTGCTTTTTCAGAAACCATCAGTCTTAACAGGCAGAAATCCCAAAGAGAATAGTAACAGACTGTTAACAATGTTATCTACAGAAACAAAATCCCAGCAATGCCGTTTAAGACTGTTTCGTGTCGGGAGAGCACAAAGGGAGGTTCTGCCTCACACATGCTGGCCAGTGCCCACCAGGCTGACAGGCAGGAGGGACTCGCTGGGGTGAATGACTACATAGCATTAGCAAAATAACATATTACACATACTCTCCTAAGGTCAGGCCAAGTGTGCTAATTAAGTTAGATCATATTTTCTTTCCTTCCTTCTTGTTAAGTAAAAAGGAACATCTGCTAAGGGGCGCCTGGGTGGCTCAGTCAGCTAAGCTTCCAACTCTTGATTTTGGCTCAGGTCATGATCTCAGGGTCATGAAATCAAGCCCCAAGCCTCACGTTGGGCTCTGTGCTGGAGGTGGAACCCGCTTAAGATTCTCTCATCCTCTCCCTTTGCCCCTCCCCACATATATTACCATGAAAATAATTTATTTTGCCCTCCTGCACTGTTGGTGGGAATGCAAGCTGATGCACCCACTCTGGAAAACAGTACGGAGGTTCCTCAAAAGGTTGAAAATAGAGCTACCCTATGAC
>CM053619.1:11296743-11317587 GCA_028646535.1 Procyon lotor | reverse complement strand
AAGAAGAGGTGGTACACACACACACACACACACACACACACACACACACACAATGGAATATTACGCAATCATCAAGAGAAAGGAAATCTTGCCATTTGCAACAACATGGATGGAACTAGAGGGTATAATGCTAAGCGAAATAAGTCAATCATAAAGACAATTATCATAGGATCTCTCTGATATGAAGAATTTGAGAGGCAGGGCGGGGGGGTTGTGGGGGGGAAATGCAACAAGATGGGATCAAGAAGGAGACAAACATAAGAGACTCCTAAACTCACAAAACAAACTGAGGGTTGCTGGGGGGTAGGGGGGTAAGGATAGGGTGACTGGGTTACGGACATTGGGGAGGGTATGTGCTATGGTAAGTGCTGTGAAATGTGTAAGCCTGATGATTCACAGATACGTACCCTGGGGCAAATAATACATTCTATGTTAGTAAAAAAAAAAAAAAAAAAAACTGTGAAAAAAAAAAAGAAAATAATTTATTTTGGCTCTGAATGAACTATTCCCTATCCCCACTCAGCTTGTATCTTTTAGTTCTCTACTGAAATGCTTTGCTCAGTTATTCAAGAACAACAAAAGAGTCAGTTTAACCTTAACTAGATAGCTGAAGATTTCACCAAGGATTACAGGCAGATCACAGGAATCAAGACCTCAGCTCTCTCAACATAATGGAATTAGTAAGTCAGCAAAATTATTGAATAGTAGTAAAGAGGTACAGTTGAATGGGAAAAAAAATAACAAAGTGGCCCAGAATCCTCTTTAATTAAGAGTAGGTATTTAGGGGTGTGCCTTGGTGGCGCACTTGGTTAAGCCTCTGACTCTTGGTTTCAGCTGGGGTTGTGACCTTGGGATTGTGGGATTGAGCCCCAAGTCAGCTCTGTGCTTGGTGTGGAGTTTGCTCGGGATTTTCTCTCCCTCTCCCTCTGACCTCCCTCCCTGCTCTCAAGAGCTCTCTCGATTTTCTCTCCCAAATAAATAAATTAAAAAAAAAAAAAAAAGTAGATATTTAGGTTCAAAGTAATAAAGATAATAACACACACTACTCAAAACAGAGCATTTTGCTGGACTTGCGTTTATTCTCTCTTAAACGGATATCACCACGTAGTGTAAACCCTGGGAGTTGTTTTTCTTTCTTTTTTGTAATGCAAGTGCCTGACTTAAGCTCTGATTGCTAAGGCATCACTGCAAAGATGTCGATCTCAAATAAACACATGGCCGGCCACATGACTAGATAAAGAGCCAGGCTACCTGCCCCCACTGAGGCTCCTTGGTTTTAGAGATCCTAGTCGATTCTGATAACCAACCATTCAGGCCACTTGCTTCTTCTCTTCCCAAGCTTTAAGCTTCTGCTCTTATGTTTTAAATTCACCAATAAATGGTGAGACTGAGAAACCCTAGTCTTCCACCCTCAAGCCCTTTAAAGCGAAACTCCAGGCACGTGCAGGCTCTCTGTCTAACTGCAACCTTGATGTGTGGCCCCAGGTGAGCTGCGTAACTTCAAGGTTCTGTAAGCAATAAATCTTTACTATTTTTTTTTTTCCAAAAATTCCTGATGGTTATTGCTGAAGGGCATCTTGCAATCAAAATAAAAACCACAAGGCCTAGTCAAGCCACAACACTGCCTGTGGATAGGCCAACAAAAACAACAAAAAACACACTACTAATCTACAAACCGAGTGACTGCTACAGATGGAAAAATATCACAGAAGCAAGCCAACGGATGCAGGCTCATCTAAACCACAACTGTAGTCCTTCTCCTAAACGCTAAACTTTACCACAACAGACCCGATTACAGGGACCAAATTAGACCAACAATGAAACACAACAACAATGAAACAGGTTCAACAATGAACCTATAGAGATTCATCTGAAACAATCTCTTTGGTTTTAAAACGTTACAAATATTAAATCCTTCCAATTCAAGACAAGTTATTTCTCTGCATTCATTTCTTAACTACTACCAATTTGCAGCACCAGCTAAATCATGAGTTATCTTAATCTTTCTGCAAGGTTTGTTAAGGTTTACCACCCTTCTTCACTTAATCCCCATGTGTATTTGTCTAAAATTCATCATATAAAGACTCACCAGTTTTAAAATATACTGCCCTTTAATTCATAACAGTTAATTTAACCAGCAGCCCAAAATCACAGAATAATCGCAGAAATCACAGAAGGGGCACCCAACTGAGGATGCACAGAAATGCACTAACAGTGCTTGTATTTGTTTACATAGAAACATTGAGCTGCCAAGTTTCATGGCAGATTCCAGGCATGGTGAGAGAAAATCCACCAAGAATCACATCATGGGGAGATGGAAAGACTTAGAACAACAAATTAAACGGTTTCCAGGTTTTGGTCTGTGCTGCCGAATCACAGCATACTTAAGTCAAGTTCAAAACTCAGGTTAATACTCTTCTAAGACAGTTTTCAAATTTAAATGACATAATTTATATTTGCTCACCTCTAAACCTACGCACCGCCCCCCTTACCCTTGGAAATCCTAGGTCTCTGACAAACACAGTTGAGAAATCACTATCTAAAGAGGCAACAGGCACAGAGTTGCTAAGATCTCTATTTTCTTTTTCTTATTTAGTAAGGAAATTTCTGGATGATTCTTGGTTGGTGGGATGTGTGCTGAAGTTTGATTCCAAATGTTTGGGTATCTCTCATTGGATTCCCTACCTGCTTCTTCTCAGTCTTCTAGCTAGTCTAGCAAGCTGTGGTTATTGCATTTTTCCTAGCCAGAAACCATTGGCTAAATGTTAAGAATGTAGACTCTGGTAAAGAGCTACTACAAAATACCACCAACGCACATGCACGTACATGCTCTCTCACTCAATACTCTACGGTAGTTGCCACTTTGGGTTTGAAACCCTAAAAATTAAGGCATAAAAACATCTTAGGGGCACCTGGATGGCTCAGTCAGTTAACCGTTTGCCTTCGGCTCAGGTCATGATCCCAGAGTCCCGGCATCCAGCCCTACATCAGGTTCCCTGTTCAGCAGGGAGCCTGCTTCTCCCTCTGCCCCTCCCCCTGCTCCTTCTCTCTCTCTCTCTCTCAAATAAATAAATAAAATCTTAAAACACACCTTAAGAGGCTTTTATCTACTATGACAAGCTGTCTTTGAAGAGTATGGTCTTAAAAATTTACAAGAATATAGGGCATCTGGGTGGCTCAGTTGGTTAAGCATCAGCCTTCAGGTCAGGTCACAATCTCAGGGTCCTGGGATGGAGCCCCACGTGAGGTTCCCTGCTCCAGTGGGGAGCCTGCTTGTCCCTGTCCTTCTGCCCCACTCCCTCCCAGACCCCTGGTCCTGTGCACGCATGCACGTGTTCTCTCTCTCTCAAATAAAATCTTCAAAAAATTTTTGCAAGAATATACCCTAAACTGTTAATCGATGGTGATCTCTGGGTGATAGGATTACTTTCTATTTTTATTTTCTTCATTTTGCATATATATATACACATATATATTTTACTTTTCTATAACTCACATATCACCTGTTAGCTTTTAGCCCAATTACTGTCATTTCCTTAGGACTTCTGCCTGGGTTTTGATTTGTCAGAATGGAACAGTTCCCAACGGCAACCAGAGCGTTCCTCTGCTCTCTGGACTTCACAGCTTCTAAGGAGACTCCAATAAATGGCTACAGTTCCTGGCCAATCCCATTCTCCCACTCAGAAGGTTCTGACTTTCTAGAAAGTTAGTGCAGTAGATGAAAATACACCAAATGCTATACAGCAAGAGTCCTGGCAAAGGAAACTCAACCTGCTCATTGGTCAAGTGGTTCTGGTACAAAGGGGTCTTGCGGGGTCAGCATGGTTTGGAACGAATGCCAGCACATACTGGTCTCAGAACCAACTGCAGGCTCAGGCACAATATGCTGGTCACAGGGATCATGGAGGCAAACTAGATCCTCGGATTTTTCTGTAGAAGAGTCTAGCTAATGGACTCTAGCTAAGAGTCTAGCTAATTACTGAAAAATGCACCACACTAGGGCAGCTTTTTACCTGGATCTTTTAGGAGGCAGAGAGTAGCCCAAACTCCAGTCACCCTGAGTTAGCATTACCAGACTAAGCTCACCTTTGTGGCCGTGATCTTCACCCCATGAATTCTCCACTCTCCACTTCACAAATGTGCCATCCTGATCATCCTGCAAAAGAGTGGATAACAGTGTATAGTCTGAAACAGATCCCTCCTGCTGATTTTAGCTCTTCTTCAGCCACTCAGAAGAAACAGCCTTCTCTATACAACCCTGAGATATATGATCAGGGCCATACATTCTCTCCATAACCAGAGGGATACTCTAGTAGAAGTGAGGCTTAACTCTCTTGGGAATAAAAATGCAACACACCTAAGGAAACAACAAATACTATTCTCTCCCTTACATTATATTCTACACCCAAAATAAGCATATTAAATTGCTACTAGGCTGACAATATGAAATATTAAGTTACTAAAAGTGATGAACACCATCTGAAGCCAGGGACCCTTGCTTTTAATCAATCAGTATTCTCTTTAAAGGCTTCCCACTGTATTCATTTTAGAAATGACTCTAAGACCTGGTCACAGTTTTAAAAAGAAAACAAACACATTCTCATCATACTGCCTAATTTTCTACTTAGTAGAGCCAAGTAATGATACTCTACAATGTGCACTTTTACTGAATTTAGTAGAGACAGGATGGCAAAGCAAAAGTAAAAAGACTATTTTCCTACAACAAAATCCAAACAGTTCTACCGTTCTTCCTCTTTTATCTTCATTAATAAAAATATACTCAATTATAATCTTTTTAAAGGGACAATGACACTTAATGATAACCTTCATTTATAACCTTTACTACAGTAACACAGAGAAGGACAAGAGGAAGGCTCCATTTGGGAATACTTTTTTCTTTTACATTTACCCAGGGCATTTGCTTTTGTCAAAACAACTCAAATCTTTAAGGAGACAGCTGGCTCCTAATGATTTCATCTGTCAACTTCCACTTGCATATAAGTACATGAGTCTCATCTACATGGGATCTGACTCCTTCTGGCAGTCTTCTTAGATCTCAGTAATTTTCAGTCTCAGAAATAACCAATAAACAAATCAGTAAGTTTCCAACACCCTTATCTGTACTATCTCTTAATCTTGGCCCCAGGTACATTCAAAACCACATAATTAAATTATACATTTTGGAGCTAGCCTATCAGATGTCTGTTTTGGTTTTCTATTCCCCCTATTAGAGTACATTTTTACTTTCCTGTTAAATATCACTGTTAAAATCTATGTTACCTAAAGTCATTTACTATAATGAGTCTGCAAATGTTTCCTCTCCTTGGCCAATGAATTCCTGCATGACCTAGACAGCTCTTCTCTGTGTCATCTACAAACGTGGAATAACATCTGACCTCCATCATAGGGATTCCAAGAAATCAGTATCTAAGAAAGAATATCCCAGGATAGAGCTACTAGCATTTATCTTTGCATAATCATTCAAATGCAGTGCAAATCAGAAGGGTAGTCAAAAACCCAAACTGAGGGCAGAGAGAGATTTCAATATAGAATTCCAGTTATGATAATATAAATTCTGCTTTATACTATTAGCATATAAAGTAGCTCCATTTCTCTGAGGAAAAAATGGCATGTTAATAAGCCATACCAATCAAAGAACAGAAGTTCCAGAGAAAATGACACACTGTATATGATTTCTATTTCTGAAAATCAGGAATGTAACAGAGATGGAAAATGATAAAAAAAAAAACCTGAATATCTCCTGGAAGTCACAGGTTTTTCATTTATTTTTGTTTTTTTAATAATTCTCTAAATAATTTAAAAGTTTAACTTTAAAGAGCTTTTGTTACAAATCCAAAATAGCAGGTCCAAACATATTAATGTAAATATAATATAAAAATATAAAATATAAACCACTTAGTATTTTATGCTAAGTATTTTAGTATTTTATTTACTTTAGTATTTTGTTCTTTTTTTAATAGTATTTTATGAAAAGTTCCTTCTAACACTTGGCTTCTAATGTCAAGGTAATTATTCTCTGACTTTCTTTCCAGTAATTAGGCTAGAAAAAGAACATTTTTGTGTGTGGTGGTAAAGAATTAAAGTAGTTTTAAGTCTTTTCTCCCTATGATCCCCGAACATAAGAGTGAAATATACACTCTACAACCAAGAAACGGGGAAGCTTATTCGTGAAAGGTAAAATTTTAGTTATTGTTTCCAACACTAGGTTCTAGAAATAGTGATACTACTATTCAGAGTATTTCATAGGAAATTCTAAATACTTTACATCCAATTTCCTGAATAGCTCTGTATAAATCCAGCAATGGGCAAGGAGTCCACAGATTACTGTTATTGGCATTTTACTGCAGAAGAATCTGAATGACAAATGAAAAGAAGGTAAGTCTGACAACATAAGTCATCAAGATACGAACACTTTTAGGGCATAATTTAATTCCTTATACATAGAAGTTATCTTCTCCCCCACCTCTCTTCACATCAAGAACTTCCAAAGTCACAGAAAAGCTGTTACTTCCTTACTCCCTTTTGACCCAAATTCTGCTCCTCGTGGAAAGTTCCCAATTTTATTACCTCTGAGCATGCAGCCAAACCCCAAGTGACGCAAGTGCAATGTCCTGCTCAGAAGCTAAGTTTCAACAGAAATCACACGAATGAGACTAACAGTCTACAGGAGAATGTAGGTCTACCTGGCAAACACTGAGTAGGCATGCTGAGGGTCATACCTTCTCTGAGACAGCAGTGAAGGTCATGGCGTGGGTCATAAGCGACTCACCAAAAGTCAACCTCTCGGCTTTATTCATGTTCTTCAAGGAGACACCAAACACTAACTCATGATCATAGCTGTAAAAAGGATGGTAGTACAGAATAAAGACAGTATAATCAAGGGGAAAACTGGCTTCTGGTTGTAAAAGGAACACAAAAGAAACTGAAGGAGCTCCATAGTTCCAAATAAACATGGGCTGTAGCTCTCTAGAGAATATGATACACATGCAGAATGTGGTCTTTCGATGGGATTCCATTCTCTATGTGCTACAAGCGTACTGAGGAAGATAGGAAGTAATTAAGCAAATTCTTCATCTCAAAGGCTGACGAGAGGAGTCTGTATTGGTCATTTTGGCAAGAAAACTTAAAAAAAAAAAATCTTTTGAAGTAGTTTCTTTAAAAAATGGTCTCTTCTGGGGCGCCTGGGTGGCTCAGTTGGTTAAGCGTCAACTCTTGATTTCAGCTCAGGTCATGATCTCTGGATCGTGAGATGGAGCCCCGTGAGATTGAGCCCTGCATTGGGCTGGTGCTCAGTGTGGACCCCGCGTAAGATTCTCTCTCTCCCTTTCCCCTCCCTACCCCTCCCTCTCAAAAAAAATAAAGTCTCTTCTGAGCTGAACCACCCAGTTCAGAACCATCCAATTTCTGAACTCATTTAGACCATTACTGATGGTCAAATTTAAATAATGTCAAAAATATTGGAGAATATTGTCAAAGTTAAAAAAATATCATGAATTCTGTTTTAGAAGATTTCTCTGTTCTTAATGAATTCTTTACTCAACTTCTTATATGTAACAGTAAGAAACTGTAAAGGAGTTTATTTTAATAGTCAAGGATTTGGTTAGCAAATGAACCTTCACTGCCATAAACCAGGAGGCATGCTTTAAAGTACGCATGCAAATTATTCCTAGTAGTCATAAAGACAAAATACCCCAGGCATCAAAGTAAGAGTAGTAGTCAAGAGGATGAAATAGCAAACAAGAAGTGTGGAAAACCTTTTTACCACATCTCAAATGTACTGAGCAGATTTACACAGTAATCAATTCCTTTTTTTTTTTTTTTTTTTTAAGTAATCAATTCTTTTTTAAAAATGTTTTTCTCATGTAGGATGGCTTTTTAGGAACATGCAACAATTTCAATTTAAATATGAAGTAGGGGGGCGCCTGGGTGGCTCAGTCGTTAAGCGACTGCCTTCGGCCCAGGTCATGATCCCAGAGTCGTGGGATCGAGCCCCGCATCGGGCTCCTTGCTCGGCAGGAAGCCTGCTTCTCCCCCTACCATTCCCTCTGCTGTGTTCCCTCTCTCGCTGTGTTTCTCGCTGTCAAATAAATAAAATCTTTAAAAAAAAAAAAAAAATATGAAGTAGGATCTTGACCTCCCAGGCTACAGCATATACATTATGTAGAGCACATACGTTACGTAGAGCATATACGTTACGTACAGCATATGTGTTATTTATGCTATGAGTCCTCAAACTCTACAAGACGAAAAGAGAGAGACCCACCCTCAGGCCATCCTTAATCTTTGGGGGAACCTCGGCTAGGACATTTCATAGCAAGAGTGTACTCCAACAACAACCGCCCACAGATGATTTTTCTATTTTAAATTTCTTGTACTCACACATTCATGTCACTGAGGCCTAGCTTGCCACTGAAGTGTTTTCCAACATCACAGCCAAACCACACAGCCTAGAAATAGAGGAAGGAGGAAGAAAGAAGTTCAACATAAATCCTGTCTTCCTATTACACCAAACAAGTGGAGAAGAGGTTTTTAACCCCAATGGGGAAGACACAGAAACGATACCAACCTCTCCGTCTTTGATGGAGGCAGCAACCATCTTTTTCAAGAAGTCAATGGGCTGGTTGTTGTACAGAGTTTTTCTCCCGCCAACCATATTGCTTAAGTAGTCCACTGTGTAAACTCTGTTGTATTTGTGCTGCGGCCGAGGGTCATTCACCAAACAAATCTATTGAGATCAATAACATGTTGGTTAGAACATAAAACCAGGAAGGTCAGACAAAGTTTACCTTCTCCTCTCAACTCATATATGGTCATCACACTCATCACCTCTGCCCGCAAGAAAGAAACAGTACAAGTACCTTGCTAAATAACAAAGAAACAAAAGGTGGCAAAGTCATGTGAAGAGATTCTTGCATAATCTAGTTAGTGCAAGGAACACCCTTTGGGAGCTGCATCTACTTGTTTTTCCTACTGGCAAAAACGGCCCCAAAACCGATTCACTGTACACACTGAATAAGGCAGAAGGACATCCCATCAGGGATTGTTCTCGAGTTGCAAGACAGGCTCAACTCCAGGCAACACGGCAACCACACTGAGATTCCATTCCTAAAACAAAGCCACTTGCTTCTAAGAGGGTCAAAATGCCAAGGAAGTAAGAGGCCCTGGTATCTTGCTAGACTGGTGGAGAAGACCCGAAGAGAGCAGGAGAAACTAGGATGGGACAGTGCTCCCTTCCATGTGAAAGTTCTCAATGAGGCCCACAGTACAGAGACGCTCTGAACTCACGGTGAGAAACCCCTAATCTCCTTTTATTGTCTTGCACCTGAGATTGATTCTGGGCCCCAATCAGGGGAGTGTGTGGGAATGAAACTGACTGCTGGCCTGTAGTTAAAAGTCTCCGAAGAGGAGCACTGGGGAAAGGTGACAGATCCTCAGATGACCTCTATCATTAGGTACATAAAATACCGGAGAGGAAAGGAGAAAAAAGTTTGTTTAGTGTCCAGGTTGATGACCATGCATGTTAACTCATGCATGTTAACTCAACTCATGTTAACTTACACCCTTCCTTGTACTCAACAGGTATTTGAAAGTAAACAGCCAGTGGCTGCCAGTGCCAGTCTCTAACCTTATTTTCCATATTGAAGAGTGGCTTGACGTGTTCCCTGTAAAACTCCAACGGTGTTATGGGGCCAATCTTCTGATAATTTTTATCCTTGTCTCGATACTCCCAGGTGAATGTCTCTGGTGGATTACCCAAACAAATGCACACTACTCGGAATATCTAGAAGGAAGAAGGAGGACAAATGAGCAATGGCTAGGGAAAAAAGCGTTGTTTTTTACCTCTTCGTTTTCCTCAAGCATGGGAAACACTAGAAATCAGCAGCTAATTCAGGTCAGAAGTTTCATAGGAAATCT
Organism: Procyon lotor; assembly: GCA_028646535.1. Taxonomy (NCBI): domain Eukaryota; kingdom Metazoa; phylum Chordata; class Mammalia; order Carnivora; family Procyonidae; genus Procyon; species Procyon lotor. The sequence goes on along the minus strand of CM053619.1, from coordinate 11,307,651 downwards.
AACATTGCCCCCCAAATTTGAAGGCTGATGTCCAGGAGTTGATCAGTTGACTTGTGAGTTCACAAGTTCACACTCTGAACAGTACAATTCTGAAATGTTAACATTTAGTACTTAGTATTTGCCTTGCAAATTAAACTCTTTTAGCCAAGAAACCACTCACCACTGATACTCAACAAGAACTGGGTTGCTGCTCTGCTGATTATATTTCAAGTGACAAATAAAAGGGCATATTATAAATGGATTTCCTTCCCTTTAGGCATCTAGGTTTTCCTTTGATTGTGAAAGGGGTCTCCACCACTCATAGAAAAGACATTAACTTTCCAGTTGGAGCTTGGGTAACAACGACTATTACAAGTATCATTAGAACAAGAATAACTTCTAGTGGAAGGCATCGTTTTTGGGTTGTGGTACTTTCTAATGATGTCACACCTTCAAGTTAGCATCACTACAATACCAGGATATATTTTGTGTTATTTTCATCTTATAAAAAGACAAAAATAGGAGCATAGAGAAATACCCTATTTAAGGTCACAGTATGGAAAAGCTTCCTCTGCTATATCAAATTTTCTGTATCTCTTAAAAATACAACACGATGAGCCTCTCCTTTCCCCACCCCACGGTACACACACTGATCCAATCTCATCACTTATTACCTGCAGTATTTGTATTTGTATAGTCCATTACATTCAAGAGAAATGGATCTTGTATTTACTTAGTGTGCCTCTTTCATGCTAGATACTACATGTCTGTTAGGTTCTCTTAATTCCTCATAACACTCACTCGAGGTATAATTTCCCTTCTCTGCCAGAGATTGAGACAAAGAAATTAAGTAAACTACTTAAGGTCACGTAGCCAGTAAGTGCCAGAACCATGATCTGAACTAAGGTCATACGTTGTTTTAAAAAGAAAAGTATTGGGGCACCTGGGGGCTCAGCGGGTTAAAGCCTCTGCCTTCAGCTCAGGTCATGATCTCAGGGTCCTGGGATCGAGCCCCGCATTGGGCTCTCTGCTCAGCGGGGAGCCTGCTTCCCCCTCTCTCTGCCTGCCTCTCTACCTACTTGTGATTTCTCTCTCTCTCTGCCAAATAAATAAATAAATGAAATATTTAAAAAATAAAAAAAGAAAAGAAAAAGAAAAGTATCACTCTATGGACACCGGGTTTAAGAAAAGGGAGCATTTACTGAATGTTACTGTGTTGTACTATAATCTTTGAATACCGCATCTCTGAATCTTCTCAGCAAAAGTAGATGTTATTCTTATTTTACAGATAAGGAAAGCAACATTCAAGGAAATGACTGAAGTCAAAAAATTAATACAGGACAGAATTAGGATTTGAACTCAGATCTGATTTCAGTGCTGTTTCCATATGACCATGAATCAAGCATTTATCACTGTAACTTTCTGGGTTTCATATAACTTATCTCCTCCAAAAGACCATAAACTTAAGGCTAAGGACAAGGTCATGGCTATTTTGTCGCTCCTATAGCACGTGGCACTGTATCTGATCTAGATATGACAGCTGATTTAAACACTGTTCCATTCTCCACATCATTAGAGGATGAATCATTTTAGAAGCCCCAGTTTCAAGTGACCTCCCTAGCCATGATTCCATGATGCTTCCCTAACACCCCCCGCAACAAATATACTTTCTGTGGGTAAATCAGGTTTCTAAACTCCAGAACTTGATTATTCTCACTTTTTTAACTAAGACATAACATATATTCAATAAGTATGTAAAGTGTATTAATCTGAAATTACAGCTCTATTCAACTTTTTACATACATACATACCCATGAACTACCAATCAACAACTCACACCTCCCCCAAGGTAACTACCATTTTGCCTTATAGAACCATTGATTAATTTTGCCTATTAACTTCATATAAATGGACTCATACAGCATATTCCCTTTTGCTGTGTAGTATTCCATTGTGTAAAAAAGATTAGTTTATCTACTGTCCTGTTGATGAGACGTATGCCTTGTCTGCAGTTTGGGGTTATATGAATAAAACTGCTATGCGCATTTTTATCCACACAGTTTTCAAAGGGGTTGAAGGAATTTACATACTCGCCAGGATGAGAGGAAAAAAGGGTAAGAAAATTCCAGTTATACTGCACTCTTCCCAATACCTGACGTTCTATTTTTTAATTTTAGCCATTTTGGAGGTTATGTACTTATATCTCACTGTGATTTTAATGTGCCTTTCCCAGTTTTTAAAGGCTCCCTATAACTTCACCAAACCGTATTTCCCATCATAGACCCCACACTCCAGTCAGGCTTGTCTGCGTCTCTCTTTACCCCCAGAAAGTTTTCACCAATTAATTATTCCAGCTCACACTAACTGTTCCCTTCTCTGAACACTTCTGGCATAAAAATTTAATGTCTGAGTCCACAGAGCTGTTTATGTTTCTCTAAGGTCTCCCACCACAACTAGATTTAATTAGTAGGGACAGTAACTACGTCTTAGACATATCCCAGCAAGCCCTGGTGGAACCACATTAAGAACAGTTTTCTTAAGTCAAAAGTTCTTCTCCAGTGACTGGTGTGAAATGTGAATTTAGGGGTTCAAACTGGGCTTCTCGTCTCTTTAAAAACATTCTCATCATTAAGCTTTACTCACAGGGATAGGCAATGTTTTCCTATACTCCAACAGCCAGAACTTGGTGGTGGTGAAGTCAAACACACCAACTACAGTCCTTTCTGACAAACAGACCACGGATTCACACCTGCCAGAAGCTGATCATACAAGTAAATCACCAGCTTTCAATTCTACTTATCATTAAGGACAGTTCCCTCTCTTTTTCCTCTAGTTAAGGGAGGGGCAATGGCTCCCAAAGTAACATCGCTATTTTCTCATTTCATAGACCAGAAACTTATACTTTGGAAAATTCTCTATTAGGATGAAGCAATCTCTGAACTTTGTCCTTCTAAATATTAAGATGTACTACATATGGATAAGATTAGGGTAGCCAATCCTACCTATGTTGTAGTTATTCTTGGAAGCAGTGGAGCTATTTTTTTTTTTTTTTTTTAAATAATGTCCTACTAATTCTATGGGCTCTTTCCATCCCGTGGTTTCAACCAAGGAAGATGACATATCTCAGAGAATGACCTGTGCCAGATCCCAAAGGTACCCTAAAAGTAGGCAAAAGGGAAAGCTCAGAGGACAAAACAAAGCTACAGTCTAAAAAGATTAAGATTAAAATCTTCGCCTTCCCCTCCTTGGACCTCCTACTCTGGAGAACTCTATTAAACTGACAAAACCCACATTCTTCCTCTACTTTCCTGTCCTTTCCCTCCAGATATATCTGCTCCCGCCTCTGTTCTAGAGAAATCGCCAGATAAGCTATGCCTCTCCCATCCCCATCTACCACTTTCACCCCCGAAAGACCACTTAAAAAATTTAGTTTTGAGTACTCCTGAGCTGTACTTGAGTGGTTGATTTCAGAAGCCAGAACTTCCTCCAGATTGATCTGGAGGGAAATTTATTAGATACCCCAGTCCCTATCTGACTTCCTCACTCATCAGGAATATATACGTGAGATCTCTTCTCAGTCTACATTCATATTTCATTATCAAAAACTGATATTGCTATGTATTTACTTCTTTTCATTATCCTCACTGCATTCCCGGCCTCCAAAAGCCTTGGGACAGACTGGAACCTAATACCATGGTTCAAACTTATGTTCTGACCAAAGCTAGAATATGAGTAACAGGCCTGCCTATGACATTAGGCCAATAATTAAGGATAAAGAGCTCAATTCATGGGTTATTATAGAAGACAGAGCATGCTTCTAGTATCCTAACCGAAGCAGATTAACCAAAAGAAGAGGTTATGCTTGCCTTTCATTTTGTTACGTTCTGTTTTCCAAGAGAGAATGTTCCTTTACTGGCATTTACTCTAAGAGCCTGAACAGGTGATCCCTTAAATCACCACTCTCTTAATGCTGTATCATTCTGGGGTTGGTTTCTAACACCAAAGAGGCAGGGCATCATATTAGCAACTGTCATTGAACTACTCTAACCATGGATTAATGAGCTGTTTGGGGTTCACATGGACTAGAGAATCATTTGTATTTGCTCAGCACCGAGGTCACAAATGGCAACCTTAGGAATCTGTCATCGTGAGGAGGACATTGTCACTGGTAACTGTGCTCAAGACAATGACAATGTGAGTGTACATTTAGAGCACACTTAGACGAGGAAGGTTTCATAATCTAAATGATGGGCATTTTTTTAAGTTTTTATTTTAATTCTAGTTAACGTACAGTGTTCTATTAGTTTCAGGTGTACAATATAGTGATTCAACACTTCCAAACATTATCCTATGGTCATCATGACAAGTGTCCTCCTTAATCCCCATCGCCTATTTCACCCACCCCCTCCCTTCTGTTAAATGATGTGTCACATGCATATGGCCATTCACCAGTGAGACCACTGCGATCAATTCTCAGTCAACCAAGGGTGGTTCATCCGGCTTGGTCAGGCAGTGGCCAAAAAAAGGGAAAGGCTAGGGCCAGGCCTAACGCAGATTAAGACAACTAGGTGAATTTCTGTTTACTTGGAAACACATTTTATTTATTTATTTTTTTAAAGATTTTATTTATTTTATTTATTTGACAGAGAGAAATCACAAGTAGGCAGAGAGGCAGGCAGAGAGAGAGGGAGAAGCAGGCTCCCTGCTGAGCAGAGAGCCCGATGCAGGGCTCGATCCCAAGACCCTGAGATCATGACCTGAGCCGAAGGTAGAGGCTTTAACCCACTGAGCCACCCAGGCGCCCCAACACATTTTAAATATAAATGTTTTACACTCTAATTTACATAGTACCTTATTGTCCATTTGGCTCTATCTAAAGAAAAAAATAAATCATTTCTTCCTTCTCCCTAAAAATGCATTAGTGGAAAAAAAAAATGCATTAGTGGAAATTCATTTGTACTACCTAAATGGATTCTATGGTGAATCCTTTTGCAAGACAAATGTTTACGCCCTGATGCATATGCTTTATAAGTCTGATTTTTTATTAAAGAGGCCTATAAGGCATGAATGAGGATAAGAGTGACATCTCTTTCTCTTGAATTTTAGTAAAACTATAATTTGAGCCATGTTGCTTTGTTTTATATTATTTGTTTACCATGATTATAAATTATCCAAAATCATTCACATTTAGGTCAGGGTGTAACACTCTGGAAAAAATATTTGGTTCCAAGCCAACTAATAACAGTTAAATGAGCTCTAACTTAAAAAAATTTTTTTTTCCAAAGTATAATCTCCACAGGCCCTGAAACTGTATCTTCTTGATAAGAGACTCTGCTGTTCTAAAATAACATTCTCTGTTCTCAACGGTACAAAAACTGACCAGAGAGCTTTGGACGGCCAAGTCTGCTCTCTGGTGGTCAACCTGGGAATTGACCTCTCGCAAGATGCACTTGGCCATTCAAGACAAAAGGAAAATACCAGACCCTGAACACAAGTCACTACACATAACTGAATGAAGACTATAACCATATTCCTCAGAATATAAGTACATAAGTACATATAAAAAAAACACAATTAGTCCATTTAGGGAAATATATTTTTGACTTCAACTGAAATTACCCAGTACCCATCCCAAAACTTCTATTTTTTCTCTCCTTTATTTTTCTGTATAGCACTTACCTCTGGCATATTATACTTTTTCTATATTTTATTCATCTCTCTGTATTAGAAGGTAAACTATATGCAGGCAGGGATTCCTGTCTGTACTGTTCACTGCTAAATCCCCAATGCCTAGCTAGACACTACCAGGTATATGGGTTAAAGAAATATTTACTGGATGAGATGACCTATAATTGTGATTTTAGATTAAACTTAGTATCGGAACTAACCCGATAAAAAGGTGTTAAAACAGAGCCAAGGGAGTGGATTCAGGGAATATGGGCTTTCCAAAAATGCTAGAAAGCCGAAGGCAGAGAGCTCTATGTGTCAGTGCTACCGGGGAACTGATTTCTGCTTTTCTCTTACTTCCCAACCCAATAATGAGGTAATCCTGCTGATTCTCAATATGGTTTAAAAAACAATGAAAACAACAACAAAAAAACCCAGGAGAATCCAATGTTTGAAATTATTCACTTAAATACAGAATGTTAGAGAATGCGGTCTTAAAATTGAAACATGAGCCAAATATAAGAGGGCAGTGGTATGCCAAAAACTGATGTTGGTGAAGGAGTCACTGAGATCCTTCCCTTGCACACTTTGGGAATAAAGGGCCGCTCCGCTGTCATGTGCCGCATCTATACCTGCCTCTTATTGACAGCTGGTTCCAGCTCCTTGACTAATTAAAATTACTGGGAGTTTAAACCTCCCAAAGTGGATCTGCGGGCCACCCCGTAATGTATCAAAAAAGCTGCAGTTGGGGTCAGAAAGGCCCAAGTCCTATTTGCAGTTTATATCCATTTATATTTATTGCCTATATTATTACCTATTACATGGCCTATAAGTAGGCAGAATGTAAACTATAAAGAAAAGTCCTGCCTCTCAAGTCTAATTTTATGAAAAAAGGTCCATTATGATTGGTCTCTAAAAATATTTTACCCAATCAGAGATCTGTTCATTTTCAATGATTTGCTGAAGTCTACCATGGTGAATAATAAAATCAATAAAGGGAATGGAAAAAGAAAAAAGGACACAGAAGGCGTGGGCATGGAACATGGAGTGTGTGGATCTCAATTTAAAGACAAATCATGTGGGACTGAAGTCAATTCCCATAGCCCTGGCTCCATGGGAGACAGACATCAAGTTGGGGAGGAAGGGAGGATGCAACGTTGAGATCAGAAATGAATCCTTACAAGGGTGAGAGCTTAATGCTGGCTATAGGCAGACACGGAACGGGGGAAATGCAGTAATGAGAACAGTTAGAATGGAAAGGCGGTTCAAAGATAACCTAACTACTTGTGATGGAGCAAAACTGGCAGAGTTCAAAGATTTCAGTGCTTGGAACCACTACAGAAATGATACAATCCTGGAATCCTCATTTGTATTTACAACACTGGGTTGTTGAGAGAGTGTACAATAAAGTCTAAAGCATTGTAGAAATATTAGTTGTTTTTATTGTTATGAAAATGCAAGGCTACAGTGTCCTGAAGAAATCATCTGCTTAGGGTGCCTGGGAGGCTCAGTTGGGTAAGCGTCTGCCTTCAGCTCGGGTAATGATCTCAGGGTCCTGGGATCGAGCCCCGCGAGGGGCCTCATGCTCAGCAGGGAGCCTGCTTCTCCCTCTCCTTCCCATTTGTGCGCTCTCTCTCTCAAATAAATAAATAGTATCTTTTAAAAAAATCATCTGCTCCAACTTACTGATCAAGGAATTAGGCTCAAAGGTAAAATGACCTATAATCACAGAGTAGAAAGGCCACAAGGACGCGAAAGTGGTAACAGCAAACAGCTGAACTTTGGAGAAAGTTCAGAGTGGTGGGTAAATAAGGTAGTTACAAGTGGGAAGGAGTAGGGACCTCAGTTACTGCTGATATGCAGAGGAGAGAGAAGATAGCTCTCTACTGCTTTCTAGTGGGGAACGGAAGAAAGGCAACAATCTGTTAAAAACAAAATCAAGGGGCGCCTAGGTGGCTCAGTGGGTTACGCACCCAACTCTTTGTTTCAGCTCAGGCTGTGGTCTCAGATCATGGGATCAAGTCCTGCATCAGGCTCACCTGCTTGAGACTCTCTTCTCTCCCTCCCTCTGTCTCTGCCCCTCTCAGCTTCCCCTCCCTTTCTCTAAAATAAATTAACTAAATTAAAAACAAATTACAAAACACTCACCTGTGCCTGCAAAAGCAGGCAGAGGAAATACTTTCTGGAGGCATTAAATATATTTTCAGGCAGGGAAAGACATTTTTAAAAAAAGGTATGTGCCCCTGGTGACGTTAAATGAGCTCATATAGAGAGCTCATAACTAACAGTCAAATGATGATTTTGAAGCTATTTCTAGGGTGGTGTTTGAATCAAAGAAATAGTTAGAAATGCAGACTTTCCAGCTCCACCCAGACCTGAATCAATCTGCTTTTTAACAAGCTCTCTAGAGAATGGTGAGCACATTCAAGTTTGAAAGCACTACTTTAGACCACATCTACTCTTTCCCTCCTCCAAAACCTTATTATTTATTATTTTTCTCATTTGCATTTGCTAGTCCTTTCCACGCACTGCCCTAACTGCCAACAGACCTTCCCTCGTCTCTGCAAGCCCCCCACCTCGAGGTACTATGACATTACCTGACGTCCCCTCCACCTCCACAAGTCCTGAGGGCTTCGCTTAGGAAACATATTCCAAAATGTACTGCCTTCTCTCCGTCCTCACCCTCACCAACCTGGTCCCAGGCATTATAAACTCTCATTGACATGACCAGAAGGGCCTCTTAACTAGTCTCCCTAATTTTTCTCTTTATTATCCATTCCCAAAACACTCAGAGGGATTTTTTTTTTAATGTTACAAATGCAAACTCATTACCTTGACTTGCAGGCCGAATGTAAGCCTGCTCCCCTTTCCTCTGCGTGACCCATTCCAATCATTCCCACCTTCTTTCCGAGCTCAAGCCTTACTGCCTTCCTTTTTTCCTCAAACATACCAAGCTTTCTCCCATCCTATGGCTTCTGTACTTACTGTCCCCTCGGTCTGGTACGCTGTGTGTCCACGTCTCTGCGGAGCTGGTCTTCCTGTTACTCATGTCTCAGCTCAAATCTGACCTCAGAAAGGCCTTTCCTGACCACCTCATCAATCACCGTACTATTTGTTTTTCAAAGCACATATCACATTAGTTTCTTGTTCATTTATTGTCCGTCTCCCTCCACTAGTATATAAAGTCCATGGGTGCAGGGACTACGTCTGTCTTGGTCATCACTGTACTCCTAGCACTTAGAAATGCTTAGTATTTAGTAGGTACTCCATTAATGCTATGGAATTAATGAGTATCAGCTTTTCTCCTCATTTTCCTTCACCCATTTTGCCTCTCCCTCCAACCCCCTCCTTTAGGTGAACATCAGCCTGTATTTATATGTCTGATTCTCTTTCTTGTTTGCGCTTATTCATTTCCTTAACATTATTTTTAATGATGAATTCTTGGCGGTTAAGCTGCCAAGTCATAGAGATTTTCCCTCTAAGAGCTCTCTCAATTTCTCCCCCCTTTTCCATTTCTACTGTCACTGTCCTCGTTCTGGCCTGATCAGTCCCACCTGAACTGCTACACCTTCATAACTGGTCTCCCTAACTCTCCTCCTTCCAGCTTCACCTAATTAAATTAACCTCGTAAAATGCAGCTTTATTTCACATTATTTCTGCAAAATCTTTCTAACTGCACATTTCCTACTAAATTAAACTCTTATCCTAATATTCAAAACTCATGCTCACTTCGGCAGCACATATACTGATATTCAAAACTCTGGTGATGTTATGTCTAATTCTAACTTTCCACATTATTCTAGCTTCCAACTTCAGTGTGCCTCAGGATCACTAATTTATACAGATTACAGGGCCCACCCCCTGAGATTCAGATTCAGTATATTTGCAGTGGGACCCAGAAATTTGCATTTTTTGACAAGCTTCTGATCATTCTAATGCAGACAGACTTCACATTACTTTCTGAGAAGCACCATTCTAGCACCTCCCTGAGACTCTAGGTAAACTGGCCTACTCCCTGCTCACCAAATTTGCCTTGAGCGTATCTAGAATGCTTTTCACTCCAAAGTCACTTCATTCAAAGTGCATCTCAAATGCAACATTCTCCAGGAAGCCTTTCTTGATCCCCCAAGTAAGATGTACCAATTCCATCTTTGGAGTTAGACATGCTTGCATATCTCTTAAGACATTTACTTCACTTTGTATTACTTATTTTACTCCCCTACTAAATGTAAGTTACTTAACATGTATTATCTGCAACTCCTCCTATGTAACGGGCACTGAGAAATATGTGACTGAATGCTGTCGAGGTCCAGAATGCCTCACACAGTATGCCTCCTGGCTGCTACCAGCATAACAGAACCTTTGGCTGGCTGGATCCACGTCTGACTCAGCGAGCAATTTTGAATGTTCTTTCAAGTAAAGAGTTGGGAGGATAAAAGTTTTTTATCTACTTCGAGAAGAAGAAAACACGTTCCCAGGCTTTTTTCTTTTTATAATATCCACTAACTATGATAGAAGAAATGCAGGTTTATTTTTGAAACAACTCTGATCCTCAATGGGCTAAAAAGAAAAATATGACTCAAATCCAATAAAGATATTTAAATGATAGCTCACAAAGTTAAGGAATAAAGGTCTTCATTACGCTTGGTTTTCATGACAGATAATGATGCAAAATGTATTTAGGGTTGTAAGAAAATATGATACACAAATCTCCATTTCAACTAAGGATTTTATATTGTTTAGAGATGTGAAATTTTCACTTCTGAAGGAATTCAGTCAACTAACTTTCAGCTCCAGAATACTTAAGAGACTGCCTCAGTTTAAATATTTAGTTTATATTACTTCAGAATTTTAGCTATTAAAGAGAGTCTTTGGTTTAAGTACTTACTGATTTTCCTGAGTGTATCTCTTTAGTAAAAAGGGAAAAATAGGTGAACATTATCTCTTTCCCTTAAGAACCTTTAAGAGCTAGGGGTGCCTGGGTGGCTCAGTCGTTAAGCGTCTGCCTTCGGCTCAGGTCATGATCCCAGGGTCCTGGGATCGAGCCCCGCATCGGGCTCTCAGCTCGGCGGGAAGCCTGCTTCTCCTGCTACCATTCCCTCTGCTTGTGTTCCCTCTCTCGCTGTGTTTGTCGCTGTCAAATAAATAAAATCTTTAAACAACAAAAAAAAAAAGAACCTTTAAGAACTAACCTGAGGGGGCGCCTGGGTGGCTCAGTGGGTTAAAGCCTCTGCCTTCAGCTCAGGTCATGATCTCAGGGTC
>CM053619.1:11281414-11296643 GCA_028646535.1 Procyon lotor | reverse complement strand
AAAAAAAAAAAAAAAAGAACTAACCTGAGGTTAGTCCCTTATTCAGTGTCAGAGATGTCCTCCAAGGCTACAAAAGAACAATTCCCTTTTCTCTTCCAGAATCCAAAAGAGAAGACCATACTAGAAAACATTATTTCTTCGCAGCAGTGGATCTTAACCAGAATCATCTGAGAAGCTTTTACAAGGACAGATGCCTTAATTAGACAGATGCCAAAACAAAATTAGCCAGGAAAACAATAAGAGAAGAATGAAATGGGACTAGCCTCACAAATATTACAACACTGAAAGTAGCTCCAGCAACTAAACACAGTTATTGGCAAATGAATAAACAAACTAACAGAACAGATTTGAAAGCCCAGAGGCTTTAGAATGATAAAAATGGCGTCAAATTAAGGAGTAGAGAGAGGATGGGAAGGAAAAAGTGTGGGTAAACTGGGTAGCCTTTGGGGGAAAAAAGTTAGATCCATACCTCATATCCTATGCCAGAATAAATTCTAAATGGATTACAGATTCAAATATAAAAATCAAAACCCTACAAGCATTAGAAGAAAAATGGAAGAATTCCTTCATAATTAGAGAAAAGCCTTTCTACTTAAGAACTATAAAAGATTTCAAATTTGACTATATATAACTAAAAAATTCTGCATAGCAAGAAAAAAGCATATCACAGATAAACAATAGACTAAGAAAAAAATGCAATTTATATCAAAAAGGGCTAAGGTAAGGAGTACCTAGAAATGTATGTATACATTTCTGAATGTATATACAATATACATTCAGCATGTATATTACTAAGAACCAAATAAATCAGTTATGGTACATTTATACAATAGAATTCTATGCAAATATTTTTTAAATGCAGAAACTCTTTATGTATCAACATAGAAAGGTTACTAAGACGTATTGTTAAGTTAAAAAAAAAAAAAAACCCAAACACTGTGCAGAATAATATGAGTAACATACTAACACCTCTGCAAAAAAAGGAGGAGGAAAATAATATAAACTCATACTGGATTGTAAAAAAAAAAAAAGGTTTCTGGCAGGATAACTAGCAACTAATCTAGTAACAAACTAATAAAACTGGTTGGGGGATACATGAAAACTAGAAGGATGGAGAATAGGATGGAAAGAGGACTTCTTACTGTATACCTTCTTGTATCTTTGATATTTAGAAAATGTTTTTTATTCAAAGATGTCTTTAAAATAAAAAAAAAAAAAAATACAGCTAATTAGGCTCCAGTCTCAGGGAAACTGATATTGCACATCTGGAGCAAGCCTAAGCCTATATTCCATTTTTAAGAGCTGAGAGCCACTGCTATAGAATTTCTTAAGTGAATCATAATGGCTTCCCATCTCCTTTCATGGCACTGGTAAATATTGTTTCTAGTCTTTGTTTTATGTTTTAACAGGGTTTTGAGAGAATACATTAATAATCCCAAGGAGATCTGGAGGCCAAAAAAAAAAAAAAAAAAAAAAGTAGGCACACTGAGAAAACATTGCAGTAGAGGTGACTACATGTTTCCAAAATGGATCTGTCCACTCTGTCATCACAACAAGCAACCTGCACTTCTCTAAATAATGCCTTTGGTACAAACACATTTCATTCAAAGCCATCTGAGCTTCATGGCTGTTGATTTAGTCATTATTTTGATGTGCCTACAAGGCTAGGCAAATCATAGGTACTAATTTGTGGCTTTAAAACCATAGCTAGACTCTTCATTACCAAAGAGTCAGGATCAATAAAGACGGGTTTCGGGGACTGTAAAAGTCTAAAGACCTACCACACAGAATCCTGTAGTCAACAGTTTAGGCAGGATCATTAGGTAAATAATCTTATAAAATATCCACCATACTTAGGACTCAGTATAAGGTGGTGTTTTACTCTTTTTCTGAGGTAGGAGCAGGGAAGGAAAAATGTATGAAATACACCTGCCCTGATTCTTATCACCCAATCCCAGGGTCAGGACATGGATCTTAGATACACTATTTGAAAGATCATTAAAGCAAACAACAAAAGCCAACAGGATGCTTTTGATTTGCAAGAAATATTATCTAGACTCTTTCCCATAACTATTTACAGAACTTTTATCCTTACTATACCCTACCATTTTACTATAATCATATATGAAGGCAAATTATGCAGGAAATATGACCTCAACAAGAGAGATCATTCCAAGCTGGAAGGAAGAGAACACGTACTGGACAACTGCATTGTGCCAGGCACCATACCTTGCATTCTTCTGTTTAATTCCTTATTTGAGCCCCACAAAAATCCAATGAGGAATATATTTTAAATCCCTAACTGCATCTCAGACAGGTTAAGCATTTACCCCATATCAAAAAGCTGCAAGCGATAAAGCCAAAACTGAAATCCATGTCTAACTCCAAAGACTACTTTTTTCTATTATCCCAGATACCTCTCTTAAATAGGAATCCTTAGAAGAAAGAGGTAGATATGAGATAATTTAAACACATTTAGCAAAATGAAACCCCTGCATTCAATCCACTCAATGAACACTTAAGAAATAGGGTCGCCTGGGTGGCTAAGTCAGTGAAGCGTCCCACTCTTGGTTTTAGCTCAGGTCATGTCAGGGTTGTGAGTTTGAGCCCCATGTCGGGCTTTGCGCTCAGGGCTAAGTCTGCTTGAGATTCTCTCTTTCACAGAAAGAAAGAGAGAGAGAGAAAGAAAACAGTTACTGTGTAAGCATTGGGCTAGACAATTTCACTTAAACAGGCCTGACAGCTTAAGGAACCTGTCCCAGGTCACACACCTGTTAAATAATGAGAAGACTAGAACTCAGACAGTCTGACTCCAGGGACCACGCTCTCAACTACCTTTAACTGGCTCTCTGAAAGTCAAAGGAAAACACAAGTGAAGCATTAGGTTTGTCCATGGCAGAGAAAAAATTAGGTCATTCTAACTCTATACAAACAGTTTTGAAAGGAAACTGTTAGTTGACTGGTTCCTAGTAATGGGCCCACTGGATGAAAAAGGGAAATGCTTTTTCTTTTCTCAAAGTAATTCATACTTTTATACATATCCATCTGTATTATGTATAGTCTTAATAAGGATTAAGTGCCTCAATAATAAATATTACCACCTAATATTTGCTTAATGCTTTCCATGTTTTCCAAAATGTTTTTATAGACATTATTTTAAGTGACATAACCATCAATAGCTTCTGATCCTCTGATTCCTACAAAATAAAGCCAAAAGTCCTTGCCACTACCTAAGATCCCTCACGGCCCTGCCTTTCTAGCTTTATTTGCTACCAATCACACACAAGATACTATGTTTCAGCTACACTATTCTCTGAGGATTCTACCTTTGTTCATGCTACTGTACATGCAATTCCCTTTGTCTGGAATGGTCTTCCCAATTAGCCATCTGATAAATTCCTATTGTTTTTTAAGAGCTGGTTCAAATATCTTCTCCACGAAACCTTCAGCTCATTGAATTAGTTACTCCCTCCTCTAAGAAGGAGTCCTAGAGGACTAAAAAATCCTTTTTTACACACCTGTGACACAGAATTTACCATAACTATTCATGTGTTTCTTTTTCCAAGAGATTGAACACTTTGTAGACTATGTCTTTCTCTTTTTTGTATCCCTAGTACCAAAGTCCTAGCAGATATTCAATATTTATGAAATGAATAAAAGAATGAACTATATAGAACATTGAGAATTAGAAGATGTTAAGTGCAAGTCCCACACTAAAATACAAAGTTTACACCTCAGTTTTTTCAGCCATAAAGGAATTTTCAATTCAATTTTACATTTACTGCAATGACTATGCTTCCTAGTCATTTAACAGATGGAAATATTCTGAGAGCTCTTTAGACCGGTCACAAAAAACCCAAATAATTGTTATTACCTCCTCCATCATGGCATCTTGTGTGGCTGAGATTTCTCCTTTGGTCGCTCCACTGTGCACCAGGTTCCGTAGTCGTATACAGAATTCTCTCATCTATGACAGAAGCTTATTCAGTACTCCAGAGAGTTAACCCAACTTGCACTATAAATGAGCCTAGTAGACCAGTACTAGTTCTTTTGAAGTATAACTAAGCCAAGACCCAGGGCAAAGTTCATACAAACATGTATGTATTTCCCCAACCAGGCCACTTAAACACATAGCTAAAAACTTTCCATGCAGGGAAAAACCATGGCTTATTCCCAAAGAATTCTAGAGGACCTGCTCCTGCTCTGCAACTAATGATACCCTCTGTGCCAGCATGGGCCTGGGCATAGGGAAAACATCTGATTCCATAATGCCTACACCCCGAGGAAAAGCAGGAGACTTAAGATGATTATACCACTAATTCACTCTAGTAGATTTTTATTTAGAATTTTACTGGTTGTTCACTTCCCCTTCTTTACCAAATCATTGTAACAATGGCTATGTCAACCCTATAGTTTTCATTTTTCTTGCTTTCAATTTTGACAGTACCCAAGATAAAGGTGAATCTTAAATCTAACCACAGTGCTCTAAAAAGGATCTTGTTCTCCTCTAAAATGAAATCCAAAGATATACCATTAAGGATCTTTTAACCTGTGGATAAGAATTCGGAGTTTCCTGGGTGGAAAATAACCTACTTCTAATATTGGGGAAATGCATCTACAGTTTATTTTAAAATGCAATCTTTCTCCCAGGGGTGACAAATCCAATTTCGGCCTTGTAGATCAAGAGAACAGATTCTGGCAACTCCCAGTTCTCAAAAAAGATGCCTGGCTGGTAGAGTAGCATCCCTAAAAGATTTATAACCTTCCTTGGGGGTGCCTGGCTGGCTTAGTCCGTAGAGGATGCAACTCTTTATCTTGGGTTTGTAGTTAAAGCTCCATGTTGGGTGCAGAGTTCACTCAAAAAAAAAAAAAAAAAAAAAAGTGTATGTGTGTGTATAAATATATATATTAAAAAAAAAAAAATATATATATATATATATATATAAAAATCCCACCTTGGGAAATTGGGTTATGTAGAGAAAGAGAATGATTCACTAAGATAACTGAAGCAATAAAAAGCAGTTCAGTGACTACCTCAAATCTTTAGTGGGTGAATAAACTACACTGATGTGGTTTGGGGACGCCTCAGAATTCTGCATACTTTTTAAGCAAAGTCTCACAAATGTTTCTCTCTGGTTTTACTAGAACATAAAGCTCTCCCAGCCACTAGAACCCAGTGGGCTTATGGCCCATATTAAGCATGGGACTTTCTTTCCTCAGTACCCATAAGAAAACATTTAAATCAACAGAAATAAAAGAAGGTTTTTTTAAAAAGAAAAAAAAACCTCTAAGCTCAATTATTTTTAAAGTTAATATGTAGCTACACTGCCTCTGATAGACACTGAGTAGCTACCTTGTATATAAACTGTACACTGAAATGCCCAGCAATCCCCCTGGAATATCAGTTAGAGGAGTTTTAAAGTAAGTACACTAAATTCAATCCCACCCTGCTCCATATGTTGCACCTTGTGATTCAGAATATCATTCATCCTTCTGGTTGCTTCTGTTGTATAAGATTCAGGGAAGCACTTCTTAGGGACGACACCATATTTTTCTAAAAGAAAACACATTTTGGTGTTCAGTAAGGTAAAAGCATACTCCAGCACTAGAAACTGTGGCAAAAATAGCTATTGCTTTAAAGAACAGGCCATATTTTGCTGGTCTAAATCAGAAAACTTAATCTTATGTTTCATATTAATAAACAGATCACTTAATCTGCATATTTATCAAAGAACAAATTCTGGTCTTTTTATCTATAATACTTTGTAAAGTGCTCAGCCTGATGAGGTTTTCCCAAAAGACACCACTTTTTTCAAGGATATTATTAAACAGTTGCAGTTTCAATATGTGTCTTGATTATATTGATGGACAAGAGATGAGCATTTTCATAGAAAGTTGGTTCTACTTAATACAACCATTTCTTCCCCAACCAACTCTTCATGGTACCTATCTCCTTACCTCTCATTTAAGAAAGGTACTTAAAAGGTGAGAGTATGAGATAAAGGTTCTTAGGGCTGACTGTATATCTTTCTGGGGGATTAATTCTACTCTGCACGTAACCACCAAAGAAACAGCCGGTGTCCAACTATAGGGCCTCGCTTGATCATGCTGAGTATCAGGTCCATTAGAGAAAGGCTCTTACCAACAATATTAACAAGCATATCCCACTGTCCACCATCATTTGCGGGATTCATAAGCAAATACTGCACGAGCCTACCATCCTCAGGCTCTTTTTTCTGGGCTGTGTCCACAAAAGCATTTAAGAAGAAATAACAACGTTCAACCTAGATAAGAGAAGTTAAATAAAATTAAAAAGGAAAAGAAAGCTAATACTTTTATTGGCACTAGCAATACAACAGGAGTTTGGGCCTACCGTAGACCCACCATAGTAGGTATTTTTAAACTAAAGTTGGTAATTAAATATCAATATCTAAATATTCATAAAAATATTTAAAGTTTCTTCTTATATTTTCGTAGATACATTCCGATAGTTTATCTGAAATAATGCACTGCTTTATTTTGAAACAAAATCTGATATTTAGTCTTAATCAGTAAATATCTAATGAGCACTTATATGACGTACATTTTAAAAACTAAAAAATGAAGCAAAATTATTTACTGTTTTTCATATAAGTACTACCTGGAGATGGGAAATTAGGTCCTAGAAAGATCAAATGACCTAAATAAAGATGGTAAAAGGAGAAACTATTAAAAACAAAATAAAAAATTTTAAATACGTTAAGAAACAAAGAAGCAGTAGGTGAATCAATAAGTAGACATTATTTCCTTGCAAAAAGTAGCCACCTACCAAGCAAAAGCAGTTCTGCCTTTGAAGAGTAAACCTTTGATACTTTGGAAATCAGAATAAGTGGTGTCCCATCTATAATGGAAGGCAAACTACAACTGGAAAAGCAAGAAATGAAGAGACAGTCCCTATCAAGATTGATACTGAAATGAGAATCTTGCAAGATCAGTCCCCTACCTTGTCCCAGAAAAAGAGGTAAGATTGACTAAACTCAAATTCTTCAATATTGAATTTTTTCATGAATGGAAGTCTCATAACATTCAGACAAGAAAAGATCCAGCATCGCCCTGAAACAAGAAAGCAAAGCAAGAAATTAGACTGAGTGTTCACATAGATTACAACATTGTCCTATCCCTGTTTCCCAAAACTGAATGCATGACAAGATCCTGAACAACTTAAAACTAAGTCAGAAAGAACACAAAGATTAAAACAACAACAGAACAAGAAAGGTAGGCATTAGTATTGAACTATATGTGCAAAGAATTAATATCCTTAACATATGAAAAAAACTCTTTACATATCATTTAAAGAATCAAATACGTATCACCTAAGAAAATCACATTAGAAAAAGAAATATTGCTAGAAAGACATGAGCAGAGATCATGAACAGATAATAGCCAAAAAAGATACAAATGGCAAAGAAACACTTTTTGAAGTTCATCGTAAGTTATCTGTTAGGTGAGGATACATTATTTTTTAACTGATTATGCTCAATTCTGGGATGGACTTGGGAAACAGCATTATTATACAGTCTGGATAGAAATCTAAAAAGGTACAAAATATCTGAAGGCAATTCGACAATATATGACAAAAGCTTTAAAAAGACCATACCCTTTAATCTGGAACATACAGTATATGTTTCATTATAAGATGTCCCTAACATAAGTCAATCCCCAGTCTCTCAAAGAGAATTAAAAAAAAAAAAGTTGTTGGGACCTGGCTGGCTCAATCACTAGAGCATTCAACCTTGATCTCAGGGCTGCGTGTTCCAGCCCCGCATTGGGTGTAGACATTAGTTAAAAAAAAAATCTTCAGGGGCACCTGGGTGGCTTAGTTGGTTAAGCATCTGACTCTTGATTTTGGCTCAGGCCATGATCCCACTGCGAGACAGAGTCCCATGCTGGGCTCTGCCCTGGGTGTGGAGTCTACTTGGGGTTCTTTCTCTCCGTCTCACCCTCTGCCCCCAACCCCCATTACCACACTTCCTCCCACGCACAGTTACACTCCCTCTCTCTCTCTAAAAAATAAATAAATAAAATAAAATCTTTAGGAAAAAAAAGAAAAAATTGTTTAACTAACTGGATCATACAGACACTGAAAAATACGGATGACATAGTAAATGTCCACCTACAACATTTAGTAATTTAAAAATATACAGATATTTAAAATCATGTTAACACTAATAAATTGATGTAGCATTGTTTCTTTCACTTTCACATTTGTCATTTTCACACTGATTCACTCTTCACTTATATCTTGGTATCAGTGCTTTTGCCATCATTAGACTCACTCTTAAAATCAGAACTCATCATCTTTCTTCCATCCAGTATGTTTGAGTCACAGCAATGTTTTGAATTCATGCATGATGTTGTCCCTGAAAACTGTATGCCAGCATCAATTACATAATCACATTCTTCCCTTGTCTGGTAGGCAGATAATCACAAACTCTACTATGTCACCATTACCTATACTGATTTAAGTGGTCTTTAGCCTAGTTATAATGATAGCCAACATTTCCATGTGAGGTCCTGTCCTAGGAATATACTATTTTCAAATATTTCACCTTTTTAAAAAACTGATTCAATCAAATGATCTCTATAAGCATCCAAAACTAGCACAGACTGAGGTCATTTCAGAGTAAAGTGCTTGTCAAATTGTATTTTACTTCAAAATAAATTAACCGGGGCGCCTGGGTGGCTCAGTGAGTTAAAACCTCTGTCTTCTGCTCAGGTCATGATCTCAGGGTCCTGGGATCAAGCCCCGCATCGGGCTCTCTGCTCAGCAGGGAGCCTGCTTCCCTCTCTTTCTCTCTCTTTCAAATAAATAAATAAAAATCTTAAAAAATAATAATAAAAAAATAAATTAACCAAGAGTGCTCATTATGAGGATCTTTGTAAGGCCTCAAACATAGGTTAACTCTCTTTCCTAAAGGAAAATTCAGAGGGGAAAAACCCTGACTTTTATATGGGCATAACCTCTTTATTGCTATGAACTATGAATATAGTTCATGCTATATTGATAAGTAAGAAAGGTAGATAGGTAGATAGGTTACCTAACAATATGTAAGGTAACCACCTATATTAAAAACACGCACACACACAGAATAAAAACCTGACAGAAAAATATATATACTTGTTATTTTGCAAATACTCTACATTGAAAAACAATAATTTTGTGGGGCACCTGAGTGGCTCAGTGGCTTAGGTGGCCAGCTCTTGATTTCGACTTAGGTCTCAGGGTCCTGGGATAGAGCCCAGAGCAGGCTCCACACTCAGAGGGGAATCTGCTTGGAGGATTCTTTCTCCTTCTCCTTCTGCCCTCCCCCTGCCCATGCGCCCCCCCCCCCAATAAATCTTTAAAAAAAAATAACAATTAAAATAACAATGTTTTAACAATTTAAAATAATTAACTACAGTGGTTTTTGAAAGTCACTAGTGACTTAGCTCATCTTTACCTTAGGTTTGTCTGGATACAAGAGGGGTGGCCCTCTTGTATATATTATTTCCCAGTAAAGAAAAATCTGGACGAACTGTCAATGTGAAAACTGCACAAAAATAAACTACATAGCTCATGCGGTATTTGTATCTGTTATAAATAAAAGTGATACTACAGAATACATAAGACCTGATCTATTCCACAGGTCACTGAAATCTGGACTGTGTAGGGCCACTGTGACATTACTAACTGTATCATTTGTAGCCTGACAGTCCACACCATCCAAAGCACTTCCTACTACGGCAAAACAGTAATTATGGCAAGGTCATGGCTTTTTTTTTTTTCCTTAACATTTAAAACCCAATTTTACTGAGGTATGATTTACATATAACAAAATAAATCCATATGAAATGTACACTTTGAGGGGTGCCTGGGTGGCTCAGTCGTTAAGCGTCTGCCTTCGGCTCAGGTCATGATTCCAGAGTCCTGGAATCGAGCCCCACATCAGGCTCCCTGCTCGGCAGGAAGCCTGCTTCTCCTGCTACCATTCCCTCTGTTTGTGTTCCTTCTCTCGCTGTGTTTCTCTCTGTCAAATAAATAAAATCTTTAAAAAAAAAAAAAAAAAGAAACGTACATTTTGAGTTCTGACTGGCTCTCAGCAAGGACTGATCTGATTTGGGTCAAAACAGATTGGGAGTACGGCACCTGGGTGGCTCAGCTGGTTAAGTGTCTGAGTTCAGCTCAGGTCAAGATCCGAGGGTCCTGAGATGGAGCCCCACATTGCTCGCCCTGCTCAGGGGGGAGTCTGCTTCTCCCTCTCCCATTTCCCCACTTATGCACACTTTCTCTCAAATAAATAAAATCTTAAAAAAAAAATAGACTTAAAATATCCATTTTATTTATTTATTTATTTATTTTTTTTAAAAAGATATTTTTATTTATTGACAGCGAGAAACACAGCGAGAGAGGGAACACACAGGAATGGTAGCGGGAGAAGCAGGCTTCCTGCCGAGCAGGGAGCCCGATGCGGGGCTCGATCCCAGGACCCTGGGATCATGACCTGAGCCGAAGGCAGCCGCTTAATGACTGAGCCACCCAGGCGCCCCTAAAATATCCATTTTAAATGGATATACTTTACAAAGTTCTTTTAGTACAGTTTTGTTATAAGAATGTCCTCCTTATTTAGATTGCTGAATAACCAATCTTTCACCTTAGGTGTTTTTCTGACACTGGTGCTAGACAAGAGCTCTTGACCAGTTAGGCATGAGAATTGAGTATTTTTCTGTATTACAAACTGGTCTATTGGCGGGAAGTGAGCCCATTAGCACATCTGCTCAAACTGCAACCAAAAAGCCTACATAAAAATAACATTTGATGATATTTTGATACAATAACATCCTGTCTTTTCCATTTCATACACTTGTGTATGGCCTTCAGGGCAAGAACATTTTGGGGAGTTTCTGGAGCACGAACATTTTTGCACGGTTCACTTTGTACCAAAAACATGGATCTCCAAGACACCAGGCTATAGTCACCTAAATTCAGGACACAATATAGTGGATTACATTCAGACAATGACCATAGACTCCTCATTTCAGTGCTTAAAGCAGATACATTATCAAGGCACAAAGGACCAAAATAAGTCACAAGGTAACATCCCTGGACCTGCCTTTCCCTGTGCCTGTTCTCTGGAAATTTACTTCAAGTTCTTTCAACACAAACTTCTACTCAAGACCACTCTTAAGACATCAAAATGGGGGCGCTGTCGGGAAGGTCAAGTAAAGTGTGCAAGGAACTCTAAGACCTCACCTGAGCTCTTCTGGTTAGTGACTGGCTTGCCTTCCTGAGTCACAGCGTGCTGGAACACATGCTGGGCACCCTGTACCGTGGCCCTCTTCAAGCAGATGTCCAGCAGGTCGTGGGTGGTCCCGACATTCTGGGCAAGTACGAACTGGGGGTCGGAATTCAGTTTCTGAAGCAGAGCGGCTACCTTCTCCGAATTCAGCCCTGTTGGAAGACCAAATGGTATTTATAACACCAAAAGGAGGCTGAAGAGGGCCGATCGGGGACTCCCACTGCTTGGCTCCAACTTCGGAGGACCGACCATCCGGGAGGTGACCCTTGAGGCGGAGAAACCCTTTCCCGGTGACCTCCCCCAAGTGCTGTCTCCCTCCAAGACCGCTCCAGCCCGCCCTGAAAACTCCATTCCCGCCTTCGCCCCCGGTCCCAGGCGCGGTTCTCTCCCCGCCGCGGGGCCTCCGGGGCCCAGCTTGAGCACCACCCCCCCAGAGGGGACCCCGCTGGGGCCTCCGCGGGGAAGAGCGGCGCCTCACCCGCGTTGTTCATGGTGGCCACACCGCCCGGCTGGGGACCGGTACTTTCGGGGTTCTCAGGGGGAGCACCGGGGTTACACCGCGGCTCGCTGCCTCCGCGGCCGGACCTGCCACTCGCACCCGGAGCGCCGGAAAGAGGGAACCGGCTCGGTGGCGGCGGAGGGCTGAGGCCCAGAGAAACGGGGTCCGCGGAGGGACAAAACTCCCCCTCGCGTTGCTGAGTCAGCGCCGTCTGGGCTGGCCCCGCCCAGGGGAGGGGCGACCGGGCGGGCTCTCGTGAGCTCGGTCCCGCCTGCGCCCCTGCCTCACCTCCGCGCCGCCGGGAGTGGCCCCACGCGACCCTGGCTCCCGGGCCCATCCCCCTCCCGCTTCCTTGCTGCCGCGGTGGCGGAGCGGTTCCGTGCGGGGCCCAGAGCCCGAATACTCAGGCCTTGGGGACTGGACCCAGTAAGGCTTTCCAGAAGCCTAAACGGCGCTCGAGGCAGTGGGGCGGAGCTGAGGGGCCGCATGATGAAGCGCAGGCTTAGGATGGGTTGACTCGTATCTCACACACACACATACACACACACACGTGCACAGAATGTTCCCAAAGGCTCTTCCTATAGGCATCCTTTGCTGACCATTCACTGCATTTTCGATGGCAACTTGTTGCTTGGATTCTTGTCAGTACCAAGTTCTTGTATTGGAGGGAAAATTGGAAGCAAGCTCTTTCCCACCCACTCAGAAGCTACTGCCACGGTTCTACAAATGCACATCTGCTCATTTCAAGAGAGCTACCCATTCTGGGCTTTAGGGAGTCAGTGAGTGTCTGCTGCTTAGTCCAGCATGTGCTGTGGGCCTAACTAAGGGAAATGACAGATCACCAAGCCCTCTCCAAAACCTGCCAATAAGCGTCCCTATCCTCTCCGTGGGCTTTTGGGATAACTCAGATGTTTTAGAAGGTTTTGAGATTTCGGAGCCCTTTTATATTGTTTTTCGTGCTCTGAAATCTCAATCTTTGATGAGATGTTGGGATGGGACCCACAGATGATAAAGCAAATACAAATGTATCCGCCTTATTGAAAATCCTTTCTGCTAATCGGAACTGCGAGAGTCTGTTGTGGAACCCCGTACTTAGGTCCTAGATTGAGAATCATCACTGGTTCTGAGGAACCCTATTATCTCGAAAGATCCACACTCAGATACTAGTTGTTTGAGAAAGCACAATCTCTATGTCCCTACAGAGACCTAGCTAAAGCTTGGGGATATGCTTAACTGTCTCCAACAGAGCCCATCTACTGTCCTATTTTGAGATGCGTCTGATGTCTGAAGAAAAGGAACAGGCTGAAGTTATGCTGAAAAAAGTCATTGGTCCTTTCACAAAATGATGTCAAAGCATCCTGCCCAATTCCACTTATAAAATTTTATTCAGTATCTTCCAGATACCAGGCACAGAGCAAGCTGCTGATGATATGGAGACCAACAAAGCTTATGCTTGCCCTAAAGAAATTCATAGTGTAGTGGGGAGGATACAAAATAACTTTCAGACAATCTATACTAGCATACCAGTAGTACTTTAGTACCAGTGAGGAGAGAGCCATTAATTAGGGCCAGAAATGCCTGAAAAAAAAAAAGAGAGAGAGAGAGAAAGAGATGATAAATGAGCATAATCTTAGAGTGGATGGGATTTTATAAGGCCAAAACCAACCAACCAACCAACCAAAAACAGAGGAAGGGATACAAGACACCAGCAAAGGCACAGAGCATTAAAGCACTTGGCAAAACCATGTTGAAGAAAATGTGCATCATAGTCTGATGTGGTTAAGAGCAACGAAGGTGTTGAGAACAGGGGCAAGGTATAGAACTGGAAAGGTGGGTTTGGTCAGGATATGAAGGGTTTTATATGCCAGGCCCCAGCATCTGTAGTTTATCCTATGATTAATTAGAAGAATAGGCTTTTAAACAAAGGGGCAATATGCTCAATTCTGTGTAATGAAAGAAACCCAATGGCGATGAGGAGGGTGACGTAGAGGGGAGAGATTCTGAAGATAGAGAAACTAGTTGGGAGGCTGTTCCAGTAGTGCCTTTGGGAGATGATCCTTAAACTGAGGAAAGAGAAGAGACACAGATAATCTGGAAAGTTTGCAGTTGAAACAGAAGCTGGATGGTGGTGTTGTTAACCCAGAGGGGGAATACAGAAAAACGGATGTTTGGGGGTTTGTGAGCAAGGAGATAATGAATTCAGTTTGGGCCTTGGCAAGTTTGGAGCACCCGCAGGACCCCCAAGAACAGAAGTACAGGAGACGAAAGAAAAGATATCCAGAGATTAAATAAGACATGCCAGTCCTGGGACCATGAAAGTCAACGAGGTTGCAGAGGGAAAGAGAGTAAAGCAAAAAAGGGATGAGGACCGGGGGTAGTACTCTGGGTGGTAGCATGCAGCTTTGTAGGTTGTTCAAGGCACAAGGCTGAGTGGGGTGAATAGGACCTGAAGCCCAGTCCAAGCTCTGCTTGCCAGGCTACGCCCCCTGACCCAGGGCTGTGATCAAAATATGGTGCATCTTTTACTGTTTATTACAAGGAGCCATATCGGGTACCATTAACTCTAGAAACAGCAACATTTAAGGAATGGGTGAAGACAGAGGAGCCCGCAGGAAAGGACAGAAAGAGCAGACAGAGAGATAGGAGAAGACATGGAGTGTTATGTCTTAGAATCCAAGAGGGCAATGAGAAGACGGCCAAGGGGACTGAAACCTTCAGGGAAGTTTGGCAACTGGATCGGAGGTGAGCTTAGAGAAGGGAACCACACTGCAGAAAGCGGAGAGGGAAGAACTATCAAGGAAGTTCTTTTGGGAGGAAAGGAAAACACATCCACTGGGAGGATGAAAGGCAGTAGCAATGCCAGATGTCAGAAGGGTATAATGGCTAGAGGAAGAGCCCAGAAAAGGAGGAGGGGTGGAATCACTGGGGAAGGTGGAGGGGCCAGTTTTGCAGCCAGTGCCACCCTTTTCATGCCAGTGATTACATTTCCCCACCCCATGCCCAGAGATCCCTATCATCACTTTGCCAGTCTCAAACTCTGCCCTCGTTGTCAGGGTGGTACCCTTAGTACCAGCTTTCCACCCAGCAACTCATACCCGTGTATTCAGCCCCCACGTAAGTACAGAGACGGAGTGCAGAAGAAAACCGGTTTCCCACTGGGCTCACCCCAGATGACCCACCCAGCAAGACATTTCCCCAAGAATAGGATTCTTAGGACCTACCCCTCTAACTCCATCCAGAAGAGAAGTTGTTGGGCTCAGTGACACCTCACAGAACAACACAAGCAGAAACAATTCTAGTAGAAAGTTCCCAATATTAACCTGGAAAATCTTTAGAAATCCTGTGAAGTGGGGCCACTTGTCATTGTAGATGTGTCAACCGCCTCTTGCTCCCGTGGGTTCCCCCCAGTTAAAGC
>CM053619.1:11262345-11281314 GCA_028646535.1 Procyon lotor | reverse complement strand
TTCCCTCTGCCTGTGTTCCCTCTCTCGCTGTGTTTCTCTCTGTTAAATAAATAAAATCTTTAAAAAAAAAAAAAAGAAGTAGAGAATAGAGCTACCCTACGACCCAACAATTGCACTACTGGGTATTTACCCTAAAGATACAAATGTAGTGATCTGAAGGGGCACCTGCACCCCAATGTTTATAAGAGCAGTGTCCACAATAGCCAAACTATGGAAAGAACCTCTATGTCCATTAACAGATGAATGGATAAAGAAGATGTGGTGTACACACACACACACACACACACACACACACACACACACACAGGAATATTACACAGCCATCAAAAAACGAAATCTTGCCATTTGCATGAAACTAGAGGGTACTACGCCAAGTGAGCTAAGTTAATCGGAGAAAGACAGTTATCGTGATCTCACTGATATATGGAATTTTATAAACAAAACAGAGGATCGTAGGGGAAGAGAGGAAGAAATAAACAAGACGAAACCAGAGAGGGAGACAAACCATAAGCGACTCTTAATCTTAGGAAACAAACTGAGGGTTGCTAGAGGGGAGGAGGGTGGAGGGATGGGGTAACTGGGTGATGGACATTAAGGAGGGCATGTGATGTAATGAGCACTGGGTATTATATAAGACTGATGAATCACAGACCTGTACTTGTGAAACCAATAATACATTATATGTTAATTAATTGAATTTAAAATTGAAAAATAAATAAAAATAATAAATAAGTGTTGCCCTAATTAACGCTGAGATTTGTTTCGATCAGGAAGCCTTCTGATAATTCATCAAACCTGGCAGTAAGCTTCTGGAGGTTACATTTTTGAAACATTGTCCGTGTTCTAGAACAACCTTGTTATGTCAGCCATAGTATTCTTTCCTCTGGATACGATGTTTCTGGATACGATGTTTTTGCCATCCCTCACTGTTCTGAATGCTCGCCATTGACAAAGCCGTCCAGGCAAAGGACACAGCATATGCAAAGGCAAAGAGGCACAAATGGGCTTGAGCATGATTTAGGAAAAGAAAGAAAGTCTGGTCAAATTTTGTGAGTATTTTATTTATACAAATTTGAAATAGTTCATTATAAACTATCAGTAACACCTTACTGCATGCACAAAATTTGAAGCAATGTGAAGCCTTCACAATGTTTAACATTTGTCAGAAAGGACATACTTTCAAAGCTGATGGCTAAGTTAATCAGAAAGTACTTGTGTAGAAAGAAAGAAAGGAAGGAAGGAAGAAAGAGGGAGAGAAGGAAGGAAGGAGGAAGGAAGGAAGGAGGTAAAAAAGCAAGGAAGGAAGGAAGAAATGGAAGGAGCAAGGGAAAACAACTTTTGCTGTTGCCACATGGCGGAGCCATTTTAGCTAGTAAAATAGTATCCTTCCTTCCATAAATCTACATTTATCACAAAATAGTCTTGCTAAATACTACTGCTAAATAGTCTTGAATTATGGGTGTTTTTAACCTTGTGTAACATTTTCAGGAATGTATCCCTTGTGTAAAATTCAACTGCACTAGAATTTGGTGTGGCAAGAAAAGATGATAAAGGGAAAGAAGACATATAGGTGATAAGAAATACGGTTCAAAGGACTGTTTATAGTCAGATTGTGAAGCACTTTGAAGGTCATACATCTTTTATTCATGGGGATATTACTATATCCACAAAATTCCCCCATAGGTAGCAAGGAGAATGGGAAAAATTATCTTCAAGTAATATTGCCCATAAAGACAATAGGTTAGTATTATATTTCTCCCAAATATTTCATTTTTCCATCTTTCCCTCCCTCCCTCCCTCCCTCCCTCTCTCCCTCCCTTCCTTCCTTCCTCTCATTTATTCAACAGCTTATTGAACTATCTACTATTTGGCAGCAACCACACGAGGCACTTGAAATACAAAAATGAATAAGACATTGGTCCTTGGCCTTAAGGAGTTTCAGTCTAGTAGAGAAAATAAAAAATAAAATTAATTATTATTTTTCAATTAATGTAAAAAATATTCCGTAAGTACTTACTATGTGTCAGGCACTGTATTTGATGTAGAAATACACAGAAAAGACAGACAGACAAGGTTCCTGGCCTCCTGGTGCTTACATTCTAGTGGGGGAGACTTAATAAACAAATGCAGATAATTTCAATAGCGAAATAAAGAAAATAAGACAACATAATGTGAGAGCGACCAGTCAGAGATAGTGGTAGCATCAGCAGCCCATCTGAGGAAGTGACCACCTGGGCTGAGCCTGAACGGCAATAAAGAGCTGGCCACGTGAGGAATTCTGGGAAAAAGTAGCAAGAAAAGGGAAAAGCAAGGGCACTGGCCTCAGTACAGAAACAACCAGTGGCCAACAAGGCCAGAAAGAACCCAACTTCCTTCCGGCACCAGGATCTGTCATCCCCGGGGTTAGCACCATTCTTGGCCTTGTTCCCCTCAGGCTTCCTTTTTCAAGTCTAGCGGGGGGAAATCTGGCATTTTCTCACCTCCTTCTAAGAGTGAAAACCATCTTTCTCGAAGCTTCTGGAAAGTTTCACCCTGAATTGTACTGTTCACAGTGAAGGTCATGTGCTTTCTTCTGAACTGGTTGTCGACTAAGGGAGGGGGTTGCCCCTACATCCATCCATCAGGCCAATCCCTGGTGCAACAGTCAATTCCCCAAACTGCATTGTTTTCTTCTGAGGGCAGGATGGGTGGGATGGCTATGGGACATCAACCTCAATGCTCACTACACCAGTAAGATGTTTAGATTTGGTTCTAAGTGCAATGGAAAGGAGTGAAGGGACGTGTTCTGCTTTATGTTTTTAAGGATACACTGAAGATAATATGTAACACATTTAATTAAAAAATAATATTAAAATCTATACAAAGAATTCCTATTAATAGGAAAAAGATAAACAACTTTTTTTTTTTTTAAGATTTTATTTATTTGACAGAGAGAAACACAGTGAGAGAGGGAACACAAGCAGAGGGAGTGGTAGCCGGAGAAGCAGGCTTCCTGCCAAGCAAGGAGCCCGATGCGGGGCTCGATCCCAAGAGCCCGGGATCATGACCTGAGCCGAAGGCAGCCGCTTAACGACTGAGCCACCCAGGCGCCCCAAGATAAACAACTTAATAGAAAAACAGACAGAAATGCCCCGGTGGCTCAGTCAGTTAAACGTAGGACTCTTGATTTCAGCTCAGGGCATGATCTCAGGGTTGTGAGATTGAGCCCCACGTCGGGCTCCGATGTGCAGCAAAATCTGATAACTATCATTTTAATGTTTTCCTTCTTTTAGTTAATAGTACATTATGGAGCTTTTCCCCTTGTATAATCATATAGATCAATATGACTATTTTTAATTATTGCAGAGCATTTCATTGTATGGGTGTAACGCGATTTGCTTAACCAATCCCGCGTTTACCGCGTTTGGATCATTCACTTTAGGTTTCTGCATGGAACCCTGTGTTGAGTCCCACATGAAGCACTCCGTGTGGGGCTCTGTGCTGGGTGTGGAGCTGGCTTAAGATTCTCTCTCTCCCTCTCCCTATGTTCCTCCTCCCACCTTCTCTATTTGCCTGTCTTAAAAAAAAAAAAAAAAAAAGGCAAAATAGGCATTTCACCAAAAAAGAAGCATGACTAAGAAAATAAACAGTCCTGATGGAAATGGAAAATAAAATTGTAATAATATGCCCCTTCGTATGTAGACAGGTAAAAACTTTAAAGGCAGACATTAAAAAATACTGTTGATAATTCTTACATATTGCTTGTGCAAGTATAAATTGATATTGCCACTTTGGAAGACATTTATCAATATTTATAAAGTTGAAGTCACATGTACTCTATCACCCAGCAACTTTATTCTTGGGTGTATATTCTAATGTATGTTCATACTGTCCAGTATGATAGCCACTAGCTACTTGTGGCTGTTTAATTTTAAATTAATTACAATTAAATAAAATTTAAAAATCTAATTTCTCAATTGTAGTAGTTGCATTGGATAGTATAGATACAGAACATTTTTATCATCACAATCAGTTGTATTGGACAGCCCTGCCCTGGAGAAATTCTTGCATACGTGCACTAGAAGTCATAGTCAAGACCATTTACCTGAGCATTGTTGGTGATTGCATAGCAGCTGGAAGAATTCCAATGGTTCATCAACAGGAATTTGCATGAATTGTGACACATTCATAAAATGGAAAACTACACAGAAGTGAAAATCAACATGGATAAAAAAAATTCAGAAACACGATGTCGAGTGCAAAAAGCTAACTGCAAAGCAAATGGAATGCAAATCTAAAGATTCAAAAACAAGTGAATTTAAATAATGTATTGTTTAGAGATACCTACATAGGAAAGGAATTAAAACACAAAGCAAAAGAAAGGGTGCCTGGCTAACTCCTTTGGTAGAGCATGGGTGTCTTGATCTTGGGATTGTAAATTCATTGGGTGTAGAGATTACTCAAAATAAAATCTTTAAGGGTGCCTGGGTGGCTCAGTGGGGTAAGCTTCTGCTTTTGGTTCGGGTCATAATCTCAGGGTCCTGGGATGGAGCCCCGCGTCGGGCTCTCTGCTCAGCGGGGAACCTGCTTCCCCTTCTCCCTCTGCCTGCCTCTCTGCCTACTTGTGATCTCTTTCTCTCTGTCAAATAAATAAATAAAATATTTTAAAAAAATAAAAATCTTTAAAAATATATAAAAAGAAAACAGGGGAAAATTAAACACCATATTCAGGATAGGGCTTACCATTGGGAAAGAGACACTGCCTGCTTCAAAGGTATAGGCAGTATTTTATTTCTTTAACTGGGGGCTGTTCATTTTATCTGTTATACCTAATTTTATACATTATCTATAATTTTGTATAATGAAATATTTCTTCTTAAAAAATTACTTAGGGGCGCCTGGGTGACTCAGTCCATTAAGCATCCTACTTTGGGTGGCTCAGTCCATTAAGCATCCTACTTTGGCTCAGGTCATGATCTCAGGGTCCTGGTTTCGAGCCCCGAGTTGGGTTCCCCACTCAGCAGGGATTCTGCTTGTCTCTCTCCCTCTGCCTCTGATCCTCCCCCAGCTCATTCTCTCTGTGTCTCTCCCAAATAAATAAATAAAATCTTTAAAAAAACCCAAAAAACCAATTACTCTAGCTGTAGTGTAAATGATGGACTGAAGAGAGACAGGAAGATAAGCAGGAAACCTGCTAGGAGACAAGAATTTGATCAGGCAAAAGGTGAATGGTGGCTTAGATCCAGGAGACAGCCATAGAGAAGAAAAATCTGTGGCTGTAGGTAGGATATATTTCAGACGCTAATCACCCTAACCCTAACCCTAAGCCCAATTCTAACCTTTGTGCTCTGGTAGAGGTTTACACCATGTAAGGTAGAGCACGAAAGAGGAATATCGAAATCAGACAGGGAGCTTTAGGAAAAGAAAGAAAAGGCAGGCGTCAAACATGGAGGACCAATTGTGCCACCTGAGAGGTTGTAGACCTTATTCTGAAAATGCAGGAAGACTGCCTCCATTTTTCTTTCCCTTCGCCGGGGAGAAAGGAAGATCCCTGTGAACAACAGAATAAGGCACCGATACAATGCTCTGAGCAAATCTAGTTATAGGGAGGTCTTGATTGGGCTACTCTGAAAATGCTTCTCTTTATACTAATCATTTTTTATAAAATGATCACCAAAACCTAAATCTTGTGGAATCACAAAAAGATTGAAATGAAGACAGAAGGAAAAAAGTAAGCAAATGGAAGCAAAAACAATAGAGATGAAAAAGAAGGAATTAGATCTGAGAGAACATAATTAAATACCATCAGAAGAAGAAATAAACCTGGCCGATAGACACATGAAAAGGTGCTCAACATGACTCATCAGGGAAACACAAATCAAAACCACAATGAGATACCACCTCACTCCTTTCAGAATGGCTAAAATAAACAACACAGGAAACAACAGGTGTTGGGGAGGATGCGGAGAAGGGGGAAACCCTCTTGCACTGTTGGTGGGAATGCAAACTGGTGCGGTGACTCTGGGAAACAGTATGGAGGTTCCTTTAAAAAGTTAAAAATAGAGCTACCCTGATGCAGCAATTGCACTAGGTATTTAGTCAAAGGATATAAAAATACTGAGTGGAAGGGACATACTTACCCTGATGTTTATAGCAGCATTACCAGCAATAGCCTAATTATGGAAAGAGGCTAGCTGTCCATTGACTGATGAATAGATAAAGAATTTGTGGTATATATAATATATAATCAATAAATATATTAATTTAATTATTAAATATTAAAATATATATTTATTTTTAAATATATATTAAGTATATATTTAAAATATATTTATAAAGAAATATAAATACATTTATATAAATATATAAATAAATATTAAGCTACAAAATAAATATATTTATTGATATATTAAAGATAATAATCATTAAATAAATATTATTAATATAATATGTGGTTAATATAGTATAATATATAATATGCATATTATATATACATATATATGCATATATATAATATTCAATGGTGTGGATTGAGCTAGAGTGTTTTATGCTAAGCAAAATAAGTCAGAGAATGACAAATACCATATGATTTCTTTTTTTTTTTAAGTGATCTCCGCACCAAACGTGGAACTCAAACCCATGACCCTGAGATCAAGAGTCTCACACTCCACTGACTGAGTCAGCCCAGTGGCCCCATATGATTTCACTCAAGCGGAATTTAAAAAACAAAACAGGGGCACTTGGGTGGCTCAGTCACTTAAGCGTCCTTGACCTCAGGATTATGAGTTCAAGCCCCATGAATCACTAAATTCTACTCCTGAAACCAATATTACACTGTTAAATAACTAGAATTTTAACTAAAAACTTGAAACCGACAAAAATGACATGAAAAAATAATAAATACAAAAAAAATAATAAATACATAAATACCACTGTAGACCATAGATCCTTGTTTCCTTTTAAGAATGTTGTTAGACTGGTTTCCCTTAAACATGTAAAAAACAAAACCAGAGCTTTCTGTAATTCTTTTGCTTGTGAGCTGCATTCTTCACTGTCTGAAGCAAATACTGAAGTGTATTAATTATGGCTTCTGGAGCCTCTTTAAAGAGGTTCTTCTTCAGATGCATAAAAAGTGTCAAATGAAAAGTATAAAAAAATCTGAGAAATGAAGTTAACACGTAGGAGTTGATGACCCAAAAGCACCCTTTGCGATGTGTATCCTTTACAATATTTTTCATTTGATTTTAATTTTTGCACATCTGATTTTTTTTTCATTTAATTTTCTTACTTCCTTAATCCAAGAAGAATAATTCATCAGATAAGAGAAAAACTGAACACATTCACAGAGCAAACGAAAAACTAAAAAAAGACAACATGCCTCTCACCCTGAAAGTGGGTGAAAATTGATCTCTCTTTTTACGACTAAAAAAAAAAGTTTCATAAAAGCCGTCAAATAGAAAACCTGATTTTTTATGTTAAATAAGACAGGCAGCTTGGAATTAAGAAGCCAAGGTTTGAAGTTCCACTAAGTCTGGTTTTAGCCCCAACTACTATTTATAGGCATAAACAATCATTTAAACTGAGGGCCCGTTTCCTTTTCTGAAAAGTAAGGTACCGGTTATAACTGCCAAAATTTAGTGACCGCTTACTATCCCGCGATCTTATAAGGGACAAGCCTTTGTTCCTGCATTTCCTCATTTATAAAACGGGGATAGTGATAGAGGATTCCTGCTAACTTAGGGTCATGGTAAGGATTAAATGAGCCGAGAGTTTAGGTAACTTGCACATCCTCACATAGCTAGTGAAGTAGTACAGTTGGGTTGTATACCCACGCAGTCTGATTCCAGAGACTAAGAATGTAAGCTCAAAAGATATAAGGGACGCCTGGGCGGCTCAGTCAGTTAAGCGTTTGCCTTCAGCTCAGGTCATGATCTCGGGGTTCTGGGATCGAGCCCTACATCGGGCTCCCTTCTCAATAGGGAGTCTGCTTCTCCCTTTGCGTGCTCCTCTCCCTGCTTGTGCTCACTCTTTCTCAAATAAATAAATAAAAAATCTTTAAAAAGAGAGAGAGATAATGTAAGTGAAAGCATTTTGAGACTCAAGTACTTTAATTTTTTTTTTAAGATTTTATTTATTTATTTCACAGAGAGAGAGAAAGAGAGATCACAAGTAGGCAGAGAGGCAGGCAGAGAAAGAGGGGGAAGCAGGCTCCCTGCTGAGCAGAGAGCCCGATGTGGGGCTCGATCCCAGGACCCTGTGATCATGACCTGAGCTGAAGGCAGAGGCTTTAACCCACTGAGCCACCCAGGCACCCCAAAACTCAAGTACTTTAGTCATGTCAGCCTAAACAATAAACATGCAGATTTATAAATTGTCTGTGTCATAGGTCATTTTTCAATTTGCAACAAAGCAACTATTGTGGATAATCCATTTGTGGATGGTTTAGGTTTATGGGTGCTTTTATTTTAGGCTTTGACAGATGGGATATAATCAGGAAGTTTGTCTTGGACGTTTACATATGCAGCTGTTACATTTTCACACTGGCCCGTTTTAATTTGTCTGATATAGGTAGAAAATCATGAAGACCACACAATAGGACAAAAACGGATTGATGACGGAAGCTTTACTTGGATGATTGATAGCATTGTAGAATCATAAAATGTATTATGTCTGCATTTGGAGTAATAGAAGAGATGGTACAGAAATCTTTAGCCAAAATATAAACTTGACAATAAATCAGTATTTTCTTAAAAACAAATATGATACTCATCTCAAATTGGGCAAAGTCCTTTAGACGGGTGATTTCCAAGTAAGTCAAGTTTGTTATTAAACACTTTTATGAGTACCATAACTATAAAATTCAGGAATTCAAGGCTATGCTGCTTTAGCAGAAGCAAAGTTTATATCCTCTTTGGCAGAATGTTTTGAATTATGCCCTTGAGCGGCTTATAAAGTCTACAAATGAAAGCAAGAGGGAAACATGAGCCATTTGGAGCTGAGGATTGGTCGCAGAAGAAACATACAGTTTGGGGCGCCTGGATGGCTCAGTGGGTTAAAGCCTCTGCCTTCAGCTCAGGTCGTGATCTGAGGGTCCTGGGATCGAGCCCCACATTGGGCTCTCTGCTCGGCCAGGAGTCTGCTTCCCCCTTCTCTCTCTTAGCCTGCCTCTCTGCCTACTTGTAATCTCTCTCTCTCTCTGTCAAATAAATAAATAAACTCTTAAAAAAAAAAAAAAAGAAACATAGAGTTTCCAAAATGCTATACAAGGAGGTATTAAGACCTCCAAAGAGGTGTTTCATTATCAGTCATTTTAATGCGAGGACTCCCAGGATCTTAGAGATTATCTTATGGTCTAAACCTCAGTCTGGAATCTCTGGAAGAGTATGGGACATTCCAGAGCCGAGCAGCTCATGAGCAGCCGAGCCAGGAAGGGAGGCATGTTTTCTGAAGCAACTGTTCATGCATCTGGTGGCTTCACGTACATCTGGTAATTCAAACTTTTCCGTGAGCGATCTTGAACATAAACAGCAGAGTTGCGTTACAAATTACAGGAAAGCAATCACCTCCTTTAGCACCAATGATGATACAAGTGGGTTGTGGCTTTAAGACTCAAGGATGGACTTCCAAAGTCAGGCAAACATTGATTATCACCAACATCCTTGGAAATTCGTTGGGGAAGTGTTGCTTCAGAGACCCAAACAGCTCCTCTTAGCAAGCACAGCAGGGCAGCTTTTCCTTCCAGAACAGGAAGAGTTGGCTGTTTCTTTGGTTGGGAACCAAATTAAGTAGTTGGCTTGCATTTAGGAGCCGTGTTGTAAGAAAAGCACATGTCCTTGGACACTAGACTCATCCTCGGCTCACGAGATACTTGTGTTTTAAGAACCTTGAGGGAACTTGCTGATTCTCCTTCTCATCTTCTTCTCATGTTGGGCACATGTTCTTTGAGTCGAATGGCCGGCCTCTCATGGTACTTTTCCATTGTTTTCTCTCCCTCCCTCCCATCCTGTCTCCCTCCTTCCTCACCCTTGCCCTTCTTTTGCCCATGCTCCCCTCTCTCCCTATCTCTCTGCATCTACCTTCAACTTGAACTAATTCAATTAGTATCACTAATAGGGATTCAATCAGTCTATAGAAGTTTGTTCCTACCATGTAAAAAGTACCGCGTAAGTCGGTTCTTAATGTAAATCTGGGTAAAAACTCAGAAACCCTACCGCCTGGGTCTAAATCTGGTTCAGCCCCTAATAAGCCGTGTGACTCGGGACTTACACGACTCAAATTTCTCTGCACCCTAGTTTTTCTTTCCTGTAAAATGGGTATGGTAAAAATAGGACCCTTGTTGTGTGATTGTTATGAGGATCAAGTGAATTGTAATATATTTCAGGTGCTTTGGACAGAACAAAGCAAGTACATATAGGAGTGTAACTCTTGTTATGTGACATCCCTGTCCTTCAGGTCACTCAGAGAACTCAGTTTTGACAGTTCCGAATAATTGTGTGCGCTAGTTTAATTTCTCATCTTCTATCTCCCTTCTTCCTGGCAGACTTCTGAGACAAAAGGGCTGAATGAGTGTCCTGTACAAAACTGAAAGCAATTGTCATATTTACATAGAGCCCAAAGACAGAGTGATAGGAGGGGTGATGCTTACTAGCTTTGTCACCTCGGACAGATCTCTTCGACCTTCTGAACTTGACTATGTCCGCTTGCAAATCATACAGGAAGACAGCCCACCCTGTGACACAGGGTGTCACACATTTCTTTAAACATGTGAGGATCAAACAAGATCTATGTGAAAACGTTTCCTAAACCATAAGGTAGCTTGAAAGTGTAAGAAATTGTTACTAATAACCGTAATTTAAATAGAGACTGAAGCTATTGTCGCTATCAAGAGGGTCTGAAGAAATAAAGACGGATATTTTCTGAGTTTCCACAGCAATACTTTACCATAGGAATCTGTTGCCAGGGATGCCAGATTCCCCATTTTTTCTTTACACGTGCACAGTTCTCTGAGAACTCGGGTTTTGGGGGGAATTTGCAACAGCGTCCTCCGTGTTTTCCGGTATTCTGTTGGTGAAAACTACCCATGCTCTAAGTTATTTGTTCTAGAATAACCTTGGACTTGCAGAGATAGGCTCTTGAGGAAAGATTACCTGAGTGTTAAAGAATTTGGAATTCATTTTGGGTTTTGTGTTCAATAGTCACAGGCATTAGATTAAATATCATTTGGATTTTTTAACAAGACAAGTTAGTTTTTTTCTGGCTTGCCCTACCGCTGCCCTATTTCTTTTTTTTTTTAAATACAGATTTTTATTTATTTGTTTGACAGACAGAGACACAATGAGAGAGGGAACACAAGCAGGGGGAGCGGGAGAGGGAGAAGAAAGTTCCCACTGAGCAGGGAGCCTGATGCGGGGCTCCATCCCAGGACCCTGGGATCATGACTTGAGCTGAAGGCAGACGCTTAACA
This sequence comes from Procyon lotor, assembly GCA_028646535.1. Lineage (NCBI taxonomy): Eukaryota > Metazoa > Chordata > Mammalia > Carnivora > Procyonidae > Procyon > Procyon lotor. The sequence goes on along the minus strand of CM053619.1, from coordinate 11,269,871 downwards.
ACTGAGCCACCCAGGCACCCTGCTGCCCTATTTCTTTAAAGATGTGAGTTTATTCAAAGGGGAAAACATGATTTTATTGCAGGTTTTTCGGCATTTTAGATGATTTAGGGTCCCTGGGAGGGGAGGAGATGAGGATTATGATAAACTTGTGCCTGAAATTAAGCATCATCTCATTAAACTAGATTAAACCTTTGCCTGATTTCTTATTATAATGAATTTATATTCATATATATATATATTTATATAAAAAATGAATTTCTTATATAATGAAATACCTGTGTTAGTCAGGATAGACTAAGTTATGCTGCAATAACAAATTAATCCTAAAATCCAGTGGTTTAACACAAGAGTGTATTTCCTTGTGAGCAGGGAGCTCTGTTCCACATCGTTACTCAGAATCCCAAACTGACAGATGCTCTTAACATCTCTCCACAGTGGCCATATTGGGGGAAAAAAACCCTATAGAACAGCACTCATTCTGCTTTGCTTTGTCCAGAAGTGACACTGTTAATTCTATCCATAGCCCCCTGACTAGGACTAGTCACATGTACCATCCAATGGCAAAGGGGGCAGGGAAGTGTGAAAAACACAAGAATATTCAGTTAATGCTAAATATCTCTGCCCCAACCCCCAACCCTCCAGTCATCTTTACCCCTGTCTGCCCTGCCCCAGGACAGTGTAGTGTAGGGAAGGAGCATGGACTGTGAGGTCAGTATGAGGTCAGTGAATTCCAGCTCCACCCCATGCTCATGGTGTGAGTTGAAGCAAGTTATTTTGTTTCTCTAATCCTCAATTTCCTCATCTATAAAACGAGGATTCCAACACCTACCTTTTAGGATTGTTGTAATGATAAGAAATTATCTAGGCAGACCCTTTGGCAAAGAGTAATGCTCGTTGATTACGATCGTCAGAATAAGCAAATATCTAGGGCAGCAATTCTCAGCTCCCGTACTGCAACACTGTAGGATATCTCGAATGATCTCAGGAGTGTTGTAACATCTTCAAAATGCTCGCCAACTACAATTGTTGGAAATGCCCCTGACTTACTAAATTATCTATAGTTCATTAAAGTGGGATTGGACATCATTCTTGGCGATATGTGAGAGAGGTGAAGTTTGTCTTTATTATTCAACCTTTGTCCCCTCCGTGATATCCTCTCCCCTACTCCAGGCCCCAGGCTTTGGATCAGCCCAATATGAATCCCAGCTTAGTCACTCTCTATAAGTTGGTGAAGCATTCAGAGCCCAAGTGTCCTCGTCATCAAAGTTGGGACAGTCATGGGTACTTCTTAAGAGTTGTTGACGGGATCAAATAAGGCAGGTAAAGTCCTCAGCACAATATAACTAACTGCCCTCTGACTTATTTATTCATGATCATGCCTGAGCTTGAAAGCCCAAGACAAGGCTGGATTGTAACTTAACTAACAGAGATTAGCATGTATTGGGGTGAGAGATTCTTCTACTCCTAGACATCCAGGATTTTTAAAAAAAACCTTTTTTTAAAGATTTTATTTATTTATTTGAGAGACAGAGAGGGAGAGGGAGCAAGAGTGGGGGGAGAGGCAGAAACAGACTCCCTGCTGAGCACAGAGCCTGACATGGGACTCGATCACACTACCGCGAGATCATGACCTCAGCCAAAACTATCTAGGTGCCCCCTCAAACTTTTTTACTTAAGAAAATTACACATAAAAATTCAGAGCTCTGTTTTCCCTTAAAGAATCAGACGATCTGTCCCCAATGGCAACCATTCGCCCTCTTTTAGACAAAGTTGTGTTCTCCACTTGCCCCTGTCCCCACCACTCCCTATTGTTTGACAACTTGCCTATTTCACTGATCTGTTTGGTCGCTGTAAGAATTTGACTTTATGACTCGTGGACAGTTGGTTCAGGTGATGGTGGCCATAACAGGGGTAAAATTGGTGAGCAAAGGAGTTTGTAAGCTATTTTCAGTGATTCGAAAAACCTAATGGCAGTGATTCAATTGTTAACCTATAAAAGATTGCCCAGGTTAAGTAACGCACCAGATTTCTTTACTTTGAAATGGAATTCCCTCAACTGGTTAATTGCATCCTCATGAAAGAAGTTTAGACTGGCAAGTAGCGATCACTGATGTTTTATTTATTTATTTTTATTTAAGGAGGCTCCGTAACTGATGTGGAGCCCAACTCAGGACTGGAACTCACCACCCTGAGATCAAGACCTGAGCTGAGATTAAGAGTTGGATGCTTAACTGAGTGAGCCACCCAGCTGCTCCAGTATCACTGATGTTTTGAAAATTGGGAAAGCAGATTATTATTACTTAATAAATGCAGGTGGCTTGATAGACCTGTTGTTGTGTTAGACACAAAAAAACACAAAAAAAAACTATTGTTGTTTTTTTCCAAAAAATGGGGCCCAAGAAGGAGAAAATGACAATTATAAAAGGTGTCCCTATTGGTAGAAAGGTTGAGAAGACAGCAACTGGCTTTGTCTGTCACTTCTCCACTGGTATTTCTTGTCCAAAGTATCAAAAACAGACTATTAATATTGGAAATACAAGTATCTCATAGTAGATAGAGAAGACATGTAGGGAAAGGCTATGGGGGTTTCTTTTAAGTTCTGGAATTTCATGTCCTTTTAAGACATGTTCCAGGCTGAACTTCTACTTTTAAATAAGAGACACTGTTTTGGGCCACTTGGGTGGCTCAGCTGGTTAAATGTCTGACTTGACTTCGGCTCAGGTCATGATCTCAGAGTCCTAAGATCCAGCCCCACCGTGGGCTCTGTGCTGGGCATGGAGCCTGCTTAAGATTCTGTCTCTTCCTCTCTGTCTCCCACTGCCCCCCCCCCCTTCAAAAAATAGTAATAGACGCAGTTTTTAATAAAGGATCTGTGTTTTTCAAAGCTAAGGCAAATGAAATGCAGTGACCATTTATGACATTGGTATGCTATTAAAACTAGTGTTCCTTGTCTGTGCTAATGTACAAGGTCATTGGAGTTTGTATGGGTGAAGAAATTCCCCACTGATGACCCGTAATAGTCAAGAATTGCTATATGTCCTAGAACAAAGCTGATTCATAATTCTACCAGGTAGGGCAAAGGTATTACATTGTCAGTTTTTCTTGCCAACTCCTTCCAGCATTTAACTAAACTATTTGGAAATCCTTTGGGAATCACATGAGTTAACATGAAATTTAACATGAAAATTAATCCTTCTTCCAATCCAAAGTCCTTGTATTCCAAGGGCCCAAGGGACCTTAAAGGATTTGCCCAAGGTAACACAGCCAAGACTGGAATTCTGGTCTCCTGATTCCAAGTCCAATCAGATAAGTAAGTTTTTCCCGTTTCCCCTTCCACTAAACTATCCCAATCCTCCATTGCCTGAGGTGTGCGTGTTTTTTCCATATAGTTTCCAGGCTTCTCCTTCATTCTCTAAACTTCCAGATTTTCCCAATCCCCCTACCTTGTCCTTACACCGTAAGGACAAATTCTACTCAGAGAAATCCTGAATGAGGATCAAGGTCTGAAGGCTTCCCCACACAGTCCTGCTGGGGCCTCCAAGAAGACAGAGAAATCTGAAAATCACAGTCTTTAACAGTCTCTCTCTCCATTCCACCCAGAAGTTTCCAAGAAAGCAGAGAGAAGTCTCCAGAAGGATGTGTCTAGGTCTCTATTATACACGAGACCATCGAGCTTTCATACAATCTGCTTATTTCTTCTCTTTGCTTCCACGTCAGTAAGAAGCTTTGAACCACCTGGCTGATGGCAGGTTTGTCTCTCTTGCGGTGGCACACTTAGCTACTGCAATATTAGGCCAAAAATTGTGGCGTTGTTTCTAAGTTAGTGGATGAGCACAGCAGAGACATCCAAGGTGGTTCTGGCCAGGACGACCTCTCTCCCTAACCCATCCCACCTGTGGGGGGCAGTAAAGCAGAGACTCTCCGCGGAAAAGAATGAAGAAAGAACAGAAGTGGGGAAGGTGGATGATAAATCAGAAGAGCCAAAATTTAAAATGGAGGTAAATGAGAAGAGTACAGGCTGATTCATAATTAATGGAGCTGGATCTAGGCAAAGGACTGCACCAGAAGGGTAAAGGCTGCCCGTGAGCAGAGCTGCTGGCGAGCCCGGGTCCCCTGTCATTTTCATCTCCATCTCCACGCAAGGCTCACAAAGTCTGCGACTGTGTCACCAAACCAGGATGAGATGAGAAAAATAAGGACATATGCTGACTTTTTCACAATGCTAAATTTATTCTGTTTAAAGGAATGCCTTATATTCTGAGATTATATCCGTCCTTTTTTTAGCCCTAAAACATTTCTTTCATGAGATGACAGTGAAAGTAGATGGTAATTGATATTATTTATGTGCTTCCTTGGCAACTTAGAAATTGATCACTCTATGTTCAATTCCTCTTGTCATTTTGGAATGGCGCTGACTCGTGAAACCCAAATGTGTCTGTTCATCTCCTCCTTAGAAAAATACAGACTCAATGGTAAACGGTGACCAACCTTTTTGGAACCGACCTCCATTAATTAACATACCCTTCCAGAAGGCTTAACAGAATCTTGCTTTTCCTTCTTAATAGCGTTCTCCATAAAAATGTTCTGCAAGGATATCAAATTAGTCATAACAACTACCGTTCAGTGCTTAATGAAACACTTCTTCATAACCTCTGACAATTTGACAGGAGTGAATTTAATAATAGCAATAAATACATATGGGACTACATAAACCAAGGAAGTCCTAATGCAAAACTCTGGCTGTGTGAGATGTTATCTCGGCTTGCTCATCTGAAACGAACCAAGAAATCAATTACAATGATGATTATGGTAATAAGGAAAAAAAAATCAAAACAAAACTTATGCTCTCAGAAAGAACATCTTTGTTCTTTTTACCCATTGCTTACTTCTCTAAGGCTGGAGCCCACAGACTAAAGGAAGTGCCGCAGAGAAGGCAGTGTTCAGAATGAGGGGCGGGCAACCCCGCTGTGAAGGAGAAGACGACATGGCTTCACCCAGGGTAAGCCCTCTCAGCCCTTTACATTATGTGGCAATACCACGCAGATGCACAACATTACCCCAAAACTTCCTAAGTGGACAGCAGGCTTAAGACCAACGGTAGCGGGATGCTGAGCATCTGCCTTTGGCTCAGGTCATGATCCCAGAGTCCTGGGATCGAGCCCCACTTTGAGCTTCCTGCTCAGCGGGAAGCCTGCTTCTCCTTCTGCCTGCCGCTCCCTCTGCTCATGCTCTCTCTCTATGACAAATAAATAAAATCTTAAAAAAAAAAAAAAAGGCCAATGGCAGTATTCTCAGTCCTAGGCAACCTTCCAACCTAGCCTCACCTGTCTTCCTCTAAAGTGGAGGCAGATTCTCCTCCACCCTCCGTTCTTGTCTGAACCTCTTCACCTCCCAGCACCGCCCATCTCAGGAGGAGTTTGCCCAGGATGGGCTTATGACATGTGCCACTGCTCCCCATCCCCTTTTGGGAAATCACTGGCCCCAGCCCAGAGTACTTACAGAGCTGTGTCTCTTTGAGGATCTTCATTCTTTATGCATAGCTAAAAGCAAACACAAGGGCAGTGAGTTTGCCTGCCTTTCTGAGGCTGTAGATAAACATTTTGAATGCACCAAAGTGGCTCAAGAAATAGGAAACTCAAATGGCTGTTAATCTCCTACCAAGAAAGATACTCATCTGTACAGAGATGGCTGGAAATACAGACATCTCTGCATGGGGGCAGGTCTTACGTCTTTGGCCATATTAATCATCTCTGTTGAACCTACAGAGATGTAATTCTTTTTTTTTTTTTAAGATTATTTATTTATTTATTTATTTGACTGAGAAGAGAGAGATCACAAGTAGGCAGAGAGGCAGGCAGAGAGAGAGAGAGAGAGAGAGAGAGAGGGAAGCAGGCTCCCTGCCGAGCAGAGAGCCCGATGCGGGGCTCGATTCCAGGACCCTGAGATCATGACCCGGGCGGAAGGCAGAGGCTTAACCCACTAAGCCACCCAGGCACCCCGAGAGATGTAATTCTTAAATCAAAATGCTTCCAGAATTCTTAGGTAGTTGAATATTTCTTTTTACTCCTTTCCTTCCTTCCTTCCTTCCTTCCTTCCTTCCTTCCTTCCTTCCTTCCTTCCTTCCTTCCTTCCTTCCTTCCTTCCTTCCCCCACCCCCCACCCACCCCAGGCCAAAATTTGCTTTGGATTGGCCCCAGGGGGTGGGTGAATTTCTTCTTGGGAGACCATGCTGCCCTGAATCACAGGCAGTTACCATATGTTTCAAGAATAGTGCGTCTTGCTGCGTAACTGACAAGCCTAGACTTTACAGGGCTTTTCTTAGAGGCTTCCTGCCGCATTTGCCTCCCTTTGGCACTGGAATAACTGGTGGAGCCAAATGCATGTCATTAAAAGAGCACACACGTACTCTGCACCAAGCTAACCAACAAGGTGAACCATGCGATAATTCAAGCTCTAGCCCACGGCTCCCAGGGCCTGTGGCTGTACTCAGAAGGTGAGCAGCAAGGGCCATTTTTTTATGCAGATCTCTGAACCCACAGCAGATGTTTCTCTGTATATTTATTTGTTGTACTGAAGGTACCATAGCAACAATAAAGAGCAATTTAAAGGGAAGAAAAATCAGCCCCCAACCCCCTACTCCTAACACCACAGCTATTTTCACCCGGGTTTTGTCCCGATGACTTTCCATTCTTCGTTAAAGCTGTACTCAGAGTATTTGTACAATTTTTATTCCTTTGAGAAACCTCCATTTTAGATCTTTAGAGCGATCAGAGTGTCCAAGAGTGGTTCCAAATTTCAGAGTCACTTAGACAGTTCTCTGCCTGTATTTAGATGACTTTTTACCTACATAGCTTAGAATACTTAGATACCTTCATTATTCTTTTTCTTCTAGCAATCAGTCCAAAGCACAGCGTCAGAAAGACCACAATACACGCAGCAATAATGGGTTCTATTGGTACAGACACAGTTCTATCTGTTGGAAAAGCAAACACAAGGAACAAGAGCTAATATTTATATGAGTTTCATTTATATATTTCTACTATGTCTACTATGGTGCCTTACACTTAACATAGATGATCTCCTTAATTAAAGCCTTCAAACAACCCAAGAAGGTAGGTATTAGTCGCTCATGTTATAGGTGAGGAACCACTGATCCAAAGTTGCAGAGCTAGTAACTAGCAGAGACAGGGTTTAATCCATTCCTTTGGGGAAGGATAATTTATTGTAATGGGAATAACTTCCCCCAAAGCAGGTACTCAGACCATTTTGTGCTTTCCTCATCCACATTTTTTTGCCACAAAGAAAGCAGAAATAGGCTGAAATCAATGGTTTTTCCTGCATTTCGAAACCAAAGATATTCGGAGGTATCACCATGGGGGACATGGGGGGGAGAAGGACTTAAAAGCAGGAAGAGAAAAATTGAGGGGTGTACAGCTGGCTCGGTCCAAAGAGCACACAACTCTCAATCTCAGGGTTGTGAGCTTGAGCCCCATGTTGGGTGTAGAGACTGCTTAAAAATAAAATTT
>CM053619.1:11234421-11253445 GCA_028646535.1 Procyon lotor | reverse complement strand
GCCCCCTGCCTGGTATTTTTTAAAAATTTGGAAGAATATATGTCAAAATGTTGTTGAGTGGTTAACTCTGGATGATGGGATTTAGTTTTCTTTTTTCTTTTTTTTAAGATTTCATATATTTATTTGACAGAGAGAAACACAGCAAGAGGGAACACAAGCAGGGGGAGTGGGAGAGGGAGAGGCAGGCTTCCCGCTGAGCAGGGACCCTGGGACCATGACCTGAGCCGAAGGCAGACAGTTAACAACTGAGCCACCCAGGCACCCCTATTCTCTTTCTTTTAATTAAAGATTTTATTAATTTTAGAGAGGGAGGATGCAGGGGTAGACAGAGAGAACACACACACATGTGGAATAAAGCTAAAAAACATGCACATGACAGGTAGAGAGAGTGAGAATCCCAAGCAGACTCCCCGCTGAATTTGAGCTTGAGCCTGACACAGGCTGATCTCATGAAATCAAGAGTCAGATGCTCAACTGGCTGAGCCACCCAGGTACGCCTTCTTTAGCCTTTTATATATTTCCCAATTTTTTTTTTTTTTACAAGGACTGTGTATTACTTTTCAAATTGGGGTTTGTGGGGGGAGGGGATCTACTTCTAGGCTGGGGAAGAGAACAAATGCAGAAAAGATTTTCCTATAAGTGGGTATGCTCACATAAACAGCAGAGTGTATTTCGGATGTCATTAGTGATGAAATGCATTAAAACGCAAAACACTTCCAGCTGTGGCTCTGGAGAAAATGGATTATTTACTCTGTCTTATAGTACCAGAACCGTAAAGATATTTTCCACTGGATGTCTCATCATGTGGTCTGTCTCCTCTACTCTGAGCTATACCGGCTATGTATTTGGTGATTTGAGTTTTCCCAGTGCCCGCTGATCAGGTTTCAATCGGAAACGTCTGTTTACAAAGAGACCGAAGGAATATTGACTTACTTGTCACCTCACATGGCAGAAACAAAATCACTAAGAGAAGAAATCTGCACGTTCTCACGAGGCCACTGATGTTCCACGCCATCTTTAAGAAATTTACGACTGCTCTGCTGGAGGAGAAAGGATGTATTTGGTTCTGTACTTTGGTCTATACTGGGTTTATGAACCTTCCTCTTCTCTATTATGCATTTAAAATAAAATCCCAGATGAGTCATCGGAGCTGTACTCTTTCTAGTTTTTAATTAAACAATCCTGTTCTGATTACTGAGTTCAAAGTACTTCTAGTATTAAGGGTTTTTTTTAAAGGCAAGAAAAAGAAAACCACAAGGAAACAGGCTATAAAATAAAGAGCAGCTATACTATAGGGCAGCCCAGGGGGAGGTAGAACCAGTCTTCCTTGGAGAAACCGATACAATGTTATTTTAATAGAAAGAGAGAAGAAACTTGCTTCATCCACAGACAGCCTCTACTGAACTGTGGTAATTTTGATTTTGAAAGCCTCTCTTGGGCCATTGTTGTAAAAGTTGCTCTCTGCTAAAGAGAGTTTTTGAGACTGCTCCAAATCCCACAGACTCAGATGGCTCATACCTTAGAAGAGACTCAACTGCGATGTGGTCTCTAGTCTGAAATCACATTAATCTCTCTGCTTTCCCCCATCTTACCACCCTCGCCCCCCTTGGAATACATGTTCCGCTTAACCCAGTATAGACTAAAAAGAATAGATAATAAAGTCCTCTTTTTCTTTCCTTCTATGCTTTTGCTGCTGCTAGCCCTCTCCCTAGATACTTTCCACTTCATCTGGGAAAAACATCTATGTATTAGCTCCTTTCAAGAGTATCACTACCAAAAAAAAAAAAAAAAAAGAGTATCCCTACAAATATGGTAGAAACACATGTTAAATGCTTTCTATGCAACAGGTACTGTGCTGAAAACTCTACAGACGTTATTTCAATCTCAGTGAAGCCCCTAAAAGCCCTTTTGAGGTCATTGCTAAAGGTTTGGAGACATTATATAATTTGCCCAAGGTCCTGAAGACAGGAAATGTCAGGGCTAGGATTCGAACCCTGGACTCCCAAGGCCAGGCTCTTAAGCACCCTACTGCATAGACTGATAATTCTCCTCCTTTAAGAAGCCACCATTAATCCCTTCTGAGCCGTGGCCTCTCCACAGACATTAGCGACTTGAAGTTTTGTCCCCCTAATATTTATTAACCTTCAAGAGCTGGAGTGTAATTCAAATATTAACCTGCTTTGGACTTCAGTAGGCAGGCTCTGCTTCTCACCCTTCCAGGCCTGTCCTGACAGAAGCAAGCTTCATTCCTGTCAGACTTACCCTTTTTGACCGGCAACCCTACGTCAATATTTCAATAAGATACAGTTAGTACTAACATCAATTCTCTTGGGATGCCTGGGTGGCTCAGTGGTTAAGCGTCTGCCTTCAGCTCAGGTCATGATCTCAGGGTCCTGGGATCAAGTCCTGCATCGGGCTCCCTGCTCTGGAGGGAACCTGCTTTTCCCTCTCCTCCCTGCTTATGCTCTATCTATCCATCTCTCTCTCAAATAAATAAAATCTTTTTTTAAAAATCAATTCCTTCGTAATTTTAAAACCTTGCCAAAAAGATTTCTATCATAGTACTGTAACAGTGATGATTTCAGAATTTGGTCATTAATAGCTTTTTCCCAAGCACTGTCCACTGTAGGTGCCTAATAAGATCTGAGAATCTGGGCCCCCTGGCAGACCCTACCTGACCCTATTACTTAAGGGGGACGATTAATGTCGCCCCTTCCCTTCCACCTTACCAGACAGCATCCTTTCAAAATGAATTTCCCTTACTTGTTTTTAATTTTCGCGACTCGCTATTTTCTATACAAGACAAAGATTGCTTACCTGCTGAGCTCTGAAAAGCTGACTTCCGTGGCCAACTGTTCCTTCCTCTGGATCCCTGAATCCTTTCCCTGTTACCATCATTATACTACTTGAATTTAAACACTTTATGACAGTAGGGTCAAGTCAGCAAAATAAATTGGGTTCAAAGTCTGTTTCCTTTTATGGATTCTTAGAGAAGACACAAACTAGGAAAGACATCTTCAGATCTAAGTTTTCATGTGTCCCTAAATTACTAGGTGGGGCCAGATATTGCTAACAGGGATGTAATTATGCCAGGAAAACCTGACCTTGTGCAAAAAGGTGTAGCGTTTTCAATGAACATTGCCATGTTCAAATTAGATAAGGCCCAGGGCTCGGGTTACCAGGGGCAAATAATACTTTTCCAGCATTATTTAGGTTGTGGAATCTTCCAATATTTTGGCTGCTGTGAAAACCAACCCTCTCCTCACACTTGCCCCATTACCATTCTCAGGCTGTCAGATTATCAAAGTTATCCAACTTGAACATGGCGGCCAAAATATTGGAAGGCTCCACAACTTAAATTATGCCGGAAAAGTATTACTGGTCACCGGTAACCCATGCCTGCTGCATAAACTATACTAAGCCAAGCACGACAGGGAAAAGGTGTTTGGGTTTTTTGGGTTTTTTTTGTTTTTATTATTATTATTTTTTGTTTTTGTTTTTGTTTGTGTTCTGTACAACACTTAAAAATGATTTCTTTCCAATGTCTTTACAACACAATTCAGAGCCCTGCAAGGAAAAAAAGAACTAAAAAGACATTTTAAATTTCATTCAGTCATTTTCTTGGTAGTATTATTATTGGTTTTATTATTTGAAATTACTTTCCTTACAGTGCAGGATAAACACATTTTTGAGTTAAGAACATTAAGAATCAAGAATTTCAGGAGCGCCTGGGTGGTTCAGTTAAGCATCTGTCTTCGGCTCGGGTTGTGATCCCAGAGTCTTGGGATTGAGCCCCACATCAGGCTCCCTGTTCAGCAGGAGGGGGAATCTTCTTTTCCTTCTCTCTCTACCTCTTCCCCTGGTTTCTGCTCTCTCACTCTCTCAAATAAATAAATAAGTAAATCTTAAAAAAAAAGAATCAAGAATTTCAGTATAAGAGAGAAAAAAAAGACCTAATCAGAAAATCAAAGAACAAAGTAAAACACTGTAATGGTAAACAGAATTGAAATTTTTTAAAAAAATATTTTACTTATTTATTTGACAGAGAGAGAGAGAGATCACAAGCAGGCAGAGAGGCAGGCAGAGAGAGATGGGGAAGCAGGCTCCCGCTGAGCAGAGAACCCAATGCAGGGCTCGATCCCAGGACCCTGAGATCACGACCTGAGCCAAAGGCAGAGGTTTTAACCCACTGAGCCACCGAGGCACCCTGAAAATGATTTTTAAAACGTGCATTTTTTTTTTCTAGGTGTACAGCCTGGAATGGCCAGTAGAAAAGAACATTCCCAGTACCTAGAATCTGGGCTTTATATCATGCTTCACAACAATGAACTAGGACTCCTTGAAGAAGCAGCTAATATCAGGTCTGGTGCCGAAGTATAAGGTAACCAAGGAGATCTCAAAACAGAAGGGAAGAAAGTTTTTGAAGATGAATGAACTCCTATATGACAGGGAGAAGTTTTATCCCTTTGAGACCCTCATGTGTTTGGGGAATCCTTGTGTTACACTCTCAAGAATCAGCAATTGAAGGGATCTCCTTTATTGGTTAAAAAATACATGTATTTATGATGCTGTGACTCTGTGCCATACAGCGGTATCTGGCTAGCACTATCGTTCTCATTTATACGAGAATTGAATAAAAGAAGATTCGTGGTTATCTGCACATTTTAACACGGTGGTGAAGCACACCATAGTCGTGGGACTTCAACAAGTTATTGAACTTCCATGAGCCTCAAGTTCTTTGTCAATGCAATGGGAATAATCATAGCGCCCTCCCTACAAAAGTCACTGTGAGGAGTAGATGAAGTAACGTATGTGAAGCAGCCACACGGTAGGCTCTTAATTAGCAGGAGCTATCATTATTATTAATACAGGCTGGGCAGGTCATAATAAACACAGCCTCGGCATATAGCATTATTCCAGAAGAATCATAATCAATAGTGGTTTCTGTGACTGAGTTACAAGCACCATCTAAATGGGTTTGAGGTTTGCTACTCTGTGGATCTAAGAGCAGTGTGTTCTACCGTCATCACTTGGAAGTGAGTTTAGCAATGAACTGATATCTTGGTTCTGGGTGTCTCCGGGGCAGACGCTTAAGACAGAAGCTTCGGCTGCAAGTAGTAGTTTACTTAAAGGTGACCTAAGGAAGTGAGGTAGGAAAGGAAGGTGTGTTAATGAACAGGTTAGTGCTGCGGGCGACTGTCACTAGTAGGCCCTTTGACATGCTCTGTGGAGCACATTTTAGAATCAACTCACGAGGGGAAGGAAGCTTGGGTGTATATCCACTAACTTCTTTCCATCATTCGTTAAGGAGCACTCTCGGGGTACTAACTCTCCAGCATCTCCAGCCCATCCTATGAGGGTGGAGTACACTCTTTGGATCCGGCCATGAAGATTCAGGGAGAGACACTCAGGAAGTCACCTGTTTGCTTTGGGGGAACTATTGGCAGGTGATCTCTAGGCAGGCCATGGGCATTTGGGCAGGGCACCAACACCAACTTCTATTTCTAAATTATATTAGGAAATAATGGTTAATTATTCTTAGGTGTGATAACAGAATCGCAGCTATGTAGGAGACTGTCCTAATTCTTAGGAGATACTTGCTGAAATATTTATGAGTTAAGTGTCCTGAGGATTGCAATTAACTTTCCAATGATTCAGCAAAAACAAACACACATGCACACACACACACACACACACACACACACACACACACACACACACACAAGCAAATAATAGCTAATATTCACACCTACTGAATCTAGACTCTTGATAGGGTTAAATAGTTACTCGGTTTCAATTTTTCTATATATTTGACATTTTCATAAGTAAAATGTTGAGGGAATGTATTTAATAGATATTTATCCCCTACGTGCTGAGTACTCGAAACATTGGGAAGGCCAGTGCCATCCAAGCCAATATGGTGTCTTTATCATGAATAAATAAAAGATTGGACTTCTCAATTCACTCTCCTGACATCTGTGGAAAATTTGCTTTACTGACTATACAAATCTATGACATCTACAAGATGAATGGTGCTCCCCCAATTCCACAACATTAAGTGGGTACTCGGAGAGATACAAAGAGTGTAAAACAAAGCTCCTTGTCTTGAAGGGCCTGATGTTCTAGAAAGAAAGGTTAATAATGAGTAGGAGCCAGGTAGAGTGCCCTCAGTGCTGGAAAGGGAGTTAGGATTTTTCAAAAACGATATCATGGCGCCCCTTCTGGGGAGTCAGAGAAGTGATGAGATTTGTCCAAGGTCATAGAAGTCATTCCTGGAACATTCCCTTTTGCAAAACTGACAGAAAGGGGAAACAATCTTGCCATAAAGAGTGAAGCTTCGTAGTTAACCATTAAGTCTAAGTAGTCTGGCTGGTTGGAGTATTAACAGAGTCTAGGACTTGACATCTCCCACTAGTAGTTCAGACCCAGAGGGAGAGGAGAGGCAGCCTAGAATCTGGAAATTCCTAGGAATGGAAACCAATCTGCTCCACATCAGGCCTCGTGCACTTCTGGACAGAGATGGGGAGGGGGCGTGTCCAAGAACTGGCAGCCACAGCCTGCTGATTCTGGTGAGCACAAGAAACACCTGGGGAAGGGCTCCTGGGCGGCTGGGTTGGTTAAATGTCTGCCTTCAGCTCAGGTCATGATTGAGGGACCCTGGGATCGAGCCCTGTGTTGGGCTCCCTGCCCAGTGGAAAGTCTGCTTCTCCCTTTCTCTCTGCCCCTCCCTCTGCTCAGGTTCTCTCTCTCTCTCTCTCTCTGCCAAATAAATGAACAAAATTCTTAAAAGGAAGAAAGACAGACAGACCCGCAGAGTCTCTAGCCACCTTTCCTTTATCATTTCTGATGAGATTCAGGATTTTCATCTCTAACAACCTACCAGGTGACCGACACAGTGTTTCTGCTTCTCATTTCGAGAACCACAGTCTAGGGACCAAGTGTCGGTGAGAGTGATGGAGGTAGAAGGGCCTCAGCTAAGGGGGGGGATGTGCCCAGAGCAGCGTCTACTGCATGGCAGGCACTCAAGAAACATTAGCAAAAGGAGGGGAGGGAGGAAGGGAAGGAAGAGAAAGAAAGGAAGGGAGAAAGAGATGGGACAATCCCCCTGAAGATAAATTGGGGGTGCAAGTGGGGTGCTCCCCTGGGAGAGGATGTGTGCACAGGGCTGTCAGGGGGAGATGGACTCTGCAGGTGCACGGGCCTCGGGAGAGAAGAACAGGAGAGGGAATCAAGCAACCTGAAGGTAGCAAAGGCCAGAGAGGCACAGGTTGTGCGCCATTTTTAACCAGGGTCATTCCCTAACGTCTTCAAGCCATAGCCTTCACATCTGCTGTCACCAAGCCTTCTGTGACACAGGCAGCAGCTCGGCAAATGGCCGGAGGGGTTGCAAGCCAGGAGGATCGTCTAGTTGGCCACCGGGAATGCACTGAAGGTTTGAAAGTGACAGAAAAGTTAGAAATCTGGCAGTCACAATCTAGCAACAATAGAGTGGTTTTTTGAGCCAATGCAGGGACCCAGTGTGGTGACTTTTCCATCCAGAATCCAACACAGTGTCCTACTCAACTGCCTAAACTCAGGGGCACCTGGCTGGCTCAGACAGAACACGTGACTCTTGATCTTGGGATCATGGGTTCAAGCCCCACGCTGGGTGTAGAGATAACAAAAAAAAAATAGGTTTTAAAATTTTTTTTTAAAAAAGCTTTTAAAATTTTAAACAGATAGATAGATATATAGATAGACAGACAGACAGACTGCTTACACTCAGTCATGGGACTTCAGAGTTTCTAGCTTAAACAGTGATTAATGATTCTCTAACTTCCCAGTCTCCATTACGATTCCTTCATCATTGAAAATCTTAGACCTTAAATCAAGACCTTAAAGGCCACCTGTCTAGGGTTGCCAGATTTAGCAAATAAAAATACAGGATACCTTGTTAAATTTTAAATCCAGGTAAATGATGAATACCTTCTTAGTCTCAGTATGTCCTGTGCAACCACTGTCTGTTAATTCAGGACAAAGCCAATATTTGGGATATAGTTGTACTAAAAAAAAAAAAATCTGTATTTATTTGAAATTCAGATTTAACTAAGTATCCTGTCTTTTAGCTGGAAATCCTACATCTGTCTACCCTTCCTTTTTTTCATAGGTGAGGAAATGGTGTTCAGAGAGGTAAAGAGACTTGTCCAAAGTGACACAGGGGTTAGAATCCATTCAGGACTCCTGGCTGTCCCACTGAATTATTTTATTTTAAAGATTTTATTTGTTTATTTGACAGAGAGACACATAAACAGCGAGAGGGGGAACACAATCAGGGGAGCAGGAGAGGGAGAAGCAGGCTTCCCGCAGCTCAGGAAGCCCGATATGGGGCTCGATCCCAGGACCCTGAGATCATAGCCTGAGCCTAAGACAGACGCCCAACGGCTGAGCCACCCAGGCGCCCAAACCCAAGATTCTTCTGATCTGTTCTCTCTTTTCCTCGGTCTACCCAGGGTTGACCAGCACACCTCTCGGAGGCAGGGCTGTGACCTTTGAAATTGACCACTAGAGGTCCTTTCTCACCCGCAGTGATTTTGCAGTTCGCCCGCTAGGGGTTAGAGAAGATGTTTCCCTGGACCCCTGGGGAAGGTCTCGGCCTCCAGGCACACTGTTGTGTTTCGTGCCAAGCACTGGGGGGAGCAGCCCCGTGATGCAGCAAGAGTGGGGCGGCATAAAATGGCTTCCTTAGACATTGGCTAATGTCTTCCAGTATCAGGCTCCAGGGCAGCGTTTTTAAGCCGCACAGGCTTTGAAGCTTCCTCCTCCTCCGCAAGGGGAAAACAAACAAACAAACAAACAAACAAACACAGGACATTCCACCGCTCACCGTCGCCAGGCAAGTGTCCAGCTTTCTTTGGAGCATAGTCTAGCTACGGAGGCGTATTTACTGGAAGCGAACGAAGCTTCCTCTGGAAACCCTCCTTTGCACGGGCTCATTCTAAAGGCTCCGACCCTAGTAGCTTTATGCAGTTGGGTTCTTGTCTTTAAAGAAAGTGAGCCCCCAAGTACGTCAATGTCAGGCCCCCTAGGGTCTGGATATAGTTCCTCTGACTTCAAGATCCAGGATTTCAGACAGGAAGGGGGCCGGGGACAGTTTCAAAGGGAGGCCACCCTGGAGACTAATGAGGGAGAGTTTCCTGTGAGATGAGGAGGGGCTCACACATGTGTCAAACAACCGGGCAGCCACTTAATTTCCAAAGAACTGTTAACTGCGGAGGCACTAGAAGTGGGGGAACTCCCTCTCGCCTGCCTGGAGCTTTCCTTGGCCCGAGGGAGCTTGCCAAATCGTGAGGGGCAGGGTGGTTCACCGACCCGCCTGTAGCATCCTGTTGGCTGCTTTCTGAATAAACAAACGGTCTTGCCAACCATTGTGTAGATTTGGGGCGGGGGTGGGGGGTGGGGATGGGAAATACTCTGGTCCCAGAATTCCTGCGAGCTGTGACGGCATGAACTTTACAAAAGAGTAAGTAATCAATCAGGGTTGAATGAACAATGCTGTTTAGGAGGTAGATGGATTCCGGAATCCAGATTAAATCAAGATGCACAACTTCAGAAGCAGGTGAGGGTAAGGAGCTGGGAGTTTTTTCTGGAAGAGAACCGTGCTGGAAATGTCCAGCCAACGATGTGTTGGGACTGACTCGTTCCTGCGGATAGGAGCTGACCCTGCATATTTCTTCTCCTTTCTGCAGATACTACAAACCCAGTAGCTTGAAATCAGCCAGGCTGAGGTTACTTACATCATTGAAATCGGCAACTGCTACAACTCAGGGCTCCCCCCACTAGGACTGGTTAATAGATATTTACCAGGACATCACTGCCTGTGCTTTACCCCTAAAACCTCCCCTCACTGCCCTTCTCCCAAACTGACAGATCGTAGAACGTGCAAGCAGGCCACCCTGTGTGTGTATTTTTGTCCAGGTAAACACACAAAGGATCATGTTTGTATATTTCCCCTTCCTAGCCAGCTTGGATGTCAGCAATCTTCCTGGCTCTGTATTGACATTTTTAGTGTTTTTCTACTTACATCCTGATCCCAGACAGTGATATCTCTTTCTCTCTCTCTCAGGTTCACAATTTTTATCTCCCTTGCATCCTGAGGCTTTCAGCACATCAGGGACTAAGTAGCCAATTGTGAAAGCTTCTGAGGCAATAATATAGTAAGGACAGCAGATTACCTGAGCCGTCCATAAGTGAGCAGTGCAGACCATATCAGCAACTTGCACAATATTGTCCAAATGGAAATTATGTTAATATTTGGTCAGTGTTCTTTCAAGATGCAGGTTCTCACCAACATACATCCTATTCCCCTAGAGCTCTGAGAAATTTGAGACGAGCATCTTTGTTTCAGGTGGAAAGAACCCAGGAACATTATGTCACTTCTCAGCCTTAAAGTCCTAAACTGCGAAATATTACATGGGAGACATGGGGAGGGGACTGACATTTTTGTGTCTATATTAAGCAGATAATCCAGTAGCAAATAGCCTTTGAGGAGATCATTATCATCCCCAATTTCCAGACAAAAGAATGGAGTAATATATTCAAGGATATATAGCTAATAGGTAATAGACTATTTTAATAGTGACTTAACAAAACAATATATATATAGTATGGCAGAACTTGCAGGAAAATCAATCCCTTGTCATATTTCTCTCCACCCCCTACCTCTCCTAAATCTGCACCCCAAGGCAACTCTTTTTGTGTTGCTGTTTTTTTTAAATTTTTAGATACTTTATTTATTTATTTATTTATTTATTTACCTGAGAGAGTAAATGAGGGAGAGAGAGAACAAAGTGGAGAGAGGCAAAGGGAGAGGGAGAAGCAGACTCCATGCTGAGTGGGGTGCCTGATGTGGGGCTCGATCCCGGAACTCTGGGATCATGACCTGAGCCACTCGGGTGCCCCCCCCCCCACAAGGCAACCCTTTTTAGACTTTTACTATTCTTTCTGGTAATCACCGTAATATCTCTATCTTTAACCAATAGGCTTATTAGGAGAATGAGTGTAGTGACACTGTTCAGTTTGTTTTATGTCTATATCCTCAATGCTTTAGGACATCATAAATATCTGTTGAAAAAAATTCCATCATTTGCTGTATCAGTTGGCTTCCTGCTATTTAAGATAAGGATCTGGTGTGCTAGCAACATTTCCCTTTCACCTCCCCCACTGCTTGCCATTAAGGCTTTATCCATATGTTTACTTCCTCAGCTAGTAACCTTTGTAACTCTTAACTCCGAAGTAATGTACAGACTCCTTTACTTCTTTTCTGTGAGGGTCCTGGTTTCAGGGCAGGTCCGCCTGACGTGAGGACCCATACCTTTTCCATCCCACTGACCACTTCTGGGCCAGTGAGTGTCCCTCTGCCTGGTTTCGGAAAATATATTTAAAAAACAGTGGCACCTGGGTGGCTCAGTGGGTTAAAGCCTCTGCCTTTGGCTCAGGTCATGATCTCAGTGTCCTGGGATCGAGCCCCGCATCGGGCTCTCTGCTTGGCAGGGAGCCTGCTTCCCCCTCTTTCTCTCTGCCTACTTGTGATCTCTCTTCCTCTGTGTCAAATAAATAATTAGAATCTTTAAAAAATTTTTAAAATAATAGGCACTGGGTAACGGATTTTGAACTAGAGGTATTCTTGGGTCAGAGTCGACAGAGAACAGTATGAAGATATTTGAGTGAGTTTATCAAGCTAAAGTTGAGTGTAGTTCAGAAGCATTAAAAAATAGGCACAGTCCAGAATTCTGATAGCCGGTTATAATTGGCTGAAATCCTCCTACCACCTAACGTGAATTCCTGCCCTTTCTTTAAAACAGGACTTGCATTTTACATTAGGAATGTGATCGGCCCAAGAAACTGGTAGATATTCTGGGTTCCATCATCAGCACAAAATACCCTAGAAATGCCCCCCACCACAATGTGTGTCCGGAGCCAAGTTATTTCCTTGGCATGTGGTGAAAAGGAGTGGGAGCTGGGCATAACCCTGGCATAAGCCTGGGTGTGGGTTTCATTAGAGAAAGTAATTGACACCAAGGAGCAGAGGCCATGAAAGGAAAACAGGCTTGGCCTTTGTTTCCCAGGGCCCTCTGGCTGACGTTACACACACAACGCAAACACTGTCCACGTTGGTGCTTGATACGAAGTTTTTGTTTGTGCCCAGTCCCTGCCTTCTTCCAGAAGACAGCTTCACTTGTCTTTTGTTTGTACGTCCTCGTCCCCGGCAAGTCCCACTCCTTGTTCTTAAAGGTACCTGCTGGCCTTTAAGGTACCTTAAAGGTTCGAGGTTAGAGAAGATGTTTCCCTGGACCACTGGGGAGTGTGGTTGGCTCTTCATATCTGAATTAGACAAGGGATTGACCTACACATCTGGAACCTGGGCTTGGGCAGCACCCAGGACAAATGACAGGAGAGCTAAGTTCCGAGCCCCACAGGCCCCTGGTTGAATGTCTGCCTTCAGCTCGGGTTATGATCCCAGGGTTCTGGGATAAGCCCCACATGGGGCTCCCTGCTCAGTGGGGAGTCTGCTTCTCCTTTTGTCCTTCCTTGTGCTCTCTTTCTGTCTCAAATCAATAAATAAAATCTTAAAATATAGAAATAAAGAGAACCCCAAGGACCAGCCCCTGCCCCAACCTAGCCCCCATCCCTACAGTTCAGTGGAAAACGCCCCTCTCTCTGCAGGGTTGCTCGTGGGAACTTGGCAATGTTTGCTTGAACTCTCTGCCCTATATTTACAGACAATACCTACCTACTAGAAGAATATCACAGGAAGTAGTGGGGGAGCTCAGGTCATGGCAAGACTAGATTTGAATTGTGTACATTTAGGGTCTGGACTTGAACAAAGCCACATCATTAGTTAGAACTAGAATTAGGAGTAACAGAAAAAACTAGATATAACTTAAATATGCAAATATATTTCTCTCTTAGATTTAAGAAGTCCAGAGATAGTCATCTCATGATTGGTAAGCTTTGCCATGGTGTCCTTCTTGCATATTGCTTTATCCTGCATGGTTTTTATTCCCAAGGTTATCTCTCTCTCTCTCTTTTTTTTTTTTATGATTTTATTTTTCAGAGAGAGAGAGTGCACACAAGCAGGGAGAACAGCAGGCAGAAGGAGAAGCAGGCTCCCCGCTGAGAGAGGAGCCTGATATGGGGCTCGATCCCAGGACCCTGGGAGCATAACCTGAGCCAAGACGCTTAACCATCTGAGCCACCCAAGCATCCCTACCAAGGTTATCTCAACATGGCTACTAGACTTCTAGTCATTGCATCCATATTACAGCCGACACAAAGGAAGAAAGGCAAAGCAGGGCTTGGTTTCCTTTAAGGCCATTGCCTGGAAATAACTCCTACCAACTACTGCTTATATGTCATTGGCCAGAACCTGGTCACATGACCACACCTCCCTGCAAGAAGACTGATCATTGTTGTTTTTGCTCCAGGCAGTCATGTGCCCAACTAATAATCAGGGATTCTGTTACTAAGTACAAAAGAAAATGGAGATTGAAGGACAACCAGTCGTCTCTAATCCCTGATGGATTAGATCAATAAGACACTCACTGCCTCAATTCAGGCCACTCTTATTTTTTTTTTAAAGATTATTTATTTATTTGACAGAGAGAGAGATCACAGGTAGGCAGAGAGGTAGGCAGAGAGAGAGGGAGAAGCAGGCTGAGCAGAGAGCCCGATGTGGGGCCCGATCCCAGGACCCTGAGATCATGACCTGAGCTGAAGGCAGAGGATTTCACTGAGCCTCCCAGGCGCCCCCAGGCCACTCTTATTTGGGTTGACTGGCCTACACAAGCATTACACATGTTTGAGAGCCAACTTGCAACGATAAAGATGAAGCATTGGCTCAGCTCACACCTACTCCACTGACCTCTCAGGTCAGGGCAGATCAATTCCATTTGAGAGATTGGGATAATTAGTATTAATGTATCCTGGCTAAGAAGGCATGCTATCTAAAGATAACCCATGTCCTTGGCACGGGAAAGAAGAGCAGTAGGCTTAGACCTGTCCCACCACACAACCATGCCGACTGAAGGAGGCGGGGAAACATCTCTGATAGTTGTGTGCCCAAGGGCACTGGACTCCAAAGTAGGATTTGATTTAGCCCTTGCACCTGTCTTCAATGACTAACATGGTTGATCAAGGTATGCCTCCTGGATCACAGAGTGCTGAGAATTCAGGCCATGCCAGATGGAAGAGTAGAGGACTTCACGGAGTAAGACCTGGTGAATCATGGGGCATCCCTGGTCCAGGTAAAGCCACACCCGTGGAAGTTTATGGATACCCTAGCAGGCAGTCTCTGAGACGACCTCAGTGATCCCTGCTTCCTGCTCGCCATACCTATGTGTAGTCGCTTCTCCTTGTGTGTGGGCAGGACTCCTAGCCTCATTTCTAACAAATACAATATGGCAGAAGCTTTGGGATGTCACTGCTGAGAATGGGTTATAAGAAGACGATGGCTTCTGTGTTGCTCTCTGTCCGAGCACTTACTGAGGGAATCCAGTTGTGGGATGCCCTTGGGGAGGTCCACATGGCAATGAACTCCTGTCTCCAGCCCACAGCCAGGAATGATCGATGCCTGCCAACAGCCACCTGAGTGAGCTTGGAAATGGATCCATCTCCAGTCAAGATGACTGCAGCTCTCACCGATAGCTTGATCACAGTTTCGTGAGGAACCCTGAACCAGTCACCCAGCTAAGTTGCACCCAGAATCTTGCCCCGCAGAAACCGTGACAGCATGCCTATTGTTGTAAACCGCGGAGTCTTGGGGTAATTATTTATGCAGCAATAAATAACGAATGCAAGTTGTTTACATCTTAAGAAATACTGCGAGTTTATTCCCATTCTCAACTTTTAAAACTTGTTGCTCTCTCAGCCTCAAAGTGCCGGGTTCAGGCCACACAAGAATGTGAACACAGAGCTGAGATAATCCCCTTGAAATTAGAGAAATATCTCTCCAGGCAGTATGAGTGTCATGAAGAAATACTATAAATCAGTTTCTTTATTTAAAAAAATGTGTGGGAGCGCCTTTCCACAGCAGACTACATGCCTCTGCTCAGAGAAGCAGAGTTTCATTTCTTCTTGCAACATACTGAAAAAGCATGCACTCATTGGTTGCATTGCATATTTGCAATCTCCTCTCCTTCCTTCATTCCTGAGTCAAGGTCAGGGGACCTGTTGTTCGCTTACTCTCGGAGAGTGAAGCAGTGTGTGGACTGGCATTCCGGTGCAACCTGTTATTCTTAGAATAACGCTCTTCTCCACTAAGCATATGGCCAGGTTTCCATCAGTAACGACTCCGACATCTATTTTTTTCACAAAATAATTATTATAGATGAAAACTCTCTCTTCCATAGCATGACTCTGCAGCGATGAATAGAATAAAATGTCGTAAAGAATCTTCCCCTCCTGTATGTCGCGCATATATACCAAGGCCTGTTTTGTACATAGAGCCTTTTCCTTCCTATGTGAAGGGAAGTATCTTTTAGGGTGCGCAAACGATAGTGATTGCTTTTTTGCATTGTACGCTGTTGAATTTTTGCAATAGCCTAGAACATCACTACATAAACAACTTTTGTTTGCCTTCTCCTCAAGCATAAAATGTGTCATTAGCTCCGTAATTGGATTTAGACCTTTTTGGCAGTAGAATGATTTATAGCCTTGTTTTGCTGCAGAAGTGTAGATTTCAATAATGTTGCCATAGTTATATTTTCTGGCTGCCTTAGAAACCCAATTCATCAATTTGAAAAGTATTATTTTGTTCTTACTCTAGAAAAAAACGTTATTTCTTTATTGAGAGGTCACTCTCAATTGAAAAAGATAATAAAAATTCATGGGTGGCTTTATGTTTATATCCCAACAAGTTCATAATAAACAATATATTCACTGAGGAAAAGGGGATGAATAAATTGCTAGTCCAGTAATATCCAGTTTTCAGATACTCACTATCCTTTTTACTATTTGCACTAGTATTTTTTGCCTAATTGTGCAAAATAATTACATTTTTCAGATGTCTGTCCTACAACATACAGAGTCATTTCACTATCTCTTCACTAAAGTCCTATTCACGACTTAACTTTATAATGCTATTTTGATTTGTGGTATTCACGTTACTGTATTCATGATTTTTATATCATTTATTTTATCTTTATTTTTACAGAAGGAAAGGAAGAGAGAGATGGAGAGAGAGACTCTTAAGCAGTCTCCACGCCCAGCATGGAGCCCAACAAGGGGCTCCATC
The DNA here is from genome assembly GCA_028646535.1 of Procyon lotor. NCBI lineage: Eukaryota > Metazoa > Chordata > Mammalia > Carnivora > Procyonidae > Procyon > Procyon lotor. The sequence goes on along the minus strand of CM053619.1, from coordinate 11,237,175 downwards.
TCACAACCCTGAGATCATGACCTGAGTCGAAATCAAGAGTCGGACGCTTAACTGACTGAGCCACCTAGGCGCCCCTATTTATGATTTCTTTTTGAAAACTTTAATAACAGGTTGATGAGATAAAATTTGCCCTTTGAAAGTGTGCAACTCAGTGGTTTCCAGAACATTGGTAGAATTGTCAAATTTTAGAATAATTTCATCACCCCAAAAAAGAAACCCTCTGCCTCTTAGGGTTAGAGGTTAATTAGAAACCCTCCTATTCCCCTCTTCCCTCCAGCCCCTGAAAACCACTAATCTGCTTTCTGTCTCCACAGAGTTGCTTATTCCGGACATTTCCAATAAATGTAATCACATAGCGTGTGGGCTTTTATGTCCGACTTCTTTCACTTAGCATGACGGTTTCAAGATTCATCTACAGTGAACTGTAGCCCCCGCAAATGGATCTTTTTGCCACCACGGTGGACGCTAGGCACCATAACCCAGTTCCTGCTCTGTGTTACTTGCTCTGATCCAAAATTGGAGAAAGGACGGTGCAAGATGAAATCTATGCTTGCCTCTCAGACCTGTTGATGCTTCCCAGCCTACCTTTGGAATAAGACTGGGATGGGTCAAGGGTGCCCCAATCTGGTTGGAAAGAGACCTTGTGTTGAATAAGAAAATTACTTGAGTTTTCTGAGCCTCATTTCTTTCTCTTTTTTATATAGATATTTTGTGGGTTTTTAAAAAAGATTTTATTTATTTGTGAGAGAGAGAAAGAGAGGACAGAGGGAGAAGCAGACTCCCCACTGAGCAGAGAGCCTGGTGCAGGACTGGATCCCAGAACCCTGAGATCATGACCTGAGCAGAAGGCAGAGGCTTAACCGACGGAGCCACCCAGGTGCCCTGAGCCCTGTTTTCTTTGTCTAGATAATGAAGACATAATAGTACCTTTTTTACAGGGTTATTGTGGGAGTTAGAGGAACAATGAACATAAAGTGAGTAAGACAGTGTTTGGACACAGAAACGTTAAGAACCGGTGTCTGTTTGTGTTCTTGGGTCAGTCTGTTTCTTGGATACCAGGTCCTTTTTCTCAGGAGTCAGCAACAGTCTATTTTTCACTGTAGCTTTTGAACCATCTTGGCTCCTAGGCTTTCGTATTCCGGCTCCCAACCAATGCCAGTGTTTCTGAACTTGAGTGTCTGACCTACTCCAAAGCAGCAATGCCTCCTATTGAACTTGGTATTGGACTTGTAGTCCTGGCCATGCTATTGGCTGAAAGCTGTCCGGCTTAGAAATACCTCTCCACCCTTTCCACAATTAGTCATGATACACTGGCAGGACCTAGGGCAGAAAAATCGGATGTTGTAAGCACAGGCTCTCGAGTTAGACTGTGTAGACTCAAGCCCACCCACCCGTCTCCATCACTTATCAGGTATTAACTTTGGAGAAGTTATGTAAGTCTGTTTCCTCTTCTGTAAATATATTTATTAGAACAGTACTAGGCCAGGAGCAAGCTCTGTAGTACTTGATTTTATTTTATTTTATTTCATTTCATTTCATTTCACTTCATTTCATTTATTTTTATTTTATGTATTTTTTAAGTCTAAGATTCAAACCTAAGCACTGAAGGAGGACACAAGGCAGAAAAATTATAGCTGGCAACTACAATGCTAAGGTCAGACTGTGCTCCGTAGAAAGGTTTTGGCTCCGGTCATGATCTTGGGGTTGTGAGATCAAGCCCCATGTTGGGCTCCATGTTGGGTGTGGACCCTGCTTAAGATTCTCTCTCTGCCTCTCCCTCTGCCCCCAGCCCTACCCTCACATGTGTGTGCACTGTCTCCCACTCTCTAAAAAAAAAAGATGAATCACAAGTTTTGTTCTTACAAAAAAACTAATATTCTAAAATTCCTGACCTTTTCTCTTATGACAAGTGACTTTTTTTTAAAGATTTTTTTTTTTTTTAATTTATTTGACAGAGAGAAACAGAGAGAGAGAGAACACAAGCAGAGGGAATGGTAGCGGGAGAAACTCCTGCCGAGCAAGGAGCCCAATGCGGGGCTCGGTCCCAGTACCCTGGGATCATGACCCGAGCCAAAGGCAGACGCTTAACGACTGAGCCACCCAGGCTCCCCTGACAAGTGACTTTCAATTGTATGCTACCTAACAGATATTAAAATAATAAATACATTTAGACAATATCTTTAAAGAAAGGATGGTGCAGTGTGAAAGTAATTACTTTTGCCAAGAAACTCTTTTTACTGAGAGACCATTTTGAAAATGGATGCCTGGAAATGTTTCCATTGTTATTTCTGAAATTGATATAACTGTATCATCACCTAGGAAACATTTGAATTTTCATGCTTAAAAAATTTTGGAAACAAAGTCCTCTAAACTATTCATACTCCAGACATCGGTTTACAATATCTTTAACTGGCTTGCAAGAATAACTCTTTGACATCAGTAAATTTATTGGCTGAATTTTGATAAAACTGCATAACTGGTGGATGGAAATGAATATTCGGATTTAGTAATGCATTTTGGTGCATTTTAATACTACATTACTTTGTATCTTTTTTCAGCTATGATGATCCCTGAGTCACAAATTATTAAGCCTACATTAAAACAAAACCAGTGAAATTTATTCAGGTATAGAGAGAATAAAAACGTTTTGTAGCTCTGAGAAATCCAATAAAAATTTAAATAAAAATACTCATTTCCTCTCTTTTTCCTTTTAATTTATATTCTGCACATTTTACAATGTTCATCTATGTTTAG
>CM053619.1:11219132-11233921 GCA_028646535.1 Procyon lotor | reverse complement strand
CACACACACACACACACACACACACACACATTTATACACACACAAAAGGCATCCACAAAGTTTTTAGTATCTGAGACCTGAACTGAGAAAGGACATTAAAATTCCCATATTTAGATCATACCTATAGTAATGATGATTATCCTTATGTTATAGACTGGATGTTTTATCTCCTGAAAATTCCTTTTTTTCTTGTCTCCCCAAAATTCTTATGTTGAAATCCTAACCCCCAATGTGATGGCATTAGGAAGCGGGACCTTTGGGAGGTGAGAAGGTCATTAGGACACAGCCCTCATGAATGGGATTCGTGCCTTTATAAAAAAGACCCCACAGAGTTCTCTTGTCCCTTCTGTCCCATGAGAACACAGTAAGAAGACATTTATGAATCAGGAAGGGACTTCACTAGACACTGAATCTGTCAGCACCTTGATCTTGGACTTCCTAGCCTTCAGAACTAAGAGAAATAATTTTCTGTTTGTAAGTCACCCAGTCTATGGTATTTTTGCTACAGCACCTCAAACTTAGACATTTTACATCTCTATAGAATTTTGCAGTCATAGAAATGATACACTTTGAGAAAAGACAACAGAAATCTACCATGCATATAGTTGGTGTCCCTGAAGTAGAGAGCTGAGCAAATCCAGAATAAAAATATTCAAATAGAAAAGTAGTTTCCCTAAATGAAGAACAGAATCTACAAATTTAAATCATACATTGTGTTGTAGGATGAGTTAATACAAGAAGCATAAAAACTGACTAAACTTCATGTGAATAATCCTACATATATCTAGGCAAAAAACACAAGACACTTGTAATAGGAAGAGGTAAAGTTGGATTCAAACTTATTTACCGCAATGGTCCATGCCAGAAAATGATAAAAAATTATAGAAAATCAATGTCTACAGAGTTTTTAAAAAACAAAAAACAATGTCTACAGAGTTTTACGGAGAAATTGGTGTGACCCAAGAATTTTATACCCAGCCCAATTTCTATCTGTGTATGAAGGCAACCAGCAAATAGTCTGACACATGGTTAGGCTTAGCTCAGGTAAGGCAATATAGAAATATTTTTTGTAAGGACACCTGGGTGGCTCAGTTGTTAAGCATCTGCCTTCAGCTCAGGTCATGATCCCAGGGTTCTGGGATCAAGTCCTGCATGGGGCTTCTTGCTCAGTGGGGAGCCTGCTTCTCCCCATGTCCCTCCCTCTGCTTGCGCTCTCTCTCTCTGACAAATAAATAAATAAGTAAAAATCTTTTAAAAATAAAAAAAAAATACTGTTTGTAAAAGCTACCTAATGATGAAATCCAGCCAATTAGGACGTTTCAGAATAAAAAACCCGGAAAATGGGGAAAATATGATATAACAGGACTTAGTCACAAAGTCGAGTCTATGTAAATCTAGAAATAAAGCAAACCAATTACAGATCATTCCAAAAAGTAGGTCCTCCGTGTTTGAGCAAAGAAGAGCCAGCATGCAAAGTGAGGAGGACATGCGTGGGGTGGAGTGGCCCATCACAGGGTGGCAGAGCCTGAGCTGAGCAAGGAGGGCATCCACGCTGAGGAGCAGCCCCACACAGGGTGGAGGTCAGAGTTTATGCAGGGTCCTGGCGTCGGAAGGCTGCTCAAGTGCAAGACGTTAGAGCCTGTGCAGGGTGAGAATGGTATCCAGGACGTGGTTGGTGGTGGGGTGGAGTCGGGGGGGTTGGCCATGGTGGTGGTGGCTGCTGAGGGCAGGGTGTCAGAGTCTAAGCCAGATGGCAAAGGTGTCCATGAATGGAGGTGACCTGGCGAGGGTCAGAGCCCAAGTGGGGTGAGGAGGCCCTCTCTATGGCAGCACAGACTGGCACAGAGTGCGAGCTTGAGCTTGGTGAAAGCTTGAGTCTGGTGAAAGAAAATCTCCATTGGAAGGCATAAAAAAAAAAGATGTCTTGTCCTTATATGTGATTTTTTTGACAGTGTGGGACTATTTTTTAAAATGGGCTTTAGGGGCGCCTGGGTGGCTCAGTGGGTTAAAGCCTCTGCCTTTGGCTCAGGTCATGATCTCAGGGTCCTGGGATCGAGCCCTCGAGCCCTGCATGGGGCTCTCTGCTCAGCAGGGAGCTTGCTTCCCCTTCTCTCTCTCTGCCTGCCTCTCTACCTACCTGTGATCTCTCTCTCCTTGTCAAATAAATAAATAAAATTTTAAAAAAAGGAATTTGGGAATGCTAACAACAACAACAACAACCAAAAAAAAACATTTTAATGCTATTCAAAGAATACGAGTGAAAGAGCAGAGCAAAGTGAGTTTTGTGATACACTCCCTATCTTGTGCATAACCCAAGGCCAACTCTGTTCTGTGCTACACCGGCTATCTGTGTATAACCCCCACATGACTGGCTCCTGTTAGAATGTTAAAATATTGCCTAGCCTGTCCTTGAGTTAGTTTGAGTTAGAAAAAATAATGTGTAAAAGGACATCTCGCTGACTGCGCAACCGGCCTGTGGCCAACCGGCACAAGCCGCGAGCATCACCCCATCAACTGTTACCAAGCCCCCTATAAAACTGCTGCGCTTTTTGAAACTCGCTCTCTTTCTCTACATCACGCCCCTGCGTGGGTGAGTGTGGGAGACTGAGCTCGAGCTAGCTCGAATAAAGGCTCTTTGCTTTTGCATCGGAGTCAGCTCCATGGTGGTCTTTGGGCATAACACGAGCAGGGTAGACCATAGACACTGAGATTTCCTGGACCATCTCACTTTGCTGTGCCCATTCACTTCTTCCCATGGCAGGTGCATGAAGCTTAGTCAGTGCTCAGGCTCCACTAGTTTTCTGGGGCTCCACTGCAAAGGCTGAACCTTGAAACCCCAACTATGTCTTTTCTTGTGGTTTCACACTTGCTATATATTTTTTTTCTCACCTTACCACCACCCAGACAAAGCTCAGCCTCCCTAGCTACATCCACTTTGGGCGGCTTCACTTCCTGGCTTCAGGGAAACCGCAGCAGCCAGAGTTTTCGCTGGCTAAGCGGTGCCCCCATTAAAAGCACGCAAATGAGGAGATAGATGCAGGTGAACCACCAGGGCGGTATCTGATGGCATCCGCGGGAGGAGAGCTTTGTTTCCCCAGCTGTCTTCACGGTCATCCTCTGGTCAAGATGTCTCTCTGGTCTTCACTCTTTCAGTAGCCGTCTCCGGGACATTAAATTCTTCCATATGAAAGAAAGACGCTAGAAATGTCGTATTGGATCAGAATAATGGCTTGGGGGGGCTCGGGATTTCTATGGCTGGTGGTGTCATCAATCCCTATTTTGTAGTATCTACCGATCTCTGGTCTCCCAGTTGGTGCTAATCTGGGAAGGTTTTCTTTGGTTTTGTTTTGTTTTAATTCACCAGTAATGAAATAAAAAGAGTAAGAATAATATGGGAGAACATACCCAAATGTCATTTTGGGGAAAGAATCATTTTTTATCCTGAGGTTATGCCCTTACATTTCTTAACTTCAAAACTATAGGGCGCCTGGGTGGCTCAGTGGGTTAAAGCCTCTGCCTGTGAGGCTCAGGTCATGATCTCAGGGTCCTGGGATCGAGCCCCGCATGGGGCTCTCTGCTCAGCAGGGAGTCTGCTTCCCCCCCCCCCTCTGCCTGCCTCTCTGCCTACTTGTGATCTCTCTCTCTGTCAAATAAATAAATAAAATCTTTAAAAAATTTTTTAAAAAAACCTCAAAACTATACCTCATTTTATGAAATGCAGGTGACAGTGGATGGCACATTATTGTCCTTCAGGGTGCTTACTTGGCAAAGCAAAAGGCAGACAATTTCATGGCAATCCGTGGGTGGTCTTTTCTCCCTACTCTTTTTTTTTTTTTTTTTAAATAATGTAAATGTAATATACATAGAACTTAAAATCTATCATCTTCACAAATGTTAAGGATATGGTTCAGTGACATTAAATACATGACATTAAATACATTAAATACATTAAAGGGCTTCACACTGCTGGGCAGCCTTCACCATTGTACTTCTTCAGAACTTTTTATTTTGCAAACTGAGATTCTGTCCCGGAAAAAAGAAACTTCCTCCCCTCACCCTCAGTAACCATCATTATACTTCCCGTCTCTATGAATTTGTCTCTAGGTACCTTATCTAAGTAGAATCATATAGTGTTTGTGCTTTTGTGACTGGCTTATTTCACTCAGCCTGATGTCCTCAAGGTTCAAAGTAACGTATGTCAGAATTTCCTTCCCTAATAGTGCAGATGATCTTCCCTTTTATGTGTAAAACATATTTTGTTTATCCATTCTTCTGTCAGTGGACATTTGGATGGCTTTCACCTTTTGGCTACTGCGAATAATTCTGCTATGAACAAGGATATCCAATTGTTCTTTTTTAAAACCAAGATATAATTTACATATAACTAACAAAATGCACAGATTTAAAGTAAACTGTTCGGTGAGCTTTGAAAAAGATATTGATTAATGTAACTGTCCCCTGAGTCAAAATATAGAATATCTCTATTACCTCAGAAAGTTTCCTTGTGCCTCCTTCCAGTCTCTCCTCCCCAACAACTGTTCTGACTTTTATCGCCGTAGATTCATTTTGCCTTTCTAGAACTTAAAACAACTGAAATTATACAGTATGTACTCCTTTGTGTCTGGCTTCTTTTGCTCAGTATAGTTTTTTAGCTTCAGCGACATTGTAATTCATTCCTCTCTATCGCTAAGTGTTATGTCATTGTATGAATATATTCAATTTGTTTATTCATTCTCATTTGGGTTGTTTCCAATTTGGGGCTATCATAAAGCTGCTATGAACAATCTTGTATAGCTTTTTGTGGACATATATTTTCCATTTCTCTTGGAAAAATGCCTAGAAGTAGATTTGCTCTCATCAAAGAGGTATATGTATAACTTTATTAGAAAATGCCTAACAGCTTTCCAAAGTGTTTACCATTTTACCTTGTACTCCCTGGCGATGTATTAGAGTCCCAATTTTTCCACAATTTTGCCTTTGGTATTACCAGTTTTAAAAAATTTTAAACAATGGGGCGCCTGGGTGGCTCAGTCAGTTAAGCATCTGCCTTCAGCTCAGGTCATGATCCCAGGGTCCTGGGATCAAGCCCCACATTAGGCTTCCTTCTCAGTGGGAAGCTTGCTTCTCCCTCACCCATTCCCTTTGCTTGTGTTCCCTCTCTTGCTGTCTCTCTCTGTCAAATAAATAATAAATAAAATCTTAAAAAAATTTTTTTTAACCATTCTAGTTGGTGTGCGATGGTACTTGTACAACTTTATATCAATTCCCCAGGCAATCAATTTCAAGGAATATTACACATCTATATATTAATCTTGATTTTTTTATTATTATTAATCTTGATTTTTAAGAATGTTTCTATTTCCATGAGATCCAAAAGTCTTGGAGCCCGTGTTCTTCACTTGACTGACAACCACAAGTCAGAGATATAACACAGACACTTCTATTATTTTTTTTTTTAAAGATTTTATTTATTTGACAGAGAGAAACACAGCTGGAGAGGGAACACAAGCAGAGGGAATGGTAGCGGGAGAAGCAGGCTCCCTGCTGAGCAAGGAGCCCGATGCGGGGCTCGATCCCAGGACCCTGGGATCATGACCTGAGCCGAAGGCAGACGCTTAACGACTGAGCCACCCAGGCACCCCAACACAGACACTTCTAATCACACTTAACTCCTTGTACATCTTTCGGCTCTGAGTTTATCTATCCATCCATGACTTAAGAACTGGGAGGGGACTGCCACTTGAACAACATTCTGTTGGGCCCAGTAGCCAAATGCTATCTAGACCTCTAACAACCTACCCCACCTTGCTAACATGTCAACATTCTCTCTTCCTATAGTCCTCTTTGGCTATTTCATCTTGCCTTCAGAGTACACCTCTAGTCAGTAAATCATTGTTTTTATTTCCTCTCCCATTGTCCAGCTTTTAACTTTGGAAACTTTTTTTTCCCTGCAATTCCTAGGCTCCAAACCTAATTATGTGGGCTCTTAGTACCCAACTCAGGAACTCATTTTTCCTTCCTGGCTTTGACCCGTTCCTATACTGCTTTTTGCTGGACCTGCTATCTACCAAGTCCTGCCTGGTTTAACATTATCCCCAAGCTTTCGTCTCTGGGCTCCACTGGTACCCGAGTTCAGCTTTGAGAAGTGACCCGTTAATTCTAGGGCTCAACGCTATGGTAAAGAAGGCCACGTTTGCTGACACCATATATTTATGATTAGGGTCATAGAACCTCCCAGTTTTTATATTTCTCGATAGTGGTCAAGGTACAAAACGATTGCGAAGATGGAAGCAATTCTGTCTGCCTAATATCTTGGTGTTCTCAAAAATCTTTTCCACACCTTGAATCACCACCACCAAAAGCTCATCCAGTATCCTGATGAAAGAGACCAATGATTTTGTGGGATTGTGTCAATAAGCAGGCTGGTTCTTTTTCCAGAATGCCAGTTCCTACCTTGTTACCACGCCATCTTCCTTTCACTCATTGACAACCATGATGACGACCAGAAATTGGGAAAGAGAAGAGCAGTCATGACGGCTAGAAGAGCAAGAGTCATCTTCTCATGAGCTTTTAAAGGGCAAGGAAAATGTCCAGGGCTGGGAGGAGGAGGAGCAAGATGGCAGAGGAGTAGGAGACCTAGATATCATCATGTCCCAGGAGTTCAGCTAGATAGTTAGCAAACCATTTTGAACACTCAACAAGAGATTGAAGAGAAGAAGAGCAGCAATTCTAGGAACAGAAAAGAGACCACTTTCTGGAAGGTAGGATGTGTGGAGAAGCGAAAAAGAGGGGATATATAAGAAGACAGACTGCAGGGGAGGGGCCGGCTCCCAGCAAGCCGTAGAGCAGCGGAGCACAAAATCAGAACATTCAGAAGTCTTCTCCATGGAAGGACATCACTACAGAGGCTGAGCGAGGGGTTGGAGCCCTCACAGGGACAGTGTGGTCTCAGGACCCATGGGGTCACAGAAAGACCCAGGGTGCCTGAGTGTGGCAGAGCTCCCAGGTATCAGAGCAGGGAAGCTGGCTTTAGAGTCAGAGCCGAAGTGGGGGCTCTCAGCTTGGGCTTACCTTAAACCGTGATACAAAGCACAATCAGGCCACTGCTTTTTGAGCAAGAACCCCACAAGCTGCAGATTCGGGAGACTCACCTTCCTCCCCTGGGCGGGGTGGTGCTGGAGCATGTCTCAGAAATTGACTGGGTTTGGAGAGTCCAAACAGGGCCAGGCACCAGAGATAGAAATGCTCAGTCACAGGCCAAGTGAGCTTGGAGTGCGGCCGGAGATCAGGGAAATGGGAGGAATTAACTGCTTTTCTCTGAGGGCGCACTGAGGAGTGGGGCCCGGAGCGCTCAGCTCCTACAGGCTGGAGACTGGGAGGCCGCCATTTTCATTCCTAGCCTCCAGGGCAGTACAGAAAGCGCTCAGTGAACAAAGACTCCTGAGAGCGAACCTGAGCAGATTGCTTGGCCTGGCCCCTGGCAAAGGTGGTGCAATCCCTCCTGGGGGCAAAGACATTTGAGAATCAATACAACAGGCCTCTCCCCCAGATCAGCAAGAACATCCAGCCAAGACAAGTTCACCAATCAATAATAACTGCAGAACTCCAGAGCTAGGGCAATGCAACACAGAATTCATGACTTTTCCTCCATGATTCTTTAGTCTGTCCAAGTTAAATTTATTTAATTTTATTTTTTTCTTATTCCATTTTTCTAATTTTTCCTCTTGCCTGTTCTAAAGTTTTTTTTAACTATTTTACCTCATCAATACCTTTTTAAAAATCTTTTTTAAAAAAATATTTTATTTATTTATTTGGGAGAGAGAAAGAGAGAGATGACAAGTAGGCAGAGAGGCAGGCAGAGAGAGAGGGGGAAGCAGGCTTCCCGCCAAGCAGAGAACCCGATGTGGGGCTCGATCCCAGGACCCTGAGATCATGACCTGAGCCGAAGGCAGAGGCTTAACCCACCCAGGCGCCCCTAAAAATCTTTTTAAGTTTTCATTGTTACAGTCATATTCTATCCCTTCATTGTATCTAATCTTATTTTTTGTATACATATAGGTTTTTCTTTCTTTAAAATTTTGGGATAAGTTTCTTCTAACAGATCAAAATATACCCTAAATCTAGCACATGGCTTTGTTCTAGTCTCTAGCCTGATCACATTCTTAACCTCTACTTTTTTTCAACCAACTTTTTATCTTTCAATTCCCTTTTTAGAAACTTTTAAAATTTTCACCTTTACAGTCATATTCCATCCCTTCCTTGTGTTTGCCCTTATTTTTGTGTATATATAAGTTTTTCTCTCTTTAAAATTTTGGGAGGCAGTTTCTTCTAACAGACCAAAATCAAGCCTGTGGCTCTGTTCTACTCACCAGTCTCTCTCTCTCTTTTTTTCTCTCTCTCTCTCTATTTTTTCCTTCTTCTTCTCTTTTCCTCCTTTCTTCCTTCTCCCCTCAGTTTCAAGTCTCTTCTGATTTGGGCAGTGTATATTTTTCTGGGGTTGTTGCTACCCTTTTAGTATTTTGTTCTCTCATTCATCTACTCTTATATGGATAAAACGATGAGGCGGAAAAACCACACACACGCAAAAAGAACAAGAGGCAGTACTGACAGCCAGGGACCTAATCAATATGGACATTAGTAATAGGTCAAAACTAGAATTCAGAATGATGATTATCAAGGTGCTAGCTGGGCTCAGAAAAAGCGTGGAAGATACTAGAGAATCCCTTTCTGGAGAAATAAAATCCCTTTCTGGAGAAATAAAAGAACTAAAATCTAACCAAGCTGAAATCAAAAAAGCTAGTAATGAGGTGCGATAAAAATGGAGGCTTTTATTGATAGGACAAATGAGGCAGAAGAGAGAAATAGTGATATAGAAGACCTAATGATGGAGAATAAAGAAGCTGAGAAAAAAGAGACTAACAAATACTGGAACACAAGGGGAGAATTTGAGAGATAAGTGATACCATAAAATGCAACAATATTAGAATAAGTGGGATCCCAGAAGAAGAAGAAAGGGGGTTGGCAGAAGGTATATTGGAGCAAATTACAGCAGAGAATTTCCCTAATTTGGTGAAGGGAACAAGCATCAAAATCCAGGAGGCACAGAGAACCTCCCTCAAAGTCAATAAAAATAGGTCCACCCCCATCATCAGTGACAAAGAGAAAATCCTGAAAGCAGATTGGGACAAGAGGTCTGTAACATACAACAATTAGATTGGCAGCAGATCTATCCATAGAGACCTCGCAGGCCAGAAAGAACTGGCATCATATATTCAGAGCACTAAATGAGAAAAATTTGCAGCTAGGCTGTCATTAAAAATAGAAGGAGAGATAAAAAGCTTCCAGGACAAACAAAAACTGAAAGAATTTGCAAACACCAAACCAGTCTTACAGGAAATATTGAAAGGGGTCCTCTAAGCAAAGACAGAGCCTAAAAGCAACAGACCAGAAAGGAACAGAGACAATATACAGTAACAGTCACCTTACAGGCAATACAGTGGCACTAATTCATATCTTTCAGTAGTTACCCTGAATGTAAATGGGCTAAACGCCCCAATCAAATGACACAGGGTATCAGAATGGATAAAAAAAAAAAGACCCATTGATATGCTGTCTGCAAGAAACTCATTTTAGACCCAAAGACACCACCAGATTTAAAGTGAGGGGGTGGAAAACAACTTACTATGCTAATGGACATCAAAAGAAAACTGAGGTGGCAATCCTTATATCAGATAAATTAGATTTTAAGCCAAAATCTGTAATAAGAGATGAGGAAGGACACTATATCATGCTTAAAGGGGCTGTCCAACAAGAAGATCTAACAGTTTTAAATACCTATGCCCCTAACATGGGAGCAACCAATTATATAAACCAATTAATAACAAAATCAAAGAAACACATCAACAATAATACAATAATAGTAGAGGACTTTAACACCCCCCTCACTGAAATAGATCATCTAAGCAAAAGATCAACAAGGAAATAAAGGCTTTAAATGGCACACTGGACCAGATGGACATCATCGATATATTTAGAACATTCCATCCCAAAGCAACAGAATACACATTCTTCTCTAGTGCATAAGGAACATTCTCCAGAAAGATCACATCCTGGGTCATAAATCAGATCTCAACCAGTACCAAAAGACTGGGATCATTCCCTGCATGTTTTCAGACCACAGTGCTTTGAAACTAGAACTCAATCACAAGAGGAAAGTTGGAAAGAACTCAAATACATGGAGGCTGAAGAGCATCCTACTAAAGAATGAATGGGTCAACCAGGAAGTTAAAGAAAAACTAAAAAAATTAATAGAAACAAATGAAAATGAAAACACAACTGTTCAAAATCTCTGAGACACAGCAAAGGCAGTCCTGAGAGGAAATATAAGCAATACAAGCCTTTCTCAAGGAACAAGAAAGATCTCAAGTACACAACCTAACCCTACACCTAAAGGAGTTGGAGAAAGAATAGCAAAGAAAGCCTAAACCCAGCAGGAGAAGAGAAATAATAAAGATCAGAGCAGAAATCAATGAAATAGAAACCAAAAGAACAGTAGGGCAAATCAATGAAACTAGGAGCTGGTTCTTTAAAATAATTAATAAGATTGCTAAATCCCCGACCAGACTTATCAAAAAGAAAAGAGAAAGGACCTGCATTAATAAAATCATACATGAAAAAGGAGAGATCACAACCAACACCAAAGAAATGCAAATAATTATAAGAACTTATTATGAGCAATTATATATCAGCAAATTTGACAATCTGGAAGAAGTGGATGCATTCCTAGGGACATATAAACTACCAAAACTGAACCAGGAAGAAATAGAAAACCTGAACTGACCAATAATCAGTAAGGAGATTGAAGCAGTCATCAAAAATCTCCCAACAAACAAGAGCCCAGGGCCAGATGGCTTCCCAGGGGGATTCTACCAAACACTTAAAGAAGAATTAATACCTATTCTCCTAAAACTTTTCCAAAAAATAGAAATGGAAAGAAAACTTCCAAACTCATTTTTTGAGGCCAGCATTCTCTTGATCCCAAAACCAGACAAAGACCCCACCAAAAAGTAGAATTACAGACCAATATCCTTGATGAACATGGATACAAAAATTCTTACCAAAATACTAGCCAATAGGATCCAACAGTATATTAAAAGGATTATTCACCACAACCAAGTGGAATTTATTCCTGGGCTGAAAGTTTGGTTCAACATCTGCAAATCAGTCCATGTGATACAATACATTAATAAAAGCAAGAACAAGAACCATATGATACTCTCAATAGATGCTGGAAAAGCATTTGACAAAGTACAGAATTTTTTCTTTATCAAAAACTCTTCACAGTGTAGGGAGAGAGGGTACATACCTCAGTATCATAAAAGCCATCTATGAAAAACCCACAGTGAATATCATTCTCAATGGGGGAAAACTGAGAGCTTTTCCCCTAAGGTCAGGAATATGGCAGGGCTGTCCACTACTATCACCACTGTTATTGAACATAGTACTAGAGGTTGTAGCCTCAGCAATCAGACAACAAAAAGAAATAAAAGGCATCCGAATCAGCAAAGAAGTCAAACTCTCACTCTTTGCAGATGATATGATACTTTATATGGAAAACCCAAAAGACTCCACTCCAAAACTGCTAGAATGGCTACAGGAATTCAGTAAAGTGTTAGGATATAAGATCAATGCACAGAAATCAGTTGTTTTTCTATACACCAACAGCAAGACAGAAGAAAGAGAAGTTAAGGAGTCGATCCCATTTACATTTGCACTCAAAACCATAAGACACCTAGGAATAAACCTAACCAAACAGGCAAAGAATTTGTACTCAGAAAACTATAAAGTACTCATGAAAGAAATTGAGGGAGTCACAAAGAAATGGAAAAATGTTCCATGCTCATGGATTGGAAGAACAAATATTGTGAAAATGTCTATGCTACCTAAAGCAATCTATACATTTAATGCAATCCCTATGAAAATACCATTAATTTTTTTTTCAAAGAAATGGAGCAAATAATCCTAAATTTATATGGAACCAGAAAAGACCCCAAACAGCCAGAGGAATGTTGAAAAAGAACACCAAAGTTGGCAGCATCACAATTCCAGACTTCAAGCTCTATTACAAAGCTGTAATCATCAAGACAGTATGGTATTGGCACAAAAACAGACACATAGATCAATGGAACAACTCTACTCTATGGTCAACTAATCTTCAACAAAGCAGGAAAAAAGTCCAATGGAAAAAAAGACAGTCTCTTCAACAAATGGTGCTGGGAAAATTGGACAGCCACATGCAGAAGAATGAAACTGGACCATTTCCTTACACCACACACAAAAATAGACTCAAAATGGATGAAAGACCTCAATGTGAGACAGAAATTCATCAAAATCCTTGAGGAGAACACAGACAGCAACCTCTTCGACCTCAGCCACAGCAACTTCTTCCTAGAAATATTGCCAAAGGCAAGGGAAGCAAGGACAAAAATGAACTATGGGACTTCATCAAGATAAAAAGCTTTTGCACAGCAAAGGAAACAATCAACAAAACCAAGACCACTGACAGAATGGGAGAAGATATTTGCAAATGACTTATCAGATAAAGGGCTAGTATCCAAAATCTATAAAGAACTTATCAAACTTAACACCTAAAGAACAAATAATCCAACCACAAAATGGGCAGAAGACATGAACAGACATTTCTGCAAAGAAGACATCCAAATGGCCAACAGACACATGAAAAAGTGCTCAACATCAGTCGGCATCAGGGAAATCAAAACCACAGCGAGATATCACCTCATACCAGTCAGAATGACTAAAATTAACAAGTCAGGAAATGACAGATGTTGGTGAGGATGCAGAGAAAGGGGAACCCTCCTACACTGTTGGTGGGAATGCAAACTGGTACAGCTCCTCTGGAAAACAGTATGGAGGTTCCTCAAAAAGTTGAAAATAGAGCTACCCTATGACTCAGCAATCACACTATTGGGCATTTACCCTAAAGATGCAAATGTAGTGATCTGAAGGGACACGTGCCCCAATGTTTATAGCAGCAATGTCCAGCAATGTCCTAGGAATAAACCTAACCAAACAGGCAAAGTATTTGTACTCAGAAAACTATAAAGTACTCATGAAAGAAATTGAGGAAGGCACAAAGAAATGGAAAAATGTTCCATGCATTCCATGGAACATCCCCCTAGTTTTCTGGTTAGGGGGTGTGAGTTGTGCTATGAGGTCTGAGGAAGGAACAAAGAAATGGGAAAAGTGTTCCATGCGTTCCGTGCAATTATGGAAAATTTTCCATAATTCCAAATTATGGAAAGAACTTAGATGTCCATCAATAGATGATGGATAAAGAAGATGTGGTACATACATAACAATGGAATACTATGTAGCCATAAAAAAAATGAAATCTTGCCATTTGCAGCAACATGGATGGAACTACAGGGTATTATGCTAAGCAAAATAAGTCGGTCAAAGACAATTATCATATGATCTCTCTGATATTAGGAATTTGAGAGGCAAGGCAGAGGGCCATGGGGCGTAGGGAGGGAAAAAAATGAAACAAGATGGGACAGGGGAGGGAGACAAACCATAAGAGACTCAATCTCAGGAAACAAAGTGAGGGTTGCTAGGGGGTGGTGGGGTAAGGATAGTGTGGCTGGGTTTTGGACATTGGGAAGGGTATGTGCTATGGTGAGTGCTGTGAATTGTGTAAGACTGATGATTCACAGACCTGTACCCCTGAAGCAAATAATACATTATATGTTAATTAAAAAAAAAGACAAAACAATGTCCAGAGTTGGTCACCCCTTAAGACACCAGCAGAACAAGATCACCAAACTGAAAGTAAGAGAAACACTCATCTTTAATGAACGTAACCAGAATTTTGTCATCCTTACATCTAGAAGGAAGCTATTTTAATTTGAGCACATATGTAAGGTTTTGTGGCATTTTGAAAAATAAAATCTTAGTTTGAATTTTTTTCTGGGAAGGGGGCACCATGACCTCTTCAGTGCCCAAGACTTGGGGGGCTTTCTTAATCTGGTCTTGTGTTTTTTCACTTCCGTATGTCCAGAGTGTTGTCCTGGGTCTGGCACTGAGACCATGCTTAGTCAAGGTCTGTTGCATGAACTAATAGATGGGTGGAATATTTGCAGAACAGAATGCTGGGAAGGAGGCAGAGATGAGAGTGAGGGGTGGGGTGGTGTTGGGAAGCAGCATTTGAGAATCTGCTGGAAACATCCGCTCCGGTGCCCTTAGTGATTTGCTATAATTTCCACTCCTTCTGTCTTAGCTTTGGTTGTATCAGTTCACCTTATTTTATCTGGCTTCACTGTCTTCTTGTTCTTGTTCTTTGGGTGTCGTGAAAAGTACTTCCCTTTTCGAGAGAGCATGCGAGCTAGTAATTGCTTCTTACAAGGGTCATTTTGCAAACCCACCGCCTTGTTCTGTGTCTCCGGGACTTGAGGTCTCCTGGGAGCTTTGGCTCCTGTGTGGGCTTGCGGCATTGCAATAGAGCTGTCTCCCTATAGCTCCTTATAGTCCCTTGCACCATTTCCACCCAGACCTATAACAGAAAGATGACTGCAGATTGTTCCTATAAATAGCATCAATCTCTTCACCTTCTGGAGCTTTATCGTGTACTCTTGAGATGGAGTCCAGCTGGCTGGGTATGAATGTGCGTTGTTTGTGCCAATTCAGTCTCGGCAAGTATTTTCATCAAAATTAGAGGCTGGAATTGCTGGCTACCGGAGGCTCCCTGGTAACTGACTAGTTTTCTGGTTAGG
>CM053619.1:11196256-11219032 GCA_028646535.1 Procyon lotor | reverse complement strand
TCTTTTAAAAATTTTAACGGAGGCCCAATTCACATAACATAAAATTAATCTTTTTGTTTTATTTCTTTTTAAGTAGGCTCTAGGACCAGCATGGAGCCCAATACGGGGTCTGAACTCAAGACCCTGAGATCAAGACCTCAGCTGAGATCAAGAGTCTGAGGCTTAACCGACTGAGACATGTAAGTGCCCTTAAAATTAATCATTTTAAAGTGCACAATTTTCTTTAAAAAAAATATTTTATTTATTTGGGAGAGACAGAGACAGAGTACGAGCAGGGGGAGAGGGAGAGGAGGAAGCAGACTCCCTGCTGAGTGGGGAGCCCAATGCGGGCCATTCTTGGGACCCCAAGATCATGACCTGAGCCAAACTCAGACGCTTAACCAACGGAGCCACCCAGGTGCCCCTAAAGTGTACAATTCAATGGCTTTTAGTACATTCACAATGTTGTGCTACTGTCAGCTTTATCTAGTTCTACAATATTTTCATCACCCCAAAAAGAAACCCTATCTCTGTCAAGCAGCCGTCCCCCATTCTCCTTACACTTGTGCGAGTCCAAGTTCCCTAGGTGATTTTAAAGGGGAACTAGAGGGCGCCTGGGTGGCTCCAGTTGGTTAAGCCACTGCCTTCGGCTCAGGTCCTGATCCTGGAGTCCCGGGATAGAGTCCCACATCAGGCTCCCGGCTCCATGGCGAGTCTGCTTCTCCCTCTGACCTTCTCCCCTCTTATGCTCTCTCTCATTCTCTCTCTCAAATAAATAGATAAAATATTTAAAAAAATTAAGGGGAATCAGAGTTGAGCACCATTAGCATCAAACAATCCTGTGTTTTCTGGGGCTTCCTTTGCTGACATCTCCACTCTTTACCCGGGCAGCCTAAGCAGCCAGGCAAGCCAAAGATCCTCCATAGAAATGTGGGGGCAAAGTCTGCTTTTGGCTGCAGTTATAGAGCAACCCTATGCTTTTTTTAGTATTTCTCTCCTTCTCCTGTCCCACCCACCTATATCCCACTCTCAGGGGCCCAGGTCTCAAGCAGCTGTTAGCTGAGTCCTCTCTAAGGTAAGAATCCCCACCTTTCCTGCCCCATCCCTGGTCTGAGGTAAGATCTCAAGATCCCTGACATGGATGCCTATGAATAGAGAGAAAAGCCTTTCAGACTCGGAGGAACCCCTCTCTAATGGTACATTTCAGGCACTAGACATATGGGGGAAAGGGAAGGACTGTTTGGGGATGGAAGAAGCCTTTCCCAGTTTGTCCATTACCTGTGAATGAGGCGTGTACTGAAACTGGCTGGAAGATGGTTCTCGGCACCAGTTACTTAATCTCTCAGAGCCTGTATTCTCATCTGAAAAATGAGGACGATAAGACTGACCCCAGGGCCGCCTGGGTGGCCCAGTCGGTTAAGCCTCTGCCTTTGCCTCAAGTCAGGATCTCAGGGTCCTGGGACAGAGCCCTGGGTCTCCGGCTCCCTGATCATCCTGGAGCCTGCCTCTTCCTCTTCCTCTGCCCCTCCCCCCTTGCTCACGCTCTCCCTCTGTTGCTCTCTCAAATAAATTTAAAACAAAACAAAACAAAACCCAAAACCCAAAAAAACAAAACAACAAAACAAAAACAAACAACCCCCCCCACCAAACCAAACCAAACCAAACCAAACCAAAACAACAACAACAACCACCACAACAACAAAAACCCTGACCCCAAAGAGTTGTATTTCAATAAGTGGCAGCCACAGAAACTCATCCTGGTTGAAGATGAATTTATTAAAAGGATACTGGTTTGTTCCTGGAATTGCAGGAGGATTGGAAAACCCGAGATCTCCCTGGAGAGTCACAATGCCCCAAAGCAAGCAGCAGAATTTGGAGAAATGTTCCTACTGCCACCAAGTACCCCCTGCTGCAGCTTACCCTGCCGCAAGTCCAGGCACTCAGACTGTGAGTTCTGACACATGGGGTGTCCTGTTTGCTCCGTCACCAGGAAACTATGGGTTGCTGCCACTCGCACTCCACTACGGCCAAAATGAATTTCCCACAGTCTCTGCCTCTTTGTGTCACAATTCAAAGCGGGTCGCAGGTTCATCTGCTTGGCCAAGCCCAGACTGTGGGCCCAGGTCCCCGGAGGGCAAGCACCTAGCGTGTTCAGCCTGTAGAGAGGGAGAAGGTCCCACCGCCCACCAGGACTCATGAAGGTGGAAGATTCCCTAAAAGAAGGAACTGGGTCTGGATGCCGTAGAGCCAGAAATGAGGACAAATGTTCCTCTTCAAATTGTGGGGATGAGCAAGACGAGCTGTATGGAAAGCACATTGTAAGCTCTTCCGCCCACGCGGGATTTAGTTACGAGCACTGCCTACATACACAGTTACTTATTCACGTAGTTCTTACTTAGTCCACCGTGTTGCTTAATTCACTGCATTGCAGCACTTCCTCTTCCTTCTTCCTTTCTTCTTCCGTCTCATATAGAGTTACGAGCTCCCTTTCCCTGCCCTCCCTCCCCCCAAGGACAGGGCACCTAGAGAGTAAAATGTTCTGGTGCTAGTATGGTGGTGCAGGTTGGTATAGATTGGTTGTCTTTACCATTGCCCACTTTTTGCCATAGGCTCTGATTTCCATTCGGGGATCAGATTCCCCAGCAACAAGAGTTCATAGCCCAAGCTAAGCCAATCAGCGTACTCCATCTCGCCTGTAGTGATTGGCTCAGGGGGTGGGCATGTGACCCAAACTGATCCAATCCAAGTGAAACTCAGCAATATTAAGAGGACAAGAGCATCCCCTGTTTCTTGCTATGAATGAGAAAGCATGAGGTTCGGGGAGCTTCAGGCAGCCCTCTTGGGACAACAAAGGGAGACAAACTTAGCATAAAGTGAACATTATAGGAGGCAGGTGCTTGGTGGCCAATTTAGTCACGAGGTAAAGCTATGCCTCAATCCGGACTTCTTCGGACTTCTCAGTTATATGAGCCAATAAATTCCATTTATTACTCAAGTTAGAATGAGTCAGGTTTTCTCATATGTATAACTGAAAGTATTTGATATTTGCTTCCCTCCCATTCTGCCTCGTGAGAATAGAATTGGTGTCCATTTGGTGCAGGCTGATAGTGAGGTTTTGTTTTTTTTTTTAAATTTATTTATTTATTTGACAGAGAGATCACAAGTACGTAGAGAGGCAGGCAGAGAGAAGGAGGAAGCAGGCTTCCTGCTGAGCAGAGAGCCCGATGCGGGGCTCGATCCCAGGACCCTGGGATCATTACCTGAGCTGAAGGCAGAGGCTTTAACCCACTGAGCCACCCAGGTGCCCTTTGTTTTTTTTTTTTTTTTTTAAATGCAGATCAGAATCACTGTGGTGGCATCATGATTGGGCAGCAGCCTTTCTACGCCCTAGAAACAGGTCAAACTAAAATTTAAAGAACAGGCCTACCTAACCAAGGTAAATTGAAAGTGATTTCAATCAACATCTTTTATTTCTCTTTGGCCTGGAAAGATAGAGTCCAAGGAAGTAAGAGCAAACTCTGTGAAAACAAAAACAAAAAAGAGACAAACAACAAAAACAAAGCAAAATGTATTCCATCTGACTCATAGAAGTGCTATGGAGTTCCACCCTATCTGGATGGTCTGAAGGCGGGTTTTCTAGAAGCCCAGTCTGAGACAGGAATTCTTGGATGAATGATTTACTGAGGAAGTGCCATCAGGAGAAACCTATAAGGAATTAAAGGCAAGATAAGGGAAGAAGCTAAGATGAAAGAACTCTTACTTAACCTGATTCCACAGAAAGCTCTGGGTCATATATTGCTCCTAAGTTTTCCCCTCCAGGGGCAAGGGACCACACATCTATGAAACAGCAGGACGCCCCTGGTGGGACAGTGGAGCGGAGAGCAGGGGGGCGCATACAGGCAGTGTGTGTAACTTGACAGGGATTTCTGGGCAAAGCATCTCCTGTCAGCTAAGGAAAATCTTCCAGAAAAGGGTGCAGGAGTAACAGCAGCTAGGGAATGGATCTGCTGACTTCCTAAAAAGGATCTGGGCAGGGAACGAACAGCATCTGCAAGAACCGATATGGTCAAATCTTCTCTCAAAAATGTTCTTACTTCACCCATCTTGAGGCTTCATCCCCTTTTTAAAAATTCCTCTTCAGAAATTAAATCGTTCTTGTGTTTTGCTGCTGGGAACAACATCAGCAAATTTGTGAAAATTGTAATTGGATATCGCTTCATGTTTTCATTGTCCTTGTCTCTTTTTTGGTAAATTTTTGTCAGTTTCTCTAATTCTTCTTTAAGTGAATGTGTCTCTATGGCCCTCAGTTAATTCTTCAGTTTCTTCCTCTACAGGCACTAACCATGTGTTTGGTCACCTGAAAAATGCATTTCATTTCTTTGTTAATAACGACTAACCCCTTAAAGTCGGTTTTCGGGGCACCTGGGTGGCTCAGTGGGTTAAAGCCTCTGCCTTCTGCTCAGGTCATGATCTCAGGGTCCTGGGATCGAGCCCCTCATCGGGCTTTCTGCTCAGCGGGGAGCCTGCTTCCTCCTCTCTTTCTGCCTACTTGTGATCTCTCTCTCTGTCAAATAAATAAATAAAATCTTAAAAAAATATTGGTTTTCCACATTCTTTTTTTTAAGATTTTATATATTTGAGAGAGATTTAAGATTTTATTTGAGAGATAAAATGAAAAAGAGAGAGAGAACATGAGAGGGAGGAGGGTCAGAGGGAGAAGCAGGCTCCCTGCTGAGTAGGAACCCGATTCGAATCAATGCGGGACTCTATCCTGGGACTCCAGGATCACGACCTGAGCCTAAGGCAGTCACTTAACCAGCTGAGCCACCCAGGCGCCCCATTTTCCCACATTCTTTAAAGAGTTTTCACCAACGTACATTCTACTTCTGTTTTAGGCTTGGTTATTTCTTTCAATCTCTCTCGTAGGTTAGATGCACACACCTTGCACCAACAGCTCAATGCAATGGGTTGAATGCAATGAGCCCCAGGGTATGACGGCAGGAGCTCTGGAAAGATTTCACAAGTAGGGCTGGAGTTCCCAGCTCTGCCATGCGTCGAGCTATAGGACTTGTCTGAGCTGGTTAGTGGCAGCTTCAGTCTAGAAACTTTTTAGGCTGCCCCGCTACCCCTCAAGAGTTGTTGTGAACAGGAATAAAATAACATACATGAAAGCACGGGTAAGGTGATATTGTTACACAAACTAGGCATTGGCATGATGTCTGTCTTTCCAATCCCGAATGTGCTTTCAGATGGTTGCTTTGGGTCAGAATGAGATGACGTAATCTCTTACGAGTGTTTCCTGGGCTGCAAGCTGCCAGGATTGGACAATCTCTTGCAGATGTAACCAAGAGCAAGTGGTGACTTATCTGGGTGAGTTAACACTAGGGGACCTGGGCATGGAGCAAGATTCAAATGAAATGGAGAACGTAACTGTGATCCAGTCTTGCCCTCGTCTACGTCTATCTTCTCAGGGGCCTCCCATTCCTTCAAGTTAGCTTTTCAGAACCCAATTCTTTGGACTCTAACTACACTTTTTAGGCTGCCAGATGATGTCCTCACCAAACAAACAAACAAAGATACCCTTCTGTTCCATGTCCCATTAGCTTTCAGGTATAGAGGACGTGATAAAAACAGCTAGTCCTATTGAGTATCAAAGACTGAAAACTATTATTACTTTCCATTTCTCTCTCCCACCTTCCACTCTTTTCTCAAACTTCTGACACCTACTATAACATCCTTACTCTCTGCTGATGGCCTTATTTCCCATATCATTAAGAAAAGAGAAGCAGGGTGCCTGGGTGGCTCAGTCGTTAAGCATCTGCCTTCAGCTCCCAGGGTCCTAGGATCAAGTCCCGCCTTGGGCTCCCTGCTCAGTGGGAAGCCTGCTTCTCCCTCTCCCACTTTCCTTGCTTGTGTTTCTTCTCTTCTTGTATATGTCAATATACATATACAAGAAAGAATGTATCTGTCAAATAAATAAATAAAATCTTAAAAAAGAAAGAAAGAAAGAAAGAAAGAAAAGAGAAGCAATCAGAGAATATCCACTAGCTCTCCACACCTCACCTACCCACTTACTTGTATCTATGCCCACGTATTCCGCATGACTACAGATCAAGAGTCTGTGGATCCCATGACTCCAGCCATTTTCTGCCCTCTCTATTATATCATCAGATTTTCCCTCTTTACTAAGATCATTCCCGTCAGCACACAAACAACCTATAATTTCTCCCATCTTAAAAACAAAAACCAACCCGTATCCAAAAAAAACTCTATTGGCCTTGCACCTAACAGGACTCCCCAAAAGAATTATTTCACCAACTCCACTTCATTATCTTCTAGTCTCCCTTGAACCCAGTCCATTCCGGTTTTTCCTGCCCCACTCTGTCACAACTGCTCTTATAAAGGTCACCAGGAACCTGTGCCGCCTCCTGACGGCGCACGGGAGAAGAATGAGGCACAAACAAGTCAGCTGCAAGAGAAAGGGAGCAGGGGACGACAGTAGAAAAGACTGTCGCCCCAAATGACTCCTCCATCTCATATTTATTAGAAAGTAGTTAACAACCAACAAAGAAGCCAGGTTAGGTCACACATTGACCATGAGTCTTGTAGATAAGTAAGAAGAAAGGCAAAATATGTCTGGTCACGTAGCGCATGACCTATAATGAGCAAACCCAAATAAGAGGGTCATCTAACTAACTGCAGGTGCTCTCCGCGGAAGAGGAGATAACGGAAAATGAAGCAGGTGGCGTTCTGCCCTGAGCGAGCCGGGCATCCCCAGCTGCTCGGCTTCAAGGACGTATATCGTCCTCTCCCCCAGAGGCTCATTGCCAGTACATGTTTTTCTTAAGTCTATATCTAAGCATGCTAGGTAACTAATATAATTTCTCGCAGGTTATATTTTAAGCAGTACATTGTTCTGAGGGGCAGTTACAACCTGTGCATTGCTAAATCCAAGGATCAATTCAATTTCATCCTCATCTCAAAGAGATTTTCTTCTGCATTCCTTGTCTTGGATCATGGCAAGGCCATGGCATGGTCACTCTCGCTAGCTTGTGAAGTCATCTTTTTCTTTTTCCCTCTTACCCATGCACTTGTTCAATCTTGTCAATCCAACAACCCATACATTTTTTCTAATTTATCTTCTCCTTTCTATTCTCACAAAGCTTGCCAGACAAGTTGTCTGGATGATAACTGCTCTTTAGCCCGCCCCACACGGCCTCTGCAATTCTTTTGCTAGAACAAAGATGTAATCCACACCACTCCCCTCCTAAGTGGCTCTGTAAGTTTCCCATTTGCTGTGCAATACAGCAAAACCTTCTCAGCAGAGTACCGAAGTCCTTTTACCATATGGCCCCAGCCTACCTTCACAGCTATGACTCCTGCTCCTCTCAACACGTCTTATCTTCTAGCCACCATTCATAACCTGCCTCTGTCCCTTCTACCCATGCTGATCCCTCTGCCTAGAGTGCCCCTTTCTCCTTTTTTTTTCTATTTGAGAATTATTATTAAAAATAATTATTTCTGCAAGCTTGTAATATGCAAAGTATGACATAAATACTATACATGTATTATCTCACTTAATTATCAGAAAACAGAAATAACTTTCCCATGTTTAAAAACAGCTAGGAAATGGTTGATCTAGGATTTCAACTTGGTTCGTGATCTGATAGTAGTGGTGAAAATTTCTCTGACTCATCACAATTAGTTGCCTTTTCCTGTGTTCCAATAGCGGGTTTTTTGTTTTGTTGTGTTTTTTTTTTATGGTTTTTTGTTTTGTTTTGTTTTGTTTTTTAGTTCACTGCACAAAAGCAGTTTTTGTGTAGCCAAACTCTGGGTTTGAGCCCTAGATCTGTGGCTTGTCAGCTGTGAGATCTTGTGCCTCAGTCTTTTTATCTTTGAAATGGGAATGATAATAGTATCTACTTCAGGATGGTTATGGGGATGAAATACATCAGCCAACAGAAAGGGTTTAGCACAGTGCCTTTGCACAGCTCTGGCCCCACGGGCACACACAGTCCTGTCTATATTTTATCTCCCTCCCTAGACTGGTCTCCTGGGAGAAGATAATCTCTTATCTTCCAGTCCTCCTGCAGCCAGCAAGGCAGATCTTTCACTAGAGTGGGTGCTCCATAAACATCTATCAAACTGAATTTGTAAGTCTCTAGGTGTTTGCACCAGACAATGTGACATTTACAAGTTCATGGTCTGTGCTGTGCTTCAATTACCTTCAAGTCTTTTAAAGAAAGTGGTTACCAAAGTCAACAAGGCCATCCAACACCTCTGCCTTGTTTTGAAAAGTCCAGGTCTTCACTGCTCTGCTTCTGTGAACAGGAAGCCTTTTCACCTTCAAGCTTTTCCTAACTTCCTTCATTTGTGAGGCCAACACTTTCCCTGTGGGGGAAGAGGAAAGGGACACCTGTCACAAGGTTCAAGACTGCTCCGGCACAGCTAGAGGTATGTAGCTGGAGGTTTCTCCTCCAGCAGTGACTAGGGTCCGGTTTCACTTCTAGCCACTGGCACGGCGTACCTGCTTGGGGCTCCAGACCTGAAAGAGGTCTGAGGATTCCTGGGAGGGCTCTGGCTCAAGTTATATCACATTGTTTCACTGCCTTCAAGCTTCAAGCTTGTTTATTTACATTTCAAGGCTGCCTCCCTAGATGAGGCTGCCAGTGCGAGGTGGCAGGAAGAGGTTTCAAAGGAGAGTGAAAATAGTAGAAAAGGAAATATTTGATTAGAGGTTAACATGTCTCCTGGGGCTTCTTTGATTTGGGTTATTGTTAAAGTGCATCACGTAATGATTAAGCACTCCCCAGGGGGAAGTGGTCTCTGTACAGAGTGGGGGCTTCTGTTCCTGATGAGTTGCAGCTGCTGTGTGTGGTGTGGACTCAACCAAATGGGGCATGGAGGAGAAAGAGGCATTCATTCACAGCACCAGTCACAGTGACTGTGCTAAACTCATCTTCACCTAAGCCTGAGCTCTCTTCTCTCCTGCACCTTGGTGAACACCTACAAGTTGCTTAGGCTATAACTTGGAGTTAGTTAGCCTACAGTCCTCCCTCTGCCACCAGATCTTAAATACTTTCTCTCTTTAAAGGTCTTTCATATTCATTTTTTCTTTTTTCTTTTTTTTTAAAGATTTATTTATTTGAGAGAGAGAGCTCAAGAGAGAGCCTGAGAGGGGAGAAGGTCAGAAGGAGAAGCAGACTCCCTGTGGAGCTGGGAGCCGGATATGGGACTCCATCCAGATCCTGGGACTCCGGGATCATGACCTGAGCCGAAAGCAGTCACTTAACCAACTGAGCCACCCAGGCGCCCTCATATTCTTTTTCTTCTCTCTGCTTCCACTGGCATCGCCTTTGAAGATTAAGAGCTTCATCATGTTCTCTTGGATTATATCTTCCTTACCGTTTTCTCGGTCTCAAGTCCGAGGCCTTCCACTCCATTCTCTATGTTATGGTCAAGGAGATTTTTCAAAATTAAAATCTATCCGTGGCTCCCCATGGTCTTCTGTGTTAAATGCTCCCCAGAGCCTGGCTTGTGAGGCTTCTCAGGTTTCTGGTCCTGCTTCTCTGGCTCATGTCCTGTCAGGTCACCTCTATACCTGTGAGCACCTTCACATTCGTAATCTTGATCTGCACGCAGTCCTCAGAACATGGAGTATTTGCTTTCAAGCCTTGCAGTTTTCTGGGCTCACTCCTCCTTCTGCCCAGAATTCCTCCTCTCCCCTTTAGCTTTTCTTCTTTTCTCCTCCTCAGGTTGAATGAGGTTTCCTCAGACTGTAAGTTTCCTCAGACTGTTTCCTCAGATCAGACTGTGTCTGATCTCTATCTTGCCAACCTCTGGCTCTGACATACAGTAGTTGCTCAATAAATATTTGACAGAGAAATTAATTAACTCTTTACTAGTCGTATGAGGGTTCAATCATAGTTCAAGGAGGGGCCTTGAAATGCCTGGCTCTGAAAGAAGGAAATACCACAGTTATTGCAATTATGTTGTTAGATGGGTAAAATTTCACAATTGATACAAAAATTGCCAGGTTTTGTGTTTCTTCAAGCTCCAGTGACTGAAGCTTAGTTTAAAAACCAGTTGAAAAGGGGCGCCTGGGTGGCTCAGTCGTTAGGCGTCTGCCTTCGGCTCGGGTCATGATCCCAGGATCCTGGGATTCAGCCCCGCACCTGGCTCCTTGCTTGGCAGGAAGCCTGCTTCTCCCGCTACCACTCCCTCTGCTTGTGTTCCCTCTCTTGCTGTGTTTCTCTCTGTCAAATAAATAAAATCTTAAAACAAAACAAAACAAAACAAAAAACAGTTGAAAAGGCCTCGTCTCTAGACCCTATTTGCCAGTTCTGACAAAACATTGAGGAATTCAAGGAATTATACTCAAGCAAGTGTTTCCAGAATTGTCATACCTGATGCTTTAAGAATGTCATTCTAAGGCCACAGTTAAACAAATAACTCTTTCAGGAGAGTTCCGAGAGGTGAGAAAGTGACCTAAGAAATGAAATCTGACCCCAGAGGGCTGAGGCCAGCACACACAAGAATTAGGGGCAGTGAAATAACCTGAAGAGACACCCAAGGACATATATACATTATACGTGATTAAACATCAACACAAAGGGAGCCTACTACGTGGCAGATTTCTGCTAAACATAAAGGAGGCCCCTTCTTTTAACACAGAAACTAAAAACTGGAATGGACTGCCTTGTGAGGTGAGCTGCAAGTGCCCAGTGTCCCACTGTCCTCAGTGGCTTGCAGGGCGCTGGGCTCAAACCGAGGCAGGGCGGCTCCAGCGGAAAGGGCGCAGGGTGGAAAGGGCTAAGGCGTCCTGTGGCTCTTTCAAGGTAGATTCTTTCGAACTTTTGATTTTTTTTTTTTATTGGAGTTCTTTGATTCTTTGGAATCTTTTGATTCTTTCGATTCTCCGTTCTAAGCGTTAAAGCGCCGCGGGGGGAAAGCTGTAACAAAGATGGGAAGGCAGCTAGTAAGAGTACTCGGAGAAAAGTGGCTGAGAATTTAACGGGCAAGCCATAAAAGAGAGATTGGGCGAGGAGAGGAAAAGCGGAGCAAACGCAGAGGAAACCGGGAGGAGGGAAAGAGAGGGAGAGGAACCCTACGGAAGGAAGAGAGTGACCAAACTCGTCCGGGACAGGAGGAAGGCACGCCCAGAGGGAGCTGCCTCTTTAAGGAAAGTCCCGCCCCCCCGCGTGACGCAGCAGCAGACCTGCTCACGATTGGCTGCGGCCGGAGGGCGGGAGGGGGGTTGCTAGGCGCGGAGGGGATCCGGCAGGCCCCCTCCTCCCGGAGCGCGGAGCCGCGGGAGCGGAGCCGGGGTTAGCGGCGCTGCTGGAAGATGGCGAGGGGCTGGGACGCGCGGCTGCTGTGGCGGCCGGGGCGCCTCCCGCTTCTGCTGTGCCTGCTGCCGCTGCTGCTGCGGATCCCGGCCCAGGCAGCGCACATCAAGAAGGCGGAGGCGACGACAACGACGACGAGCGCAGGCGCCGAGGCGGACGAGGGCCAGTTCAATCGCTACTACCACGAAGAGGAGCTGGGCTCGGCGCTGAGGGAGGCGGCGGCCGCGGGGCCCCCGGGCCTGGCCCGCCTCTTCAGCATCGGCAGCTCGGTGGAGGGTCGGCCTCTGTGGGTGCTCCGCCTCACTGCCGGCCTGGGGCCGCCGCCTCCTGACGGCGACTCGGGGCCCGACGCGGCGGGGCCGCTTCTGCCCGGCCGACCGCAGGTGAAGCTGGTGGGCAACATGCACGGCGACGAGACCGTGCCGCGCCAGGTGCTGATCTACCTAGCCCGCGAGTTGGCTGCTGGCTACCGGCGCGGGGATCCGCGCATCGTCCGCCTGCTCAACACCACCGACGTGTACGTGCTGCCTAGCCTCAACCCCGACGGCTTTGAGCGCGCCCAGGAGGGGGACTGTGGCCTCAGCGATAGTTCCCCTCCCGGGGCCGGCGGTCGCGAAAACAGCCGTGGCCGTGACCTCAATCGCAGCTTCCCGGACCAGTTCAGCACGGGCGAGCCCCCAGCCCTGGACGAAGTGCCCGAGGTGCGCGCCCTCATGGACTGGATCCGCAAGAACAAGTGAGTGTCGTAAACCTAGCCCCCCGCCCCCCACCTCCAACTCGCCCACCACGTGAGCCTGCAGGGGCAGAGGCTGGGTCGGGCACTCAGTAGGCATTCAAACAGTGCTTGCTTGGAGGCCCAAGGGACGGGGCTAGTGTAGGTGGAAGGCGACACCCGGTAACCGGGGCAAGGCCCAGGCCGCTTAGTCTCTTGTCCCACTAATAGTCCAAGAAGCGCTGCCTAGAGTCTGTCATTTGTTCAACGGATGCAAGAGCTGTTTGGCTAGAAGCGAGACTTCTTTCCGACATTCTGGTCCCTATTGTCACAGGACCGTAGAATATGAGCAATAGGAGAGAACCTAAGGATAACTAATTAGGTCAGCTCACTTATTTTTTAGATAAGCTGTCAATATTGCTATTATGACTGTAGGCACTGCTAAGTAAGCTCTTTCCCTGGACTGCGTGATCTCACTTTATGTTGGCCACAACCTCATGAAACAGACATCATTAATATCCCTGTTCTGCATAAAGGGGAAATTGAGGGTCAGAGCGGTTAAATAATGTACACAGTAGGAAGTGTGGCTGGGACTTAGATGCTGGCAATCTCTTTGTCGGTGCCCTTAACGGCTGTAGAGGAAGGCTGTAACCCATGAATGATAAATGACACTCCCGACGGAAACTGATTCTCTTCCAGTCTTCACTTCTGACTCAGCTAGGGAGCATATGGCTATGGCTGGAGAACTTGGACAAAACTGGTACTTTGATGTGAGCTCCTTCATTTTAGATTCTTTGCAAGGTTTCTGATGCCATTTGTGCACTTTATTAGTGGGCCAGGGCTGAATGGCTTAATTATCACATTTAACACACACCTTAAGTATTATTAAGCACTATGTGGAATGTAAAAAATTAAAAGCAATAGGACCTCAAGAAATTGATATGTAACAAGAGAATATTATAAATATGTGTGAGATATGTTTATGTACCCAGTTAAACTTTACAGGAATTGTTCCTACTGGCAAAATGTGTGTGGGCTGCAATAATATGGATCATCTCTGGAAGAGGTAGAACTTGAACCGCATCTGGAGAGATGAGTAGGATTTTCAGCAAAAAGGAGGAGGGGAGGAATAAAAGAAGAGAGAACTCACTCCAGATGGAATAATGTCTGAAGGGTGCCTGTACTTCTTCCCTTTTCAAGCATCTGCTTTGCCAGAATATCCCCATTTTTGTGTCTTTCATAAGGCTTGCAAGGCAGTAGTTAATCTTTCCATCTCGATTTGAAGATTTCTAAGTGAGAGATACAATAAAAGTAATAATGAACAGAGAAGTTTCTCTGTGGGGCTTGGGATCATCTTTTTTTTTTTTTTTTTTTGGATCATCTTTTCTGCAAGATTTCAGTGCATGTAACAGACCTAGAAAATTCATTGGCATTATGACAATCCTAGATTTTTTTTTATCTTCCACCTTTCACTTTACTCTTCCTTATGAGATCCCTTGTAGATATTTAATTTTACGTACATTTTTCTGGATTTTTTTTTTCTTGTAAAGATAACCATGTCATGAGCTCTGAACATTCCTTAAGAAACATGACTTTAATGTATATCTTGCTGTCAGAAGCTATGATGGCCAAGGCTTTTCTGAGGTGATATATAGAACGAACTGTTTGCATTGCTTAAATGAAAATGCCCTGTCATGACCCTTGCAGGGATATAAATTCCGTGACTAGATTTTTCTCTTCAGTGTTAGTTCTGTGGGGACCAGAAATGAAAATGAGCTTTGCCTTGGTGCAAGTCACCTTGAGGCTATATCAAAAGCCTTAAGCTTTAAATGTGGAACCAAAAATTTGCTCTCTGGTTAACTTTTTCATATTATAGTATTTAAGGATTATAAGTTTTGGTTTGAGCCAGTTAGTTCAATGATAGGAGCTTGTGGTGAATTTAAAAGTTAATCTGTGTTTGTTGGCATTACACAGAAAGTCATTTTGTTCCGTGGCTGTGAACTATTCCAATGGCTGTGAACTATCCCAATCGTAACCAACCATGTTTCAAACATGTAACTCTAATTAAAGAAGGAAAGGTAGGTGATTATATACGGTGAAAAGTACATCCATCCATCCTCACTTTTCACAAATTAACTCAAAATGCATATTTTTTAATGATAATAACAGAGGACACATACATGAATAAAATTAGAAGCACAAGCATACACACAATTTAAGATTGATTCCTTGAGTCAGCTCTATGAATAGGAAATTTAAGAACTGAACACATTGGTCTATATGGGAAAATAACCTTTTTCAGTGTATTTTCCGAAATCATTTGAATAATTTCTAGATATGCTATTCACCTGGTTAGATTAGAAATAGTTTGTTGCTATTTTGGGCATGTAAGAATTTAAGACTTACTTCCTTCTGCTTACTTCCTTCTGCTTAGGAAAGTGAATTTTATTTTCTTTATTTCACTTTGTACTTCATCCAGTGGTTGTTTCTGTATTATTGATAATTGAATACTTAGGAAAATATTCAAGATTTTAACCTACTGAAACCCATCATGAAAATAAAGATTTTATAGTTTTCTTGGCCCTCATTTTTGGCACACTAGGCTTCTTTAATTAAATGTATCTGCTTAGACTTTAATAGGAGATTAGCATATAAATTATTTTTTGGTATGTTGGTGAAAAGTATTATCATTGCTGGGGGTGGGTACAAACTACTGTTGAGGGTCTTGTGTTATATCAATAGTTTCCTGAATCTTTAGAATTTAGTGTATCAGACTCAAGTTCTCATAATTATTATTTATCTTTTATTTTTATTTATTTTTAAATTTATTTTAGAGAGAGAGAGAATGTGGGAGGGGAGGGACAGTAGGAGAGGGAGAAAGAAGATTTCAAGCAAACTCTGAACTGAGCTGGAGATGGGGCTCGATCCATGACCCTGAGATAATGAATGACCTGAGCCAAAATCAAGAGTGAGACACTTAACCCACTGAACCACCCAGGCGCCCCTCAAGTCCTCATAATCTTTTAAAGTTATTTATAGGGTTATCTGGAGAGCATAATAGAGTTAACTTAGAGATTAATTCTTTAATATCTATAGATTCTTGTTTATAATATTTATAATATATTTAGCAGGAACCTTAAATCTTACATAAGGAATAATAGATGATCTGAAGTCAAATATGAGAAACATTTAAAAGAATTGATTTGAATGAAACCATAAAATACCTTTCAGATAAAATTGGATTGACATGCAAAGTTGGTTTGATAAAGACTAAAAACGATAAACTTCTAGCTACTGTAATAGGTATCACTTTGTCTTGAAATCCTTATAAGAGTGGTATTCATACTTTAAGACTACATAAGTCAAGTAAGGAAAATCTTACAATTGAATTTTATCACTCAAGTAGATTGCACATATTTTGTTGTTCTTAAAGTATTTGATTAGGCCATTTTAACATTTCTGAGAAGCTTGCAAGAAATGCCAAACAAAGTGAAAACAGCATTTAGTAGAGAATCTAGGACTTTAAAGTTTTAATTGAAAATACACAATTAAAGTAGCATGCTTCACTTACTTAGAATATGCAGTTATCCATTTTATTTTACTAGAATATGAGTGCCATGAGGGCATTTTTTTTTAAGATTTTATTTCTTTATTTGACAGAGGGAGAGAGATCACAAGTAGGCAGAGAGGCAGGCAGAGAGAGAGAGGGAAGCAGGCCCCCTGCTGAGCAGAGAGCCTGATGATGTGGGGCTCAGGACTCTGAGATCACCACGCGAGCCGAAGGCAGAGGCTTTAACCCACTGAGCCACCCAGGCGCTCCAGCATATTTTTTTTTAATTTACGATTTAATTTATTATTTGACAGAGAAACACAGCTAGAGAGGGAACACAAGCAGGAGGAGTGGGAGAGGGAGTAGCAGACTCCTTGCTGAACTGGGAACCCGATCCCAGAACCCTGGGATCATGACCTGAGCCAAAGGCAGACACTTAACTACTGAGCCACCCACGTGCCCTCCATGAGGGCATTTTTTTTTTTTTAAAGATTTTATTTATTTGACAGAGAGAAACACAGCGAGAGAGGGAACACAAGCAGAGGGAATGGTAGCGAGAGAAGCAGGCTTCCCACCGAGCAGGGAGCCCGATGCGGGGCTCAATCCCAGGACCCTGGGATCTCCCAGGTCTCCCAGACGCTTAACGATTGAGCCACCCAGGTGCCCCCATGAGGGCATTTTTATGTTTGTTCGTTCCCTGATGTATTCCTTTGTGCCTAGAATGTTTTGCACATAGTTGACTCTTAAGAAAATTTGTGACTGAATGGATTACCTGAACTAGGCTAGCCTTCTCATATCTTTCCCAAAATCAGAGGGGGAGAGAAAAGTACCTAAATTACTTCAGGCACACAAATCTGAAGTGAATTGATAATACCTTAGCAGTGGGGGCCAGATGGGTAGAATGGAGTTAGAATGTTAGAATACATACTTAGGCTTTGTTTCTGTGTCATTCTGTCACCCAAGAGCTAGCCCTGGTAGTGGGGAGTAGAATGAAAGTCTGAAGGCAGTGATTCCCTGATTCCCTAAGTAGGATGCTAGATATCTTCAAAGGAGTGGACATTTGTTGAGCAGAGGATAAACAGCAGTGGTTGTGGTGGAAGGTGTTGTCATGTATTCATGTATTCATGATTCTTATAACAACCCTGGGAAGCAGGTAGCATTAGTCCTCATTTTATAGATGAGATGGGGTTCCATGATTTTAGAGGCAGTAACTTCCTGAGCATATTTTATTACTGGCGATATCATATTTATTACTGGTGACATCATATTTATTACTGAGTGACAGCTCTGGGAGACTGAATGTTCTTGCCCATAATTGCCTGGCTCCAAAGCCTGAGCTATTGCTGCTCCACCAAGTGGCATCCTCTGGTGTCTGGAAGATTGCTAATTATAATTACATATGTTTTTTAACTAGTCTCTTTTCATAGTCTATTCTAGCATTTAATCACTGTTTTTATTGGCTCAGTTCTGTCTTCTGATGAACAGATTCGGTGTTACAAGTAATTTGCACTTTTTGATATTCTCTGGGATGGTACGGATCACACTTAAAATAACCTTTCAAATTAGACGTACTATAGGTTTAAGTTTCTTTGAAGCATATAGAAAGAAATGTGATATATAACCCCCTTCAGAATTTCTGTAGGTCAGTTCATTTCAGCCACAAAAAGGCAGAAGCAAGAAAATCCAATTTAGAGTGCAAAGAGGAAAGTGTTTAATCTGTAGTCACATTAATAGTTTGAACTGTTCCATGAGGGAAAGAAGTATAAATAGGACTTCAGCATGTTTTTGCCTTTAGTTTTCACCATAAAAGGAGTTCTTCAGTATTTCTGTATCTATAAATTTCACCAAATTATAAATTGGTTCACTTAGAAGTAGAAACATTAAAAAAAATGTTTCTTTTATGGGAGCGGCCCTGTCTCCATGTCAGTTTATTTTTTAATGGGCCAATCAGAAACCTTGGGCTTAGAAAGCTGCTTCTATGGTGATGCACTGAAGGACTAATCTTCTCTGTGCTATATTGTTTTTCTCTGAAAGCAGCTCACTGTATCAGGTTCTCCCCACCCCCAGTCTTCTCAACTGTGGCTTCTCTCTTGAAAATGTGAATTTAGTAAATTGTGAAACTGGAGTCAAGCAAAACACATCATGTTTTAAATTAGATTCCCTAACTTAAACATTTTGGGATAGTAAATCTAAAAAATCATGAAGGTTTTTAACCTCACTCACGTATTCAACACATATTTATACAAGCCACGTTTTCTACGATGTTAACATGTTATGAAATACAAGTATTAGTTTGAACTATATGAAATTGTCACTTTAGTAGGTCAAGAAGTAGCTGAACACTGGCAAGTTCATATTGTTCAACCTAACACATAACATTTGAATTCCCTGAATAAAATGTTTCCTGGAACATTAACTTATACTATTATTCAGGTACTTTTTCAATAATGGGAAAATTCTTTAAAATTACTTGAGATTAAATTAAATTGCAAAAACTGTTTGCCTGAATTTGTTGAGCTGATGATGCTTTCTTTCCTTTTCTTTTGTTGTTCTGCTTCCAATAGCTGATAGTGTGGTCTTCTAAGTCTCTAAGAGATACCTGAGTTCATACAAAGATGTAGAATTTTTTTTAAGATTATTTATTTTATATATACATATATATATTATATAATATATTATATTATTTGACAGAGAGAGAGAGAGAGATCACAAGTAGGCAGAGAGATGGGGGCGGGGACGCAGGCTCCCCACTGAGCAGAGAGCCCGATGTGGGGGCTCCATCCCAGGACCCGGAGATCATGACCTGAGCTGAAGGCAGAGGCTTTAACCCACTGAGTTACCCAGGCACCCCAAAATGTAGAATTTTTAAATATGTGGCATTTTCTGTACCTTTTTTTCTTTTTTTAAGTGACATATGCTTTGGTTGTTTTCAAAGGTTTGTGCTTTCTGGAAATCTTCATGGTGGCTCGGTGGTAGCAAGCTATCCTTTTGATGACTCTCCAGAACATAAGGCCACTGGAATCTATAGCAAAACCTCAGATGATGAAGTCTTTAAATACTTGGCAAAAGCCTATGCATCAAACCATCCCATAATGAAAACCGGTGCCCCTCATTGTCCAGGAGATGAAGATGAGACTTTCAAAGATGGGATCACAAACGGCGCCCATTGGTATGATGTGGAAGGTATGGAAAGCCCTGAATTTGTTATAGTTTTCCCTTTTTCATTTGACTTTTCTCTTCTCTCTTCCCTTCCCTCCCCTCTCCTCTCCTCCCCTCCGCTCCTCTTCCCTTCCCTTTTTCTGTAAGCTCTGGGCCCAGTGTGGGCTTAGACCCCCCATCCCCCAACCGGAGATCAAGAATCACATGCTCTACTGGCTGAGCCAGCCAGATGCCCCTCACTTAGCTTTCTTATGAATACTCTGAGTGGAAAAGAGGAAACTTTGAGGAATTCTGATTTTTAAAAATCTTCTGTTTTTTATTTTGAAATGTTCAAACCCACGGTACAATTAAAAGACTACATGAAGGCCTATATAGCCTTCATTTAAATTCACCAACTGTTGTATTACCCTAAATGCTCCGGCTCTCCTGTCCCTTCCCCCAACACATTCTCTTTTGCCAAACCATCCAAGAGTAGGTTGCAGATTCCTTAATACTTCCCCTGTAAGTACCTCAGCATGTATTTTCCAAGTACAGGAACATTTTTGTGTACAACCATATACTATTATCGTAACTGAGAGATCAACAGTAATTCAGTTACTACCATTCTACATTCTGTCCATTACTCAAATTTCCTTTTTTAGTCCTCAGATTTCCATTATAGCTCATTTTCTTCCAGATCAGACCCAACCAAAGTTCAAGCATTGCATTTGGCTCTTGTGCTTCAGTGGTTTCCCCAGTGAAGAACCGTCATACCAATACTCTCTTAATGATAGCGAATCCTTTGAAGAGTTCAGGCCAGTTGTCCTATAGAACATCCCATATTCCGGAACCTGGTCAGATTTTCCGGCAAGACTCGTATAGATTGCATCATATCACATCCAGACGCATATAAAGTGTATGTGCCATGCGGCCATGGCGGCCATCTTAATTAACGGACCCACCACCAGTTCTCTCCCTTTTATATAAGGGCATGGTTTCCTTTTATATTTTAAATCTGTGGGGTGATTGTGGATTTTTTTTTTTTTTAATTGTGCTTGAACACACACATATAACATGAAATTTGTTATTTTGACCATTTTTTAAGTATAGAATTAAGTGGCATTCATTACATTTACAGTGTTGTGCACCCATGTCCTCACTGCCTACTTAAAACTTTTTCAGTGTCCCAAACAAACTTGGAAACCGTTAAGCCATAATTTTCCATTCCCTTGTAATCTATTCTCTATCTCTGTGGATTTGCCTATTCTAGATACTTCATAGAACTGGAATCATATAATACTTGTCCTGCATCTGGCTTATCTCACTTAGCCTGATGTTTTCAAGGTTCTTGCAATTTGTAGCACATATCAATACTTCATTGCTTTTTATGGTGGAGAAATATTCCATTGTATGTATTTACTTCATTTTGTTTATCCATTCATTTATTGATGGCACAGGATTGTTTTTACCTTTGGTTGTTGTAAATAATGCTGCTATGAACACTGGTGTACAAGTATCTGTTTAAGTCCTTGTTTTCGGGGCGCCTGGGTGGTGCAGTTGGTTGAGCAATTGACTCTTGGTTTTGGCTCAGGTTGTGATCTCAGGCTTGTTAGATTTGAGCCTCACATCAGACTCCATGCCCGGTACAGTCTGCTTACTGTATTACTTACTTACCTCCATTCATACTCTCTCTTTCTCTCTAAAATAAATAAATCTTTTTTTTTTTTTAAGATTTTATTTATTTATTTGACACAGAGAGAGAGATCACAAGTAGGCAGAGAGGCAGGCAGAGAGAGAGGGGGAAGCAGGTTCCCCACTGAGCAGAGAGCCCGATGTGGGGCCCGATCCCAGGACCCTGAGATCATGACCTAAGCTGAAGGCAAGAGGCTTTTAAGCCACTGAGCCACCTAGGGGCCCCCAAAAATAAATCTTTTAAAAAAAGTCATTGTTGGGGCGCCTGGGTGGCTCAGTCGTTGAGCGTCTGCCTTCGGCTCAGGTCATGGTCCCGGGGTCCTGGGATCAAGCCCCGCATCGGGCTCCCTGCTCCTCGGGAAGCCTGCTTCTCCCGCTACCATTCCCTCTGCTTGTGTTCCCTCTCTGGCTGTGTTTCTCTCTGTCAAATAAATAAAATCTTTAAAAAAAAAAAGTCATTGTTTTTATATCTTTGGGATATGTACTCAGAAGTGGCATTGTTGGATCATATGGTAATTTTCTATTTAGCTTGAACGAACCATCAAATTGTTTACCCCAGTGGCTGTACCACTTTACATCCCCATCAGTAATATATAAGGGTTCTCATTTTCCCCACAATATTATTATTATTATTTTTTTTTTTTTTAAAGATTTTATTTATTTGACAGAGAGAAACACAGCGAGAGAGGGAACACAAACAGAGGGAACGGTAGGGGGAGAAGCAGGCTTCCTGCAGAGCAGAGAGCCCAATGTGGGGCTCGATCCCAGGCCCCTGGGATCTGACCTGGGCCGAAGGCAGACGCTTAACGACTGAGCCACCCAGGTGCCCCCCCACAATATTATTTTTAAAAGAGTTATTAAAGTAAGTTTGTTCACCTTTTCTTTTTAAATGTTATATAAACAGCTATTGTACTTTTTAAACTTTTGATGTCCTTTGAATAATAACCTTTTTGTTTTTATGCAATCTTAGACTAATTAGGACTAAGCGGAAGGAAGAAGTTAACTCATGGAAATGTCATCTGTATAAACTTTCTCCTCTTAGAATCTGCCAATGGTACAATGCCTTAGTTCTTCCTTACTTTTTTATTGGCGGTTAGTTACATTGTAAAGTGTCTTATGACATTTCTTTTAATGCGCCTTTATTTAAACTTTTGAATTAATCTTTGACTTTATGTGTCAAGCACTGTTTACTCAAATTGGGTCCTAAGTTTGAGGACTTGATACTTTTGAGGGTTTTTGATTCCCCTGTAGTTTCTACCAGTATTTCTTGTATGTAACAAACATCCACAAAGACATTTAAAATAATTAGAAGCCATTTCTGCCCTAGAGGTGATTTGAAAATCATTCAAATTTCTTTTATAGATGAGGAACATACTTTGATGTTTAATCCCATTTCAATCTTCAGCAAACATACTTAATAAAACTTGACTTTATGAGCTAATGGTTTTACGATATAGTCAAGTTGTTTCATTAATTGGAGATATCATTTAAAATAATGTGTTAAGGGGCACCTGGGTGGCTCAGTGGTTTAAGCCTCTGCTTTCGGCTCAGGTCATGATCTCAGGGTCCTGGGATCGGGCCCCACATCGGGCTCTCTGCTCAGTGGGTAGCCTACTTCCCCCACTCTCTCTGCCTGCCTCTCTGCCTGATTGTGATCTCTCTCTCTCTGTCAAATAAATAAATAAAATCTTTAAAAAAACGAAAATAATGTGTTAAAATAATTTACTTTTCTTTTTGGAGAAAATTATAAACAGAAATTTCTAACTGATGATTAAGTTAGGCAAATCTGTGTCATACTATTAAAAAAATAGGGTGCTGCCTTCACACTAAGTAAGATTATTTGGTTAAACCAGATATCAGATGTTTCTGGTTCCTCAAACATCTGAAGAAACTACATTTTGCTATTGCCACTGTTATTGTTTTTATGAACATCATCTTTTCTCCTTTTGTAGCTGGATGGTCAGACATATTTGCTGTTATTTCTACAACTAACTTATGTCTCTTTCTACCCCAGCAATATTGAGCAGTTTTAAGAGTGTTAGCAGGGCAAATCCACTTTGTTTATCTTATGCAGGACTGCAGTGAGTAAGGTGTTGTGAAACCTTGTGACTAGGCATGTACTCAGACCCGGACATCCTGCCGCTTTGTGTGATGTATTTAGCAATTCCAGCTCGAAGTACTATACACTTTTAGAGCTAAAAGCAAATATATTGATCTACTCTAACCCTTTTGCTGTATAAGAAATCAAGACCCCAGAGAGGGAGTGACTTGTACAATATCATTCTTTAGCAAATGTTTACTGAGCCTCTGCCACCTCCTATATACTGAGTTAGGTGATGGGAGCAAAATAGGAACAA
>CM053619.1:11182946-11196156 GCA_028646535.1 Procyon lotor | reverse complement strand
AAAAAAAAAAAAAAAAAATAGGAACAATCCTGCTCTCAAGGATCAGACAATGTATTGGAAGTATGGGATGGGGTGATCGGGCCATCACCCCATCGGGCCATGTGAATAGTACCATGTTCACATTGTTAGGGTTGACTCAGCATATCTAGCTGCCTATGCGGGTGGGCCTTGCTTCTCCTGCAGGATCCCTCTAGGGGAGGACTATCCTAATAAGGCCTCTCAATGAGTAGTCATGCTCTGCTGCTAAAGCCTCCTTATTTTGTGAGAGCCTAAGCTGAACGTTTTCATGCAGCAGGCCTGCTGCTGCTGCCACTTTTTTTTTTTTTTTTTACCACAATGTGCTGCAAGCCTTTTGTCTACCATCCTTTTTTTCTTTCTTCCATCACCTGATGGTTTAATATGTTTATTCCAAAACAAAATTTAACGAAACCAAATGGTAGTTTTAGGTCAACTTTTAAGAATTGCCTTCTTTTAACTTACAACATTTTAAAAAGGGCAAGTAACCCCAGGCCACCTATAATTGAAATTATATGATCAAAAGTCACAATTTGATACAATTTTTAGAAGCTTACTTAGGCAGAGTGCTGTTTTATTTCTTTCTTGCAGATAGAAGAGCTCTGGAAGGCAGTGTAGTGTAGTGGCTAAGGGCAGAGCTTTGGAATCCTGCTGCCTTGAATTGAATCCCAGCTCTGCCATTGACTGGCCAGGTGTGTGTTTATGTGTGGGTGAGAGAGAGAGAGAGTGTGTGTGAGAGGCAAGGAAAGGGGAGAAAGAAAGAGAAGCTTGGGCAAATAAAGTAATTTCTCTGAGACTCATTTCCCACATATATAAAAGAAAGACAAATACTATCTACCTCATAGGGTGAGAATGGATGTAAAACACTTAGCCTAGCATCTGACCCCATGGCTGCTTATATCTGGTGGAATTTAAACTTCAGGAAGGGCAGGAACCTGATTTATTTAGTTTTCAGTTTTCCGTTTCTAGCACATGGAGCTGTGTCTGGTTTATAGAAGGTAAACAATAAGGCTTTTTTGAATTTTGAATAAGTGAATTCTTGGCGTCTGAAAAATGAGTACAATTATTTAAAATCTTAGATGATCTGTAGACAAGATAATCTTACAAAAATTTATAAAAATTTTCCTCCTAATTTTGTTCACACTCTGAGAAAACAAGTTGTCTTACTAATAGATCTGAGATCAGTGTTTTTAAAAAAAATTTTTTTTAAGATTTATTTATTTATTTGAAAGAGAGAGCGTGCGCACAAGTGGAGGGGCGGGGGGGGGGGGTAGGGGAGAGAGAATCTGCTTGGAGCATGGAGCCCCACATGGGGATTAGTCTCACCACCCTGAGATCATGACCTTAGCCAAAACCAAGAGCCAGACGCCTAACTGTGCCATCCAGGTGTCCTGAAACTTTTTAAATTGTAATCTAAAATGTGAAATTACCTTCCAGTCATTTAAATACATTTCATATATGTGTGTACATAAAACTGAAACAATTTCATGAAATAGTACTTTGTGTTATATTCTGGTGGTTTTTTTTTTTGGTCTCTACTAGTTCATTAAACAAAAAAATGCTTATCTCAACCTACTTATATATCTCACAGTCCACTAATCGGTCATGACCTGCAGTTTAAAAGTACACTCTTTTTGGTTACTCTTTTTTTTTTTTTTTTTTAAAGATTTTATTTATTTATTTGACAGAGAGAGAGAGATCACAAGTAGGCAGAGAGGCAGGCAGAGAGAGGGGGAAGCAGGCTCCCTGCTGAGCTGAGAGCCCGATGCGGGGCTCGATCCCAGGACCCTGAGATCATGACCTGAGCCGAAGGCAGAGGCTTTAACCCACTGAGCCACCCAGGCGCCCCTATTTTTGGTTACTCTTGGTAAAATTGATTTATTTTAAAATTCTAAGTAGGAACAAAACACCTTATAAGTTGCATATAGTGACTTACTATTTAGGCTTTTTATTTTGCCCT
Organism: Procyon lotor; assembly: GCA_028646535.1. Lineage (NCBI taxonomy): Eukaryota > Metazoa > Chordata > Mammalia > Carnivora > Procyonidae > Procyon > Procyon lotor. Next base: position 11,194,181 of record CM053619.1, on the reverse strand, counting down.
GTCTTGTTTATGTCAGCCATTTCCACTGAGGACTGAGCCATCCGTATTTATCTGAGATGACCTACTTTTAGACTGTTTTCCTTATATGAAAAAGTACTGAGATAAGAAATTGGTCAGAAATATTGTCAGGCATATGTGTTGTTATATGTGAGCCTATGCATTCTCTGATTAGTTAGGTCAGCTGCCATAGGCTTTAAACCACTAACTTGGGGCTGACTCTTTACAAACTGGTAATTGTGAATTTTTTTTCTCCTCTGGAAGAAAAAAATGTTCTGTGGATTTATCAAACTTTCTTCCCTCTCCTTTTATACTTTATTTCAACCTTTTTCCCCTTCTCCTTTGATGGGCAGAGAGTTACGAAATGTGACCAGATAGCATATCATATAACTAATTCAGCTTTGTTGTGAGAATAAACTTCTTTGTGCTCATGTGGGCAGCTATTCTCTGCATAAAGTGGAGGTCAGACTGAGCAGTACTGTTGTGCTCTAAATATTGAGGTATATTTGACTGGAGGTAGATTGTTGCTGGAAAGGGGAAAGCATGGGGAAAATAATTACTAAATAGTTTTGAACAGCATGAAAGGTTATATTTGGTCCAAAAAATGAACTGAAAATCTTATTATTTTTTTTAGATTTATTTATTTATTTGACAGAGAAAGGCATAGTGAGAGGGAACACAAGCAGGGGAAGTGGGAAAGGGAGAAGCAGGCTTCCCGCTGAGCAGGGAACCTGATGAGGGGCTCGATCCCAGGACCCCGGGATCATGACCTGAGGTGAAGGCAGATGCCTAACAACTGAGCCACCATAACGACTGAGCTTATTCTTGAGGAGTACTCTCTGTGTCATTGAACAGGGCATTATGGTGAGGATGTGGAGAAGAAGGAACCCTGGTACAGTGTTGGTGGGAATGGAAATTGGTGCAGCCATTGTGGAAAACAGTATGGAGGTTCCTCAAAAAATTAAAAATAGAAATACTGTATGATCCAATAATTGCATTATTGGGTATTTACCCAAAGAGAAGAAAAACACTAATTTGGAAAGAGACATGACATGCATCCCTATGTTTATTGTGGTATTATTTATAAAGCCAAGAGATGGAAGTAACCTAAGTATCCATCAGTAGACGAATGGATAAGGAAGATGTGTGTATACACACACACACACACACGTATACATATATATATGTATATACACAAATGTGTGTAAACGTATACACACAATGGAATATTACACAGCCACAAAAAGGATGTCGTTGTACCATTTGAGACAACATGAATGGAGGGTATTACATGCAGTGAAATAAGTCAAACTGAGAAAGACAAATACCATATGATTTCACTCATAAGTAGAATCTAAACAAACAAATGAATAGAAAAACAAATAGCCTAATCAAACCTATAAATACAGAGAACAAACTGATGTTTGTCAGATGGGAGGGGGTGGAGGCTTGGGCAAAGTAGGTGAAAGGGAGTGGGCGATACAGGTTTCCAGTTATGGAATGAAGAAGTCAGGGGAATAAAATGCACAGTATAAGGACTACAGTCAAGAGTATCATAATAGTGATGGATTGGGAAAGGTGGCAGCTGCACTTGCAGTGAACATGGCATAGTGTGTGAATTTGTGGAATCACTATGTTGTACAGCTGAAGCTAAGGTAACATTGTGTATTCACTGTACTCAAATAAATACACAAATAGCAGACACACCCAGGGCATTATGGATTAATCATATGATGCCAGGAAATTGGAATCTATTTAAAGCAAAAAAAGAATCAAATGGACAATGCAGAACTGAAAAGAATACCATTATGTCATATTAAGCATAGACAAATCCCGGGGCGCCTGGGTGGCTCAGTTGTTAAGTGTCTGCCTTCGGCTCAGGTCAGATCCCAGGGGCCTGGGATCGAGCCCCACATCGGGCTCCCTGCTCCTCGGGAAGCCTGCTTCTCCCGCTACCATTCCCTCTGCTTGTGTTCCCTCTCTCGCTGTGTTTCTCTCTGTCAAATAAATAAAATCTTAAAAAAAAAAAAAAAAAGAATAGACAAATCCCTAAATACAGTAGGTGGTTTTAAACATTTTAAACATTTTAAACATACAGGTCTCAGTATTTGTTAGATCACAAAGACTAAAATATCAGTAAGGATGCAGATTTAAATAACATAAATAAACCAACCTGACTAATGTACATATACAAGATATTGTCTGCATATCTAATTTCCCTGCCGTCTTTACTAATCTGAGGTAGAGAGGAAAGTAATTTACCATTAGTTATACTTTTGTGTCTGGTTCTATTAGTGCTTCTATTACTTTGTTTTTAAAATTATATATTACAAGCAAAGCAGAAAACCTACCAACACCTAAAGCATTCTTACACCTTTGCTTGTTTCACACTTTAATAGCATCTGAGTCTAAACCTATTAGCATGACATTAAAGGTCCCAGAGTCTGACTCACACCTACATTTCTGGTCTTCTCTCCTATCTCTCACCTGTCGTTGAACTACTTGTCCTTTCTCCAAAATGTGAACCTTGGGCTATTTTTCTGGGATGCTTTTCTCCACAGTGGAACTGGAGAAAAGGGTAGTAACTGTCACTCTCTTGCCTTCCTAAAGCTTTTTGTTAATATCATCAGTATGATGCTTGTCTGGTTACGTTGTTAATAGTTTTTTTGTGTCTCCTGCTAGAGTGTGAGTATTTGATAATAAGGACAGTGTGTAACTCTTCATTTGGAGTTACCTTTATACAAAATGTATTGGCAGGGAAAGAGTGCTAGAGGAAGAGAGACTAGGGAGGTGTTTACAGTTCTTTGGAGCAAGGTTTTTTTTTGAGATAAGGGCTTTATCTAGAGGGATGCCATGGGAAGAAGAGGGAGTGTGAGATATAAGAAATTGTTGCAAAAAGAACCGCAGGAGTCGCCATCCATTAGATGGTAGAACAGAGTGTCAAAAAGAAGATCCATGGTTCCTCTCCCCCTCTGATTTCCCCCTATTCCCCCTTCCCTTCCTTCTCACAATGCCCTCCATGTTTTTCTTTATGCTCTGCACTTAAGTGAGACCATAAGGTAATTGGCTCTCTCCACTTGACTTACTTCACTCCGCATAATCTCTTCTAGTCCCATCCATGTTGTTAAAAAATTTGGATATTCGTCCTTTCTAGTGGAGGCATAATATTCCATTGTATATATGGACCATATCTTCTTTATCCATTCATCTGTTGAAGGGCATCTTGGTTCTTTCCACAGTTTGGCAATTGTGGCCATTGCTGCTATGAACATTGGGGTACATGTGGCCCTTCTTTGTAATGCATCCACTTCTTTGGGGTAAATACCCAGTAGTGCGAAGGCAGGGCCATGAGAGACTGTGGACTCTGTGCAACAAACTGAGGGTTTTGGAGGGAAGGGGGTTGGGGGGGTTGGGCGAGCCTGGTGGTGGGTATTGAGGAGGGCCCGTATTGCATGGAGCCCTGGGTGTGGTGCATGAACAATAAATCTTGTAACACTGAAAAAATAAAATAAACATATTTGGGGAAAAAATAAAAAAAATTAAATAATTAAAAAAAGAAAATAGAAAAAAAAAAAAAGAAGAAGGACCCAAAGATCTGACTTGGAGGTGATTGAGCCTAGGAAAACTAATTGGAGGAGTATTTGTGTGTGTTGGTGTTCTCTTTGGGTAAGAGAGGAGTGAAGATTGGGGGTGGTACTTGATCTACTAGTTACAAGTACCCATTGGGCAGTTGGGAAATAGGCTGTGGAGATTGGGAGAGAAGTCAAGATGATAAGGAGATTTAGCAGTTTTGAGATATGGAAAGCACATGGCAGCATATATGATCTTGAAAATTGAATTGGTATTATTTCCTGGCATAATTTAATTGCTTAGGGGTGGAGCCAGAAAGTCAGCAGAATATATATGTATAATAGAATACATAGGCACGCCTGGGTGGCTCAGTTGGTTAAGCGTCCACCCTCGGCTTAGGTCATGATCCTGGGGCCCTGAGATCAAGTTCCGCATTGAGCTCCCTGCTTAGCGGGGAGCCTGCTACTCCTTCTCCCACTCCCCCTGCTTGTGTGCTCTCTCTCTCTCTGAGAAATAAACAAATAAATAAAATCTTTAAAAAAAAATAGCGTGCATATATAAATGAACAGATAGGTGGGGTTTTTTTTGTTTTTGTTTTTTTTTTAAACCTCTAAAGTGTATCTTGTGTAAAGTGTATTCTGGCATTTTGCACTGGGATGTTTTCTTTAAGGTATGCTGGAAGTTCACATATTAGTTCTCAGTCCATGCATTCATGCGTGAAGAATACTATTGATAATCAGATGTGTATTAGTAAAGTGCTTTTGGTCTTATCTGATCTTGTACATTAAGGAGGTGCTTGGACCTCTTTCTTCCTTTTTCTCTATTTTAATGTGAGTGCTGCCTAATTTGAAAGGAAAGCAAAAAAGGTAAAACAGTTCTCAAACAGAATATTTGCTTCTACTCAAGTCTCGAGTTTGCTTTAGTACACTAAGATATAGCCTGATGTGAAATCTGACCTTTAGGAGCAGCACAGTTGTGTATTTTGTAACGTGATAGAGTTACGTGAAGGTGGAAACCAAATGTTAATCACTACTTTAGGATTTGTTCCCTAAATCTTCAGATCTGAGGTCTAGATTTTAGACATGCTTTTTTCCCTTTCTTTTCTTTTTTCTATTTAACTCAGGTGGTAGAGGATGGGAAAGTACTTTAAAAAAAGGAAAATGCAGTTCAAAGAGCTATGTGAGAGTTCGTGTTGACCAACTTAAAACTGAAAACAGATGCAGGACTGTGTAATTGAGTTTAACTTTGTAGAACCATAGCATTAGCAAATATATAATCAGTGGGAGTGGTGAAGGAAATAGATAAAGTTGCTGAGAATACAAAGACCAAGTTCAGATAAGATTTGCTCAAAGTAAACTTGAATTTAAAGACCAGGAATAGGGGGAATTCTTAAAGGGCAACCTCTTTTTTCTATTCATTTGACTCAGATGTCCCACTTAAAATTTTTTATGAGCACTATGCTCATTAGGTTTTAAAAATATCTCAGGGAGTGCAAAATTATCCCTTAATAACTCACTTACTATCTATAAATAAATTGTTCAAAAATGTCAAAATTGTGAGAACTTCTGTGCTCACTTTGCTGAAATTGTGAGAACTTCTCACTGTCCTTTGAAGTAGGTTTTTTTTTTTAAAAGATTTTATTTATTTATTTGTCAGAGAGAGTGAGAAAGAGCACAAGCAGGGGGAGTGGCAGACCAAGGGAGAAGCAGACTCCCTGCTGAGCCAAGAGCCCCATCTGGGACTCAATCCCAGGACCCTGAGATCATGACCTGAGCCGAAGGCAGAGGCTTGAGCCCACTGAGACACCCAGTCGCCCCTGGTTTTGTTTTTTAAAGATTTAAATTTATTTGTCAGAGAGACAGGGAGCATGCACAAGCTGGGGGAGTGGCAGGCTTAGGGAGAAGCAGGCTCCCTACTGAGCAAGGCAAGGTGGGGGACCTCCCAGGGGTCTGGGATCATAACCTGAGCCAAAGGCAGATGCTTAACTGACTGAACTACCCCGGCATCCCTCCTTTGAAGTAGTTTTATTAAAGAAATAGCAGCAAGCTCCAAATTTGTATCTACGGTGGAAATTGCCTATCTATATTCCAGTGCTCCAAAATGGTTTTCCTGTAAAATTTCCTAACACGTTGCAATTTTTTTCTGTAAAAAATTTATAAGTTTCTCGTATAAAACAGTTTGATACTTTATAGTTTAGCCTACTAAGGCAAGTTAAAACAAACTTGCTATGTTTAATTCTTAACACTGAAGCATTGATTATATTTTTTTTTCTATTGACTTTCTGCTTGAGACATAAGAGTAAGTTATTCATTAGTTCCCTGTTTTTAAATGAAGGGTTGACCTCTCCTCCCCCGACAAAGCCAGATCTCTCTAGTGAAAACAGTAATAAGAACTGGTTCCATGATAAAGATGAATTGAGTGTTCTGAAGCATATGAAAATTTGTTGTTAGACAGATGAAAGAGTTTAATGGGTACGAATAGATCCTTTTATCAGAAGATTTGGCCACCCATAACAATTACTGTTGATCATAATTTGTTGTACTACTGGACAGATTCCTAATAGTTACATATTTAGTCTTGTTTTTTGATGCTGATAAAGGAATGACAGCATTATAGGTTTTATAGTACATTACATTCAGTTTTTTCTGAACATAGAAAACTTTGAATTGGTAAATTAGCATGTTTTTAAAGGTTTTTTTTTTTTAATTTAATCTCTACAACATGGGGCTCAAACTCACAACCTGAGATCAAGAGTTGCACACTCTTCTGACTGAGCCAGCCAGGCACCTGGGTAGGTAGGTTTAAAAGCAAAATTTGTACCATTTTTCTGTCTTTGTGAGTAGAGGAAAGAATCTTAATCAGTGATTTTCAAATTGAGCTATGTGTGGGGAGAAGGAAGAGACCTGTTAGTTTTGATAACTTTAAGGAAATAAATTTCCAGATCTTCTATACTTACTCTTTCCTAAAATTGGTTGGGCTGAGAGAGATTCCTTCTGTGGGGCTTCGATCACATGTCCTCTTTGCCCACTTGACTGAAGGTAGGCATAGTTTTCTACCCACCTAAAGCTCACTATGGTATATTGACTCAGTTTTACAAACTTTCAGGGCACCAAAACAAAAGGGACAGTTTTACTTTAACGGTATCATAAAAGCATGATGCCAAACTTCTCATTAAAAGATCTTTTCGGGGTATCTGGGTAGCTCAGTCAGTTAAGTGATGGACTCTTGATTTCAGCACAGGTCATGATCTCAGGGTCATGAGCTCAGGCCCTGCAACAGCTCTGCATTCGGTGGGGAGTCTGCTTGGGATTCTCGCTCTTCTCTCTCTGCCCCTCCCCCTTAAAATAAATAAATAAATCTTTAAAAAACTATCTTTTCAGTAATTATTACCTGTTTGTGGTTTATTAAAATTTATAATTTTGCCTTTCTGATAAATTTCATGCCAGTAGTTATTGTAATAATTCAATCTAAAAGATAAAAATTAGTACTTAGGGAATTAAGGTAATTGAAAATTTAGGAAAGTACAAATACATACATATTGTAGTTCGAAGTGTTATAGTAACATCAGTGTAAGACTTTGAACCATATAAGTAGATCACATTCAAATAATCTGTGGGTGAAGCAGAATGGAAATATAAGTTCAAGTAGAAAAAGGGAAGATATAAAATTCTTATTGTTGGGGCGCCTGGGTGCAGTGGGTTAAGGCCTCTGCCTTCAGCTCGGGTCATGATCTCAGGGTCCTGGGATCGAGCCCCGCATCGGGCTCTCTGCTCAGCAGGGAGCCTGCTTCCTCCTCTCTGCCTGCCTCTCTGCCTGCTTGTGACCTATCAAATAAGTAAATAAAAAATCTTAAAAAAAAAAATTCTTATTGTTAAAGAAGAGTATATGTTCACCCAAGTTTTAAATAGATTATTCCAGGAAATAAGTCTGTATTATTATTTATTTGGGTACATCTGAAGTAAAACTGTAAAAGTTTTATTTAAAAATATAAAAATTTATACCATCCAGGAAATTACAGTTTGCAACTATTTAAACTGAAGATGAAAACTTTTAGCTACCAACTTAAAAATATGTGCAGCACTGCATAGTTTTTCAAAATTATTTTAGTATGAGTAAACAAATTTGAAGGTCATTGGCTTAGATAACCCCCTGAGAGAGAAATGGATAATAGTGGCTTGCTTATTTGTTGTGATCGTTAATAAGTCAGATAAATAACAGAACCTTGTATACTATTAATAAAATTCTTTATTGCTTTGAGGCATGCCTGTAATGAATGTTCCACTCTCCAAATTTCAATTTTCTTTAACTGGAGAAAGATACTGTTCTGAGGTCTGATATTTAATCCTTTAGCCTGTATTGAGCCACATGATATCACCTTAAAAAAAGGCAAACATATTAACTGAATCTAGAAGTAGGTGCAGCTGTTAGTAACATCAGGCTTATCTACGGTTTAATGGCTGCTCCCTGTTACAGGGAACTCTAGGTTTGTAGAGGTAGGGTTTTTTTGTTGTTGAGGAAAAGACCAAGACAACAATACGTAAACCAGCTGCCTAGGCAAGATTACTCATTGACATTTAGTATTGGGAAAATAAATGTTAAGTTTAACACAGATAACAAGTAATGCCTATTTGTAGCATCTCACGAAACTCAGCTAACATCTTCATTTGCTTCTAGGTTTTTTTAGATGATTTAAAAAAAGTAATTTCCAAAGTGAAACTCGAAGCTGGTGAATAAAAACTTTCTGATATTCTAGAGTTAGGATAGCTTTTTAATCTTTTTTTTTTTTTGTATTGCAAATTAAAATTAGTTTGCTACTGTTCACATTGGTGGGTTCCTATGATTTTAGAAATAGGTAGATACCACAACTTGTAAGTTGCCTTCTGAGAGTAGTTTATTACTATAGACTCGGGAAATGTGCTTTACTTTTATGAGATTTCCTTAAGAAAAGGATATGCTGTATATAGCTTTCTATTACTGATTTCTATGTAATTCCATCATGTCAAAGAATATACCTTGTATGTTTTAGTTCTTGTACATTTGTTAAGTTTGTTTTACAACCCAGGATATTGTCTATCTTGATGAGTGTTCCATTTGTATTTGAAAAGAGTATGCTGCTGTTGTTGGGTGGGAAGTGCTATAAATGCCATTTAGATCTTGTTGATGGTGGACTCGAACTATAATGTTTTCTTGGTCAATTGACCCTTTTATCATTAGGTAATATCCCTCTTTAAAACCCTGGTACTTTTTCTTGTTCTCAAGTCTACTTTAGCTGATACCCCCCATTTCTCTTTTGTGTTTGCATGGTATACTTTTAACCTTCTTTTACTTTTAACTTACCTATACCATTATATTTAAAGAGGGCTTCTTGGGATCCCTGGGTGGCTCAGTTGGTTAAGCATCTGCCTTCTGTTCCAGGTCATGAGTCCCGTGCTCTCTGCTCAGCTGAGAGCCTGCTCTGCCCTCTCCGTCTGCCTGCTGCTCTGCCTACTTGTGCTCTCTCTCTTTCTATCAAATAGATAAATAAAATCTTAAAAAAAAAAAATAAAGTGAGTTTCTTACAGACAGCATGTAATTGGCTCTTGTTTTTCAATTCATTTGACAATTTGTCTTTTATTTTTAATTTGTTTTTTAAGATTTTATTTAGTTGAGAGTGAGTGAGCGAGCAAGTGAGAGAGAATGCACACGAGCAGGGGAAAAGGGAGAAGCAGGCTTCCCACTGAGCAGGGAGCCCATGCGGGACTCGATCCCAGGATGCTGGGATCCTGACCTGAGTGGAAGGCAGATGCTTAATAGACTGAGTCACCCAAGTGCCCCTGGCAATTTGTCTTTAGTCTGTATGTTTATACCATTTATTCTGAGTGTAATTATTGATATGTTTGGATTTAAGTCTACTTTTTAATTATTTTCCTCTTTATTCCCTCTGTTTTTTATTCTACTGTTTCCTCTTTCCTGCCTTCTGTGATTGTTTGAGTGATTAGTATTTTATCTCTTGTGTTTTTTTACCATATCTCCTTTATATAGTTTGTTTTGGTAGTTGCTCTAGGAGTTACAATTTACACACTTAACTTTTCACAGTGCTATCACAGGATCGATATTTTACCACTTGAGGAGGAATGCACAAATCTTACCACCACACCTTACTCTCCCCCACTTTATGTTGCACTTATCATTTGTATTACATGTATATACATTGAAAACCTCACCAGACGGTGTTACGATTTTTGCTTTTCAGCTTAAAGAACTTAAGAGGAAAAAAATAGTTCATTATATTTACTCAGATATTTACCATTTCTGTTGTTCTTTCATTCTGGAAATCCCAACTTTCTCTCTGGTGTCATTTATTTTTTTTACCTGAATAATTGACTTTTCTTTAGCATTTCTTTTATTTATTTTTGTTTTGTTTTACTTTGTTTTGGCTTTGGTTTTGGTTTTTCATTTATTTTCTTAATAATGTTCAATTAGCCAATATATAGTACATCATTAGTTCTTGGTGTAGTGTTCAGTGATTCATCAGTTGTGTGTAACACCCAGTGCTCCTCACTACAGGGGCCCTCCTTAATACCCATCACCTGCTTACCCTATCCCCCCACCTCCTTGCCTTCTATAACCTTCAGTTTGGTTCCTGGAGTCCAGAGTGTGCCATGGTTTGTCTCCGTCTCTGATTTCTTCCCATTCAGTTTTCCCTCCCTTCCTCTGTGGTCCTCCATGCTATTCCTTATGTTCCACATATGAGTGAAACCCTACGATAATTGTCTTTCTCTGCTTGACTTATTTCACCTAGCATCATCCCCTCCAGTTCCATCCATGTTGGTGTAGGTGGTGGGTATTCATCCATTCTGATGGCTGACTTCAGCATTTCTTTTAAAGCAAGTTGGTTTGTGATGGATTCTTTAGTTTTCCTTCACTAAGGATGTCTATTTTTGCCTTCATTACTGAAGAATATTTTCACTGGGGGCGCCTGGGTGGCTCAGTGGGTTAAAGCCTCTGCCTTGGGCTCAGGTAATGATCTCAGGGTCCTGGGATCAAGCCCCCCATCGGGCTCTCTGCTCAGCAGGGAGCCTGCTTCCCCCCTTCTCTCTGCCTGCCTCTCTGCCTACTTGTGATCTCTCTCTGTCAAATAAATAAAATCTTAAAAAAAAATATTTTCACTGGATATAAAACTCTAGGTTTTGGGTTGGCAGGTTTTGTTTGTTTTTATGTTTTGTGCTCTTGCCTTCTGGCCTCCCTGGCTTTTGATGAGAAACTCACAGTCATTTGGATTGCTGTTCCCCTATATAAGCATATCATTTTTCTATTACTGCTTTCAAGACTTTTTTCTTTGTCTTTGATTTTGAGCAATTTGATTATAAAGCATCTAAGCATGAATTTTTTTTTTTTTTTAGTTTATCCTGTTTGGGATTCGCTGAGTTTCTTGAAATCTAAGTTTACATCTTTTGCCAAATTTGGGGAGTTTTCAGCCATAATTTCTTCATCATTTTTTTTTCTTTTTTAGCATTTTTAGCCCTTTTCCTGCCCTTCTGAGACTCCAATGACAAGAATGTCAGATGTTTTGGTAGACCTTTGTCCCTAAAAGTATTCTTTTTTTCCTCTGTTATTCACATTAGGTAATTTCTACTTGTCTGTCTACAAGTTAACTCTTTCCCTTGTCACTTCCATTCTCCTGTTGAA
>CM053619.1:11150042-11182846 GCA_028646535.1 Procyon lotor | reverse complement strand
CCCCCCTCCCCCCCCGCCCCCCGCTATGTTCCCTCTCTCGCTGTGTCTCTCTCTGTCAAATAAATAAATTAATTGAATCTTTAAAAAAAAAAGTTTAATTTAACTTCCTTGGAGTGTGGCCAAAACAACTGCTTTAAGGTTAGTCTGATAATTTTATTATCTAGGTCACATTGGGGTTGGATCTATTGATTATTTTTTCCTTTCAAGTTGTTGACATTTTCCTGGTTCTTTGAATGTCAAATAATGTTGGGTTATAGGCTGAACATTTTGGATCTTATGAGATCCGAGTCTTATTTAAATTCTATTAAAAAAACCCCGACAATTTCTTTGTTTATTTTAGCAGTGAATGACCCAGTTAGGCTCAGTTGTAAGTTTTGACTTGCCTCCTATGGGCTGTGATGGCAATTTCAATTTTCAAAGCATTTGTTGTTCTGTTCAGATCTGTTCTGTGTACTTACCTCCCAAGGGCCAGTCTGGAACCTGCTCTGTAATTCAGTTCTCCATGCTTTTGGTATGTTGCTAGGGTCATACCCACACATTGCAGTTCAAGCTTAAGCCCAGGAGTTCATAGACAACTTTATGTGATCCCTTTCTTAAGGTCCCTCCTTCTCTACAATAGTCCCCTTTCCAAGGTCTCCTAAAATAGATGATAAATAAAGACATGAAAGGGTGTGCAGTATTATTTGTTGTCAGGGAAATACAAATTAAAACCACAATGAGATCCCACTACACACCCACTGGAATACTTATAGTTAAAAATCTGACCAGTTGCTTGAGCAGTTTGTTAAGTGAGGATGCAGAGAAATTGGAACATTCATGCTTTGCTGGTAGGAATGTGAAATGGTAAGCCACTTTGGAAAACAGTTTGACAGTTTCTTATAAAGTTAAATTTACATTTGCTATATAACTCAGCCATGCCATTCCTAGATATTTATCCAAAAAAACATGAAAATGTATGCCTATACTACGGTCTGTGCACAGCTTTATTCACAATCACCAAAACCGGAAACAAATATCCATCACATGTGAAAGAAATTGTACTACAAATTGTACTACATCCAGGCAAGGGAATACAGAGTAATAAAAAGGAGAATTTATACATGCAAGAGTATGAATGAATCTCAGAAGCATTGTGCTATGTAAAAGTAGCCTCATATAAAAGGCTTTACACTACATGATTTCATTTATATGAAATACAGGAGAAAGCAAAAATATAGGCAAAGAAATTAGGTTAGTGGTTGCTCAGAATGTGGGAGCTGGGGGAAAGGAATTTTCTGGGATGATACAAATGTCCTGTATCTTGATTGTGGTGGGGCTTATATGAATGTACACGTTGCACCATATACTTAAAAGGGATGACTTGTACAGTATATAAACTATGACTCAATAAACCTGACTTTAAAAAAACGCGATAAAACAGCATGTTGGTTAGATTGTGAAAATTGTTTTGAATCAGTTAACTCACACTTGAGTAGAGGGGAACTGAGAAACTCTGTATGTTTCAAAGAAGAATAAAGTTTTAAGTACCATGCGAAAAGATTTATCTTTATATGCTGTTTTTTCAAAACTTACGTTCAGTTGGCCACTGTATGGTACATAATTAGTCCTTGATGCAGTGTTCAGTGATTCATTAGTTAAGTATAACACCCAGTGCTCATCACAGCACGTGCCCTCCTCAATATCCATCACCCTGTATTTGCTGTTTTATAACCTTGTGTCCACAATACCTTAAATAGTTGCACAGTAGCCCATTTTATATAATTGTAAACCGATCCCCCTTTTTGAATAATCAGGTGGTTCCCAGTTTTATTCTCTTTCAGTTAAACAATATAGTCTTCATATTTGTAGCTTTTACCGTGGAATAAGTTCCTGGAAAAGAAATTTCTCTGTTAAGGTCATGCCAAAGATTTCATACACATAATTATTAAGCTGTTACCCAGGAGTGTTCTATACTCCCTTATTTTATGTTTTTTTTTTTTTCTTAGTCTCTTTTAAAAAGTTTTTAAGGTAATTTTTTGATCAACAAATATTTTACAGTTGTTACTAGTTAAATCTATCATTTTTTTTTCTTCTATGCTTTCATCCTACTTTGCTGTCAAACTTAGAGTCTCCTCATCCTGAGAGTACAAAAATATTTATGTTGATTTCCAGTTTTGTTTACAACTTCATTTTTACATCAAACTCCATATGGATTTAAGAGTTTATTTGGTATGATATGAGGTAAAGCTCCCCTGCATTTTTTGTCACATAGTTAACCAGTTGTTGATGTAACAATTACTAATTCATTCCCCCTTGATTTTAAATGTGTCTTTAATCATATTGCAAATGCTTTTGTTTCTGTGCTTTCTATTTTGTTCTATTCATCTATTTATTTTGACCGCTTCTTTAGTAAGTACAGTTTTAAGGGATATTAATATATGGCAATGCAAGTCCCTATTGTCATTCTTATTTTTTAGTGTTTTCTTGGATATTCTTATCCATTTGTTTTTCTAAATTCTAGATAATTTTGTCCAGTTCCAATAAAATTCTGTTTTTCTGAGTAGTAGTTGTAAATTAATTTCAGGGAAATTTAATATTTTTATAAGCTTACTATCTAGAGGCATGAAATCTACATCCCTCAGTAAAATTTAATAATGTTAATTTACATTATGCATTTTATTACATTTACTTTTATATGTGTTGTTGGTTTTGTTGCTGAGGTATTTTTTTCTGTTACATTTTCTGGTTATTGCTGAAATATGGGAACGGAATTGGTTTTTGTATTATTTTTCTGTAGTTGTCATCCTTTTATTTCCAATATTTACATGGCTTTCTGTTAAATAGAGTCTTATCAGAGGCAAATTTGGGGAATATATGCCAAGATTTAATGAATATTTTGTATTTCCACTAGATTCTATTCTGTGAAGCTATAATGAACTCCACAAAGATGTGTTACAGTTAGGTACACTATTCACTGTAATATTTCTTCAAATCTATAGGACCTACAAAAAGAGTTTTGTCTCCATGAATCTGACCTTTAGTTTTAGATTGTAGAGTTATATGATTTAAAAAAAAAATCACTACAGTGTGTGATCTGTGGGGCTAGATTCCACTGAATGTAATTTCTTCTCTTAAAGTGTTATTTTCAAAGATTTCTATCCTTCCTCTCTTCCCCTACCCTGGGAATATATTTCTATGTGTCATTGATTGACACTGGCTAGTTACAGCACTATTAAAGTTAAGTCTAAAATGCAGATTAGATAATACTCCAAAATATTACTGTAAACTTGGTCTTCATGTTGCTTTTAGCTAGCGTTTTGGTTTTTTTATTTTATTTATTTATTTGACAGAGAGAGAGATCACAAGTAGGTGGGGTGGGGGAGCAGGCTCCCTGCTGAGCAGAGAGCCCCATGCAATGCGGGGCTCAACTCCAGGACCCTGAGATTATGACCTGAGCTGAAGGCAGAGGCTTAACCCACTGAGCCACCCAGGTGCCCCTTAGCTAGTGTTTCTTAAATTGCTACTTAAGTAAGACAATTAAGGGACAGACAAAAGAATGCCAGGACTCCAGTCTGGTGATTATAGTGTTGTAAGTAGTCTACTCCACTACCTTCTGGCATAATTAGAGTATGAATTGGCCATGTTTGCAATTTAACACAGCTATTAACTTTTACATATGCAAAAAACAATTAGCTTACACTTGCTTTGCGCTGGAATTGTTATTTTTATGTGTTCTGTGTTCTGCTTCCTCACCAAGACTCTAGACTATGAATGAAGGTATGTCTTTTATTTATAAATCCCTATAATCTTACTATATCATCTTAAACACGATGACCATTGTACTATGACCAATATAGTAGTAAAAATTGGAAAAGATTAAAAAATGTTATGTATGATGAATAGTATGTGTATGTCCACATGTGTACATACAAGTGAGAGTGCAGCAAAGATGATCATAGATGCCTGATGCAAAGTGAGTACCAAGATGCTGGACAGTAAGAGAAGATCAAAAGATGGATACCTTACTTTCTAAGAAGAATATTAAGACCAAGTTACTGGGCTTTGGGTGGTTATAAACTTGCATATGTTCTGGGAAGTCAGAGTCTTGGATATCTCTATTTGGATGTTCAATGGGCATCTCAAATTTAATACATTCAAAACAAATCTTTTTTTTTAAAGATTTTATTTATTTATTTGACAGAGAGAGATCACAAGTAGGCAGAGAGGAAGGCAGAGAGAGAGTGGGAAGCAGGCTCCCTGCTGAGCAGAGAGCCCGATGCGGGGCTCGATCCCAGGACCCCGGGATCATGACCCGAGCTGAAGGCAGAGGCTTAACCCTCTGAGCCACCCAGGCGCCCCTCAAAACAAATCTTAATTACCTACTTAGTTTCATTCTTTCAACAGATATTTACTGAAAGACTACTGTGTGCCAGATACTGTCTAGTGCTTAGAATATCCATCAGTGGATGTAATAGCTATCTCTGCCCCTGTGTTGCTTATAGTCTAATTGAGAGAAATAGGCAGTAAATAATAAACTCAGTAGGTATATTGTTAAGTACTGTAGAAAAAAGAAAAAGTACAAAAGGGTGAGTGGAATTGTGAGTGTTGGTGGGATGAGCTTGAGGATAATAGTGGGGAGAAGCAAGTAGCAACTTTAAATGGGGAAGTCAAGTTGAAATTGGAGCAAAGAGCTGGAGGTAAGGGAATTAGTCAAGCAAGGATATCTGGGAGAAGAGCCTACCAGGCAAAGGGAGTAGCTAAACCTAAGACCCGAAGTCAGGAGGTACCCAGTGTATCCAGTGAACTGCAGGGAGGCCATTGTAGCAGATGCAGAGCCAGTGATGGAGAGAGTATGGAAGAAGGTTAAAGGGGGAAGGGAAATGGTAGAAGACAAATCATATAGGGCCTTAGGCCACTGTAAACACTGGCTTTTAGTCTGAGTGAAAAAGAGAGTCATCACACAGAAGAGTAACATCTGATTTAACATTCTAACAGAATTAATCTGGCATCTCTGTTGAGAAATGAATATAGAAGGGCAAGGGCAGGTACAAGGAGAACTATTAAGAGTGATTGAAGAAATCCAGGCAGAGAAAGGATGGTGGCTTGTACAAGGGCAGTAGTCATGGAGATGAGAAATCTTTGGATTCTGGAGCCTATAGAAAATATTTGCGAACCATATATCTGATAAAGGGTTAATATTTAGAATATGTAAAAAACTCCTACAACTCAAAAACAAACCTCACAACCTCACAATTAATCTGATTAAAAGTGGGCAAAGGACTTGAATAGACATTTCTTCAAAGAAAGTATAGAGATGGCCAACAGTATATGAAGATGCTCAATATCACTAATCAGGGAAAAGCAAATCATAACCTCAATGCCTTTACTCCTTTAGGATGGTCATTATCAAGAAAAAAATAGAAAGTGTTGGTAAGGATATGAAGAATTTGGAACCCTTTGCGTGGTTGGTGGAAATATAAAAATAGTGCAGCTGCTATAGGAAACAGTATGGAGCTTCCTCAAAAAGTTAGAAATAGAATTACCATATGATTCAGAGGTTCTGCTTCTGAGTATATATACAAAAGAATTGAGGGGCTCCTGGGTGGCTCAGTGGGTTAAAGCCTCTGCCTTCGGCTCAGGTCATGATCTCAGGGTCCTGGGATCCAGCCCCACATCGGGTTCTCTGCTCAGCGGGGAGCCTGCTTCCCTCTCTCCCTGCCTGCCTCTCTGCCTACTTGTGATCTCTCTCTCTGTGTCAAATAAATAAATAAAATCTTTAAAAAAAAAAAAGAAGAATTGAAGCAGGATCTTGAAAAGATATTTGGACATTCAGTTTCACTGCAGCAATTATTTACAGTCCCCAAGAGATAACCTAAATGTCCACTGACGTCTGGATAAAGGAAATGTGGTATATACATACAGTGGAATATTATTCTACCCAAAAGAGGAAGAAACCACATCTGATAAAGGACTGTGATCTAAAATACATGAAGAACTCTTAAACTCAACAACAAAAAATAACTTGATTAAAAAGTGGGCCAAAGACCTTAACAGACACCTTACCAAACAAGTTCTACAGGTTACTGGGGCGCCTGAGTGGCTCAGTCAGTTAAGCATCTGCCTTCAGCTCAGGTTGTGATCCAGGGTCCTGAATGGAGCCCTGCATCGCATCAGGCTCCCTGCTCAGCAGGGAGTCTGGTTCTCCCTCTGCCCCTTTCCCCACTAGTGTTTTTCTTTCTCTCTCTCTCTCTCTCAAATAAATCAATAAAATTTTAAAAAAAGAAAGAAAAGCTACTCCACATGGCATGTCATCAGGGAATGCAAATTAAAGCAACAAATGACCACTTCCCACCTACCAGAATCGTCAAAAATCCAGAATGGCTAAAATCCAGAACACGGACAACAAATGCTGACGAAGATGTGGAGCAAGAGGAACTCTCTTTCATTGGTGGTGGGGGAATGCAAAATGGTGCAACCAGGGGCACCTGGGTGGCTCAGTGGGTTAAAGCCTCTGCCTTCGGCTTAGGTCATGATCTCAGGGTCCTGGGATCGAGCCCCGCATCGGGCTCTCTGCTCAGCGGGGAGCCTGCTTCCCCCCCTCTCTCTGCCTGCCTCTCTGCCTACTTGTGATCTCTCTCTCTGTCAAATAAATAAATAAAATCTTTTAAAAAAAAAAGAAATGGTGCAACCACTTTGGAAAACAGTTTGGTGGTTTCTTAAAAAACTGAACATACTCTTACTATATGATCCAACAACTATGTTGTTGGTATTTACCCAAAGGAGTTGAAAACTTATGTCCACACAAAAATCTGCATACAGATGTTTATAGTGGCTTAATTCATAATTGTCAAAACTTGGAAGCAACCAACACATCCTTCAGTAGTAGGTAAACAGGTAAAGTGAACTGTGGTACATCCAGACAATGGCATATCATTTAGCACTAAAAAGAAAACTATCAAGTCATGGAAAGACATGGAGGAACTTTAAATATCTATTCCTAATTGAAAGAAACCAATCTGAAAAGGCTATATACTGTGTGATTCCAGCTCTGTGACATTTCAGGCCAAGCCATATGGAAATAATAAAAAGATCAGTGGTTGCCAAAGGTTAGGGAGGGGGAGGGGTTATTAGGTGGGGCACGGTGGATTTATAGAGCAGTGAAACTATATGATACTGTAATAGTAGAAACATGGAAGATCTGTGTAGCTTCTCAATTTTGCTGTGAACATAAAATTGCCTTAAGAAATAAAGTCTTAAAGGGGCACCTGGGTGGCTCAGGGGGTTAAGGCCTCTGCCTTCAGCTCAGGTCATGATCTCAGTGTCCTGGGATCCAGCCCCACATCCGCTCTCTGCTCAGCAAGGAGCCTGCTTCCCCCTCTCTCTCTCTGTCAAACAAATAAATAAATAATCTTAAAAAAAAATAAAGTCTTAAAAAAAATCAAGTGACAGGAATGATAAGGTAATAAGCTTTCTACAGAATGAGTATGTGGGCTTATATGGGTGTAGAAGTGATGAAGGTAGCTGGCTGTGGATGCTTATTCCCCTTTTTACTTCCGTCTTCCACTGAACACATTTTGACAGGGTTTGTTGTGTCTCACCTCTCCCCCTGACCCCAGTTTGTGCAGCTGCACCACCCTAGATTTGGCCTTTCTTTTTTCTCTTGCCACTTTCCTGATAAAGGGAAGTTCCATTAGAATAGTAAGCACTTAATAATGCTTTGGCATGGACATCCTTCATAACTTGAAGATCCTGTGTACCTTTCATGCTCATGCTGTCAAAAATCTTAACCTCTCTCTCTCTCTCCTACTAATCGCATTTGTAAAATGGGTGAAATAATACCTACTTTATTCACTTGTAAATATTAAATGTTAATATTCTTAAAGCTCGTAGGACAGGTCTGGCGTATGGTAAACACTCAAATGCAGGGCTGTTATCATTATATTATTGTTATTAACTGGTGTGTTTGTGCTCTTAACTGTTCATCCTATTGGTCAAATACATTTCCTTTATGTATATTCCTTTTCAACATATATTCCTTTAACCTTCCTTCTTAGTCTCCTCTCTAATCCGAGAGCCTTCCCAATTTCAAATAATGTTAATGGAAAGAAAATTTATAGATGAAGAGCAGACTGATTTAATTTGTTTGGTCTTTCTGAGAGTAAACTTATTTTTTCCTTTATGCTACAGGTGGTATGCAAGATTACAATTATGTATGGGCTAACTGTTTTGAGATAACATTAGAACTATCTTGTTGCAAGTACCCACCTGCTTCTCAGCTTCGACAAGAATGGGAGAACAATCGTGAGTCTTTGATCACATTGATTGAAAAGGTAAAAGTAGCTGACTGGAAGGTTGGGGAATAGAAATAGCAGATGATATAAGGGAGAAATTCAGTTGCATTGGAGTAACAATCTTTAACTGTTCTTTTTCTCTGGAAGGCTTTCTCTAATTGTCTCAGAACACTTTATAGACTGAAATAATCTGCCAAACTTGTACTGTCAGGTTCTTACAATGTCATGTGATCATATTTGCTAGAGAGCCTTTACCACACTATGAACCATGGACATCAGTTTAATTTAAATATCAGGCAGGGTAATATACTATTGAATATATCAGAAATTATTACTTAATGAAAAATCATTACTTGTTGAGAAAATGAGAAGTCTGGTTTGGAGGAGAGGGGATTTCAAAAGCATATTACTAGTCTACATGTCAGACACATATGACTTAAGTTTAAGGGTCAGTATTTATTTTTTTATTATTTTCACTTGGAAGCATTGAAAAGTATGTCAGGAAAATATAGAGGAAACCTTTTTTATTTTATTTTTTTTAGAAATTCTAGCATCAATGCAGAGAGGTGATGTTCTCTTGCCTTCCAAATTGTCTTTGAGTAGCCTACTTTGATTTGTGGTTTTTTTTAGGTTCACATTGGAGTTGAAGGATTTGTTAAAGATTCAGTAACAGGATCTGGTTTAGAGAATGCAACCATCTCAGTGGCTGGTATTAACCATAATATCACAACAGGCAGATTTGGTGATTTCCACAGATTGCTTGTTCCTGGAACTTACAACATTACAGCTGTTTCAACTGGGTAAGAATTTACAATCTACAAATAGCAAGCCTCTGTTTATAGCTAAGAGAGAAAAACAGTCTAGGAAATGTTATTTATTGTACCTGGCTTTTATTTTTTCCTTGTTTTCTGATTTTTCTTTTTTATAGTGAAAAAATAGTATTGCAGAGTCTTGTGACATAGTCTAACAGTGTAACTGGATATGCAGCATAATTGTAAAATTGTGAGGAAGGACAGTTTTGAAAGCTTAAAAAGATGGTCAGCTGTGTAAAGCATTGCCTCCAAGCTGAGTACCAGAGTAGAAGAAAACGCGGAGCTCTGAGGAAGACATTTTAAAAAGTTGTCTTAACATCAGCTTTCTAATATATGAAATGAGTTGGTTTCTTACCTCCCCTGGACACCTTTCTGGAAGCTCAGTTTGCTAAGGATGTAATTGAAAATGTTTCATTTAGCTTTGAACTTCCCTATTTGGGAAAGTAGTTGGAATGTCAGTGTGATAAGGCACGCAGAGGATATTGCATGGCTTATCCCTTCTTTGAGTACTGCAGCAATGGGTTTGGTGGGTTAGTGACCTCCATCTTATTCTCTCCTTTGCATGTAATTTTTTGTAAGCATTCTAATACGTGGAACTGAGAAGAGGGTAAGAGAAGTAGTTCTTTAAAGACTTAATCTGGGATTCTCTGAGATCATGTCCTAAAAGTCTTGAATTTACCCATTTATCTTTATTTAGTTTGAGTTTTGATAGGCCACGAAGTGTGAGCGTATGAAAAGGCTATTGTGCTTTTATAATGTTAGAGCATTGTGTGCTTGAATTTAACTCTTTAAACTTAAAAAAAAAATTTTTTTTTTTCAGGTACATGCCACTGACAATTAATAATATAATAGTGAAGGAAGGACCAGCCACAAAGGTGAATTTTTCCCTTCGGCCAACTGTGGCTTCCGTAGTCCCTGACACAACTGAGGCGGTAGTAACTGCTACCACAGTTGCTCTGCTTAATAATCTTCCCGGAACACAGTCCTTCCACCAGCCAATTCAGCCAAAGGACTTTCACCACCACCATTTCCCTGATATGGAAATCTTCCTGAGAAGGTTTGCCAATGAATATCCTAACATCACCCGGCTTTATTCATTAGGAAAATCAGTAGAGTCAAGAGAACTTTATGTGATGGAGATATCTGATAACCCAGGTGTCCATGAACCAGGTAAGTAGTATGGTCCTGTACATAATTTCAGTAGTGCCTTTCAGAGCTGTGTGCCATATTTCTGTGTTTCTTCTAGAAAGGTCACTTTAAGTCTGTATAACTGGAACAAGGAAAATGTAACCAGGCTTTTGCGAGAGAAAGAGAAAATCCATTTCGTAATCCATATTAGGCACACTTTAAGTCTGTATAACTGGAACAAGGAAAATGTAACCAGGCTTTTGCGAGAGAAAAAGAAAATCCATTTCGTAATCCATATTAGGCACACTGTTTAATATACTGCATAGATTAGATTTTTCCCTGCTAATGGTATTTTTATTTTCATGTTGTATGGCATGTGCTCACGAGTATGTGTGTGTGTGCGCGCACACGTGTGCGCGCTTTCAGACTGTGCGGATGTATATGTTCGTAAAGAAGCTGCTTTATAAGATCCTTTTTCCTGCTTCTTTTGCCAAAATATATCTTTCCTGAAATTTTTGGTTCAGGGTTGGGTTTATAAAACTAGAGTCCATGGTAAAATAAAAAGGAAAAAACTCTCCCACGTAATTATTTTGTTTTCAGGTGAACCAGAATTTAAGTACATTGGAAATATGCATGGAAATGAAGTGGTTGGACGAGAATTGCTATTGAACCTCATTGAATACCTGTGTAGGAACTTTGGAACAGACCCTGAGGTGACAGAGTTAGTTCGCGGCACCAGAATTCACCTCATGCCATCCATGAATCCTGATGGGTACGAAAAGGCCCAGGAAGGTAAAGAATACCTGTCGGTGAATGCTTAACCTTTTTGGTTATCATAGAGCGTGATTATTTGGGAGTAGATGAGAATTTGAACTGGTTGTTTCCTTGGAATTTATTATTTTGTTCTTATGTGATTGTCCTGGCTCTTGTGTTCTTTTTTTTTTTTTAAGATTTTATTTATTTATTTCAGAGAGAGACACATCGGAGAGGGAACACAGCAGAGGGAGTGGGAGAGGGAGAAGCGGGCTTCCTGCTGAGTGTCAGGCTCAGTCCCAGGACCTTGGGGTCATAACCTGAGCCCAAGGCAGACCTTTAATGACTGAGCCCCCCAGGCACCCTGGCTTCTGTATTCTTATAAAATAGGCTAGTTCATTCAACAACTATGATACCAAGTTTATATTTATTTAATGGAGTTCTCCACTTCAGTAATGGCTCTTATTTCCTAAAAAATAACATAAGATCTTAATAAAATCTTCCATTTTAACAAGAATTTGAAATAACTTAATTATTCGATTAATAATAAATTAATAAATAACTTAATAAAATAAGTTAAATTATTTTTTTAAATTGCCGTTACCCTATAATTTTGTTAAATTACTGTATTGGGAACACTACCTCAGAGGTGAAAACTCACACCAAATCTCTTTGAAGCCAGTGACTCTATATTGACTCCCAGTTGTGCTCCCCACGCATATTCTAAACCTGCTGAGGTATTTACTCTGCCTCCTCTGGGCCAGCCCATCTCCCCTGGGGCAATACAGTCAGAGGAGGAGGTGGAGGATTTGCTTACAGTGTGGGCCCACTTTATGCCGAACACTAGGAGTGTGAGAATCTGTTTTTTCCCACCCGTGGTTCCTTCCAGCGAGTCATAGCAGAGAGCAGAGTAGGTACCACCATATGAATATGGAGCCACGTGACTCTCACTGATTGAACACTGAGAGAATCAACTAACGAATCACCAGGTTAATCCATTTTTTATTAGTGTACTTCACTAAGGACCTTCCTTATTCTTTGTCACCCTCGCAAATCCCTCCACATTCCTCTTTTGAGACCTTGCTGAGAGAGAGAACGACTCACTATTAGTGAACCTTCCAGTAGGCTTTTCTCATTAATTTGCAAGTTTTTCGCATCGCTATGATTATAATAGGATTCCCACTCCTTATTAAAAAAGAATAATTTAAATTCAGTGCTTTCTTCATCAGGTTAAACTTTCAACTGTGTTCTTAACTGACTACCTTTTTGTGATTACTTTGCTGTAAGCATATCACAGTTTTCTTTTCATTGGGTCTGTTTCTTTACGATGTTTTAGTGACGTGTATGCAAATATAGTAGAAACTCCCTCTGGTCAGATCATGTCTACTCAACATTGTGATCATGTCATTGTGTTTGGATTATTGACAATTGAGCAATATTTTTTCAAGTCAGTACTTTAATATAATTTTTATAGTTGGATTTTTTCCCCTCAAAGTATGAACAGAAGGCAGAAACGAAAGGATAATGGTTTTACCTTTCTGCTCAAAAGACCTGGAAGAGATACACTTTTTTAATGTGCAATACCAAAAAATGTATGTTTTAATCATAGTGTGATTAATTGTAGTGAAGCCTGATGTGTTCACATTTACCTTTGAGTTAAGATAACTAAAGTAATATATGTTGGATTAAAACGTAGATGAAACATGGCTTAAATTTAAATACTTTATCATACAGGAGATTCAGTAAGTGTAATTGGCAGAAACAACAGCAACAACTTTGACCTGAACCGAAATTTCCCAGACCAGTTCTTTCAGATCACAGATCCTACCCAACCAGAAACTATTGCTGTAATGAGCTGGATGAAGTCCTACCCGTTTGTACTGTCAGCAAACCTGCATGGAGGTAATAGCAACTTGATATTCCAGTAATTAATTCTTGTTGAGAGCATTTGAAAATCCTGGTGGAATGTTATCTGTTTATAGTCTCAGGCTATCTTAAAATGGGTATCCTATTATCGCTTTTACAGCAGAAAATAATAAAGATCTTTTGTCATTGCTTTTTAAGCCAATTTCCTGGCTATTTTCCCCCTCCTTCCTTTCCCACTCTCCCCCCCCCCCAAACTCCCTCCCACTTTCTTTTCCATCCATCTCTCCCTCCTCCCTATCTCTCTCTCCCTTTGTCCCTCTCTCCTTCCTCTCTCCCCCACCCTTACTTAGTTCAAGTGTTTTATATTTATCCTTCACATATGTTTTGTATTTATCCCTCTCACTGGAAATTGGGTAACATACTCTTTGTCGTTCAGAAAAATTAAACACTAACGAACTGGAAATCTTTAGTCCTATTCTTCCTTAAAATTTAATACTCTTTTGTGTAAGTTTATAAGACATTCTCTTACTTTTTCCTTGCTATGAATTTAACCGCAGCACAATGGCCTCATTCTCTTGTAGTATTCGGGCGTATACACTTTCACATAATTCAGCGGGAATTGGTCAGTTGAATAGGATGAGAAGTCAAGATTAAAAATCCTCACAATGTCCAACTAGGGCTATATGAGTAAGAGTGAAAGTATTAAGACCAAAGAGACCTGAAAACATATGTCTACATGTAAACTTGTACATGAGTATTCATAGTAGCGTTATTCATAATAACCAAAAGTATAAACTCAAATATCCATGATCTGATGAGTGGCTAACTGTAGTGTACTCATACAATTATTATTTGACCATGAAAAGCAATGAAGTCCTCATGCATTTTACAACATACATGAACCTTGAAAATATGCTATGTGGTAGAAGCCAGTCACCAAAAACCATATATTACATGATTACATTTTATGAAATGTTCAGAGCAGGTAAATGTATAGAGATAGATAATAGATTTGTGGTTGCCTCAGGCTATGGTGAATAGTGGCAAGAGGAAATGGGAGTGACTGCTAATGGGTACAGGGTTTTCTTTTAGCATGATGAAATAGTATATAATTAGGTAGTAATGATGGTTGTACAACCCTGTGAATGTACTAAACAACGTTGAATTATATACTTTAAATGGATGGATTGTATGTTATGTGAATTAGAGTTGACCCCCGAACAACGTGAGAGTTAAGGGGGCTAGCCCCTGTGCAGTTGAAAATCCATGTATAACTTTTGACTTCCACTGTTGGCCAGAAACCTTACCGAAAACATTAACAGTTGATTAACACGTATTTTGTATGTTGTGTGTATTATATACTGTACTCTTAGAATAAAGTAAGTTTGAAAAAAGAAAAATTTATGTTACCAAGAAAAATCATTTTTAGAAATACATTTTTTTACACTTGATCTTAGCCAAAAGGCCGAGAAGCGATTAGAAATACATTTTTTGAAAGATTTTATTTATTTATTTGACAGAGAGACACAGCGAGAGAGGGAACACAAGCAAGGGGAGTGGGAGAGGGAAAAGCAGGCCTCCCGCCCAGCAGGGAGCTAGATCCCAGGACCCCAACCCGAGATCATGACAGCTGAAGGCAGATGCTTAATGACTGAGCCACTCAGGCACCCCTAGAAATATTTTCTACAAAATCATTAAGAAATACATATATAGTACTGTAGTGTTAAAAATCTGCATGTAAATGGATCCGTGCTTTCAAGTCCCCATTATTCAGGGGTCAATAGTTCATCTCAATAAAGCTGTTTCTTTAAAAAAAGAGCAAAGGTATTAGCATCAGGGGTAAGGGATGTAATTTAGTGTCAACATATGTTGGATTATCTAATAAAGTATCACAGATGAGATTTGATGGACCTGCCATTTTATTTTTTTATTTTTTATTTATTCTTTTTATCTGGCATTTTAGAATAACAGTACACACTTACGATGTTTATAATACTAGTTATATTCCAATGAAAATAATTTACAGATTTATACGTGTTTTATCAAGACCTTGGCATTGTGGGGGATACACCTTCAATCATGTGGACGTCTTTCTTTCTAGGACATATTTTGCTATAAACTTCCCTCTTAGAACCACTTTTGCTGCATCCCAAAGCTTTTGAACCAGTGTGTTTTCATTTTTCATTTGTTTCTATGTACTTTTTTCTTAATTCTTTTATTTTCTGATTGACCTATCCATTGTTTAGTAACATGCTATTTAACCTCCATGTATTTATAGTCTTTCCAGATTTTTTCTTGTGGTTAACTTCTAGTTTCATAGCATTGTGGTCAGAAAAGATGCATGGTAGATGACTTCAATATTTTTCAATTTGTTGAGGCTTGCTTCGTGGCTCAATATGTGATCTATTCTGGAGAGTGTAACATGTGCACTTGGAAAGAATGTGTATTCTGCTGTTTTAGGTTGAATATACCTGTTAAATCCAGCTGGTCCAGTGTATCATTAAAAGCCGTTGTTTCCTTGTTGATTTTCTGTTTAGATGATCTGTTCATTGATTTAAGTGGGGTGTTAAAGCTTCCAGTTACTGTATTACTATCAATTAGTTCCTTTATGTTTATTATTGTTTTATGTATTTGAGTACCCCTCTATTGGTACATAAATGTATATCTTGAGGATTTTATTTATTTATTTGTCAGAAAGAGAGAGAGAGAGCACAAGCAGGGGGAGCGTCAGGCAGAGGGAGAAGCAGGCTCCCTGCTGAGCAAGGAGTCCAATGTGGGACTGGATCCCAGGACACTGGGACCTGAGCCAAAGGCAGACACTTAACTGACTGATCCAGGCATCCCTGGGTGCATAAATATTTACAATTTTATATCTTATTGGATCATCCCCTTTATAACTATATAGGGTCCTTCTTTGTCTCTTGTTACAGTCTTTGTTTTAAGGTCTATTTTGTCCAATATAAGTATTGCTACTGTGACTTTCTTTTGATATCCATTTGCATGATAGATGTTTCTCCATTTCCCTCACTTTCAATCTGCAGCTGTCCTTAGGTCTAAAACGAGTGTTTTGTAGGCAGCATATAGATGGATCTTGTTTTTTATTCATTCTGTCACTCTGTGTCTTTTGATTGGAGCAATTAGTCAATTTCTATTCAGAGTAATTATTGATAAATATGTATTTATTGGCATTTTATTACTTGTGTTATGGTTGTTTCTGAAGATTTTCTCTGATCCTTTCTTATCAAATCCTTCCATGGATTTGCTGGTTTTCCTCAGTGATATATTTGGATTTCCTTCTCTTTATTCTTTACAAATTTATTAATTTGTGATTTGTGGTTACCATTAGGTTTGTTTTTGATTTTGGGTTTGTTTATAACATCTTCTGCATATAGCAGTCTATATTAAGTTGATGGTTGTTTAAAATTGAACCCATTCTTTACTCTTCTTCTCCCTATGTTTTAAGTATATGGTGTCATATTTTACATCTTTTCATTTTGTGAGTTCCTTGACTAATTTTTTTATAGGAATATTCATTTTTACCACTTTTGTGTTAACTGTCTTCATACTGTCACTTTTAGTCTCTCCTTTTTACTCAGGTCTCCTTTCATATTTCTTGTAGGGCTGCTTTACTGGTCCTGAACTCCTTTAGTTTTCGTTCATGTGGGAAACTCTTTCTCTCTCCTTCCATTCTGAATGGTAGCCTTGCCGGATAGAGTATTCTTGGTTGTAGGTTTTTCCCATTTAGCACTTTGAGTATATTGTGCCCCTCCGTTCTAACTTGGGAGGTTCCTGCTGAAAAATCTGCTGATAGCTTTATGGGATTTCCTTTGTATGTAACGGTCTTTTGTCTTACTGCTTTTAATATTTTTTCTTTATCAGTGTATTTCACCATTTTAATTACAGTATATCTTGGTGTGGATCTGCTTTTGTTGATTTTGTTGGGGGATTTCTGTGCTTCCTGGATCTGGATATCTGTTTCCTTCCCCAGATTAGGGCAGTTTTTAGCTGTTATTTCTTCAAATAAATTCTCTGCCTGCCTTTCTCACTTTCTTCCTTTGGGACTCCTATAATACAAATGTTACTGTGTTTGATGGAGTCACTGAGTTCCCTAAGTCTAGACTTGTTTTGCATAATTTTTTTTCTCTTCTTTGTTCAGCCTTATTACTTTCCATTTCTCTGTCTTCTAAGTCTGTTCATTCCATCAAACATTTAATTTGTTGACCCATTTAACTCTGCTGTTATTCCTTGTCTCTGTGTTAATGGTCCCACTGATGTCCTCTATTCTTTTCTCAAGTCCAGTGAATATCCTTATAATCATTGCTTTAAATTCTCTATCCGACATGTTATTTATATCTGTGGCCTTGTCCTCTTCTTTCATTTGGGACACATATCTCTGTCTTCTCATTTGTCTAAGTCTCTGTGCCTGTTTCTCTATGTTAGGAAAGTCAGTTACATCTCCTGTCTTGAGGGTGATGGCCTTATGAAAAGGTCTTCTATTGTCCTGCTCTGTCATCCCCTCTTCCCCTAGAAGCCTGGTGCTTCTAGGGGTGTCTTCAATGTGTGCTGTGTGTGCTCTGCTGTTTTGTCCTGGTTGCTTTATCCTTCAGGCTAGTTGCCTTCAGAGGCTCTCTTTGCCTGTTGTGGGCAGTGTTTGGTCCCTGGCCTGAATGTGGTGAGTTTTAACTAGATATCCTCTGGTTTGCTTGTGAAATGAGATCTGTTGCCACCACCACCAGAACTGAGGCCCTACAGAACTCCCAGTTCAGGAGACGCATTGTGGGCAGGGGCTTGGGCCAGTCTTCTGGGGGAGGGGGCCCACAGGGTTGGGACTCAAATAAGTGAGACTGGGAAGGGTGGTTCTTCCAAAGCATGGAGGGGGAATGGTGGGGGAATGGGGGGATGGGGCTTGGTGTAAGCAAGTTAGGTAGTGAATGTCAGCGTCCACTGGTTCCCACAGGTGGCTGAGGAATGGGGGAGGGAGATTGCTCTGGCCAATTTCTTTGTTCCTGGAGAAATTCCTCCATAAACACTGCCTCTTTGGGACACAGTCTGAGATGAGCAAGTAACTTCCCCACTGTGTGCCCTAGGTGCTCTTCAGATTGCTGCTTCCATGCTGCTTCCACAGGCTGTTTTCCCTGCTTTCTCTTCAAGAGCAGCCCCAATGTCCTCTAAGCCCTCCCAGAGCCAAGCCTGCTAACCTTTAAAACTCCAGGCCTTAAGCCCCACTGGTTGCAAGGACTCCTGGAATTCAGACCTTTTTGCTTTCCAAACCAATTGCTATGGCAGTTTGTTTTCCTCTGTGCATCCCTCTGTCTCTCGACCTTCTCTGCAACCATGGTTCTCTCTCCACCGAAGCAGCCATTATCCATTTCTCTCCTAAACCAAGTCTCCACACTTCCTACCTTCTTCCGTGTGGCCTCTTCTCTATGTTTAGTTGTGGAATTTGTTGTGCCAGTCTTCTGATTGATTTCTGGGGTATTTAGGGTGATTTGATAGTTATCTAGCTGTATTCATGGGATGAGGTAAGCCTAGGGTTCTCCTATTCAACCATCATCTACCCCTCTCTCTCCATGATAGATTTTGTTTTATCATCATAAAATCTTTAAATGGGTTTTGAAATCTTAGCAAAGAAATTTAAAAGAGGATTTCTTTGGTGTCAAAATTTTAGAAGGGTTTTGTCTTATTTTTTAAAGATTTTATGTGTTTATGAGAGAGAGTGCACACAAGCAGGGGCAGTGGCAGGCAGAGAGAGGGAGAGGGAGAAGCAGATTTCTGCTGAGTGGAGAGCCTGACGTGGGGGCTCCATCCCAGGACTCTGGCATCATGACCTGAGCCCAAGGCAGATGCGTAACGGACTGAGCCACCCAGGTGCCCCAGGATTTTGAAAAAATATAGAGAAAAGTAAAATTCCTCTTTGTAAATTTTAATACTAATTTTTTTATTGAGGTGAAATTCATATAACATAAAATTAATCATGTTAAAGTAAAGAATTCAATGACATTTATTGCATTCACAAGTTGTGCAACCACCATCTCTATTTAGCTCTAAAACATTTTCATCTCCTCAAAAGGAAATTTCCTATCCATTAAGCAGTTGCTTCCTATTTTCCCCTCCCCTCAAGTCTTGTTAATAACCAGTCTGTGTTCTGTCTCTGTAGACTTGCCTGTTTTGAGTATTTCATAGAAATGGAGTTCATGCAGTATGTGATCTTTTGTCTCTACTTTCACTTAGCATAATGTTTTCAAGTTCATTCAGATGGTAGCATTTATTAGTAGTGCTTCATTCCTTTTTATGGGCAAATAATATTTCATTGTGTGTATATACCACAATTTATTTTTCCATTTTTCCATTGAAGGACATTTGGGTTGCTTCCATTTGTTCACTATTAGGAATAATATTGCTGTGAACAATGGTATACAATATCTGAGTCCCTGCTTTCAATTCTTTTGAGTAATTCCATGTTTAGTGCTTTTTAAAAAAAATTTAATTCCACTATAGTTAACATACACTGTTATATTAGTTTCAGATGTACTATATAGTGATTCAGCAGTTCTCTATATTACTCAGTGCTCATTGTGATAAGTGTACTCTTAATCCCCTTCACCTACTTCCCCCGGCCCCCTACCGAGCTCCCCTCTGGTAATCCTCACTTTGTTCTCTATAGTAAAGAGTCTGTTTTTTGTCTGTCTCTTTTTTTGTTGTTGTTCATTTGTTTTGTTTCTTCAATTCCACATATGAGTGAAATCATGGGGTATTTGTCTTTTTCTGACTGACTTTATTTAGCCATGTTTTAACTTTTTGATGGAAATACCATCATATGATAGTTGCATGTTCATCTTTTTAAGGAACTGCCAAACTGATTTCCACAGTTGCCATACCATTCTACATTCCCAGCAATGTATGAGGGTTCCAGTTTTTCTATATCCTCATCAACACTTGTTATTTTCTGTTTTTATGTTATAACCATGTTAGTGGGTAAAGAGGGGTTTTTCATTGTAGTTTTGATTTGCATTTCTCTGATGACTAATAATGAGCATCTTTTCCTGTACTTGGCCATTTATATATCTACTACAGAGATATTGAGAAGTATCTGCTCAAGTCTTTTGTCAATTTAAAATTTTTTGCCCTTTCATTGAGCTGTAAGAGTTCTTTTTATAGTCTAGATTCTAGACCTTTATCAGATTGCTGATTTTGAAATATTTTCTCCTCTGTTCGATAGGTTGTATTTCAACTTTTTTTTAAATTTTAGCTTTCTTAATAATGTCCTTGGCAACAAAAGTTTTTAATTTTGATGAGGTCAAATTTATTTTTTCCTTTATTGTTCCTGCTTTTTGAGTTGATACTAATTATTTTTTTAAAAAGGGGCTGTTTCATAGAAATAAGTCTTTTATGACCTTTTTTTCCTTGTTCTTAGAAAATTAGCTTTTGGAAAAACAGTATTGACTAGAAGTTGATGTTGACTTTTTTCTGTTTGTATTTTTAGATATAGGTCATAGTTCTGGGGTGAAATTAAATTTTTTTGAGACATTAAATTTGTCAAAGAAGAGGTATTGAAGTATACTTGTTTTGTTAGACAACTATTTTGGGGGAATAGGATGAGCATAGCTCTTCATACATCTTAAAGAATTTTTTTTTCTCTGTATCAATGTTGGCTGGTATTTGTTGCCACAAGATTACTTTATCTGAATTCAAGTTGAATATGTTCTTTCAGTTTCATTCCCATGCAGTGGCATGATAAAAAGGGCAAAGATCTATGGCTTAGTGGTGGTAGGATACATGGACAGATGAACAAATGAAAACGATGTGACTCATAGGAAAATACGGGAATTGATCATGTGGTGGGAGAGTAAGCAGATGTAGCTCAGGGCTTTTACCTGAGAAGTACCCTAACTTCTTTATGCCCTATGGGGAGCATGAAGGGACTTTGATATCATTTACATATGCTTTAAGGCATCACCTTCTTTACCTTAAGTCATGAAAAATCATACAATGCAACTCCAGTTGACTAATTTCTAATGTGAGCATGAGGGAAATTTTTAGCATTTTTTACTGAGTATATGTCAGGGCAAGCTCTGTTATCCATACGTAAGTCATTGAACCTCTCTGTTTTAGACTCCACATCTGCAAAATGAAGAGGCTGGATTAGTTGACCTTCAAGGATCCTTCCTTATTTTAAAATACCATGACATAAATGTCTGAACTTTACTAGAAAAGTGTCACATTTTGCTCATTTTTTTCTGATCCTATGTATTGTAAAACTGTTCAAATAAGCCTGTATACTTCTGGTTTTGGCTCTGACATAGGTTATACCTAGATGTTCATGTAAGTTTCTAAGACCTATCTAGTTAAGGCAACCTTTAAGTGTCACACATAGCTATATAATATTTCACTTATCCAGTTGATTTTCCATTGAGGAAATTAGCAACTTTTTTTATTTCTTATGAGGAAATTAGCCTTGAAAAATTGTATTGGCTTCCTCTCTCTGGCAGTATTGTGAGAATGTACTTTATATTGATGACCCATCTTGAAGGAGATAACATGATACATTTTCCTCTTTTCCCTTTGCAGGTTCTCTGGTAGTGAACTACCCTTTTGATGATGATGAACAAGGACTTGCCACATATAGTAAATCACCAGATGATGCTGTGTTTCAACAAATAGCACTTTCTTATTCCAAGGTAGGCTTGTGTTTAAACATAAAATGCTCTCAGATTCTTTAATTTAAAAAATGCGTCAAAACAAAGTCCGGTAAGACTGGTCAAGTGCTTTTTCTTGTAAGCTTTCCATGATTCCTTTCAGTTAGTCTCTTTTTTTTCTTCCCGTTCAGTCAGTCTTAACTGCTTTTTCTCCTGTTTTCTACCTCACTTTGAATATACTGTGTATTTCTCCATTAGCCTTTAATTGCAAGCAATGTCTTTTTGCCTACAGTTTTTAACATAACACCTAAATCATAATAAACTAAACATGATAAATATAAATTAGCATGCTAGTTTATTTCATTTGACTAGTATTTAAGTGATAAACCTACTTGTAATGTAAAGTGGAAGTTGACAAGCTACAGCTCTAGGGCCAAATCCAGCCCATTAACTGCTTTTTAAATTAATTTTATTGACACACAGCCATATCCAGCTTTTTTTATGTGTTGTCTATGGCTTCTTCCTCTTACAGCACTTGAAAAGAACTGAGTGAAAAAAAAAACCAAACAACGAACTGAGTGTAATTAACCATATTAGCAGACTAAAGAAGAAAAACACAGCAGTCATCTTAATAGGTGCAGAGGATAAAGTTGAGTAGTTGCAACAGATACTTTCAAGCCTAAAGCCTAGAATTTTTACCATCTGGTCCTTTACAGAAAAAAATTACCAAACACTAATCTAAGCTATTGAAGAGCCTCTCGTAACATATAGCAAGGGAAAGTAGGTAGATATTTATGTATTTTCTGAACTTCTTATAACGAACACACATTACTTTTACAGTCAGAAGTGGTATATGTATGTGTGTGTGTTTGTGTGAAATTTTAATGGAAAAATTATTCTTAGATAACATGTTAAAAGTTGGAGCTTGGGGGGGGCACCTGGGTAGCTCAGTGGGTTAAAGCCTCTGCCTTCGCCTCAGGTCGTGGTCTCAGGATCCTGGGCTTGAGCCCCACATCGGGCTCTCTGCTCAGCAAGGAGCCTCTTCCCCTCTCTCTCTGCCTGCCTTTCTGCCTACTTGCGATCTCTCTGTCAAATAAATAAAATCTTTAAAAAAAAAAAGTTGGAGCTTGGAAACTAGGCCTGTTAGCTTCAATTTTTGGTCTTACTACGGAATCAGTCTGTGACTTTATTGGTTATAGATAAAGAATATTAACACTGCAACTCTGTGGTCTCTAATCACAGCCTTCTGTCATTTCATATTGCCCATGCCTTCATCGTGAGATTGTTGGGAGTTTCTAACAAGGGAATACATCTGTTATTACACTTTAAAGAATAATTACCTTCTGTTTGGGCACACCATTGGTAGAGGGATGTTCATGGCATAAGAGAATATTATACGTTCTGAATAATCAAAATAAAAATTAGGTGATCAGATTTTGTTCATATCCCCATCAAATTTTGTGCCTGATCTTATAGTTCTTCTTTTTATCCTCATGTGACTTTGAGTTCCTTAGCCTCTTTTTGTTTTCTTTCTTTTTTTTTTTTTTTAAGATTTTAGTTATTTATTAGAGAGAGAGAACATGGGCACACTTGAGCAGGGGGGAGAGGCAGAGGGAGAGGGAGAAGCAGACTCCCTGTTGAGCAGGGAGCCCGACATGGGGATCCATCCCAGGACCCTGGGATCATGACCTGAGCCAAAGACAGACACTTAACCAACTGAACCACCCAGGTGCCCTTTTTGTTTTCTTTGACCTTTAATTCTTTTGACTTTACTTTCTATCCCACTACCTATGGACATCCCATCCCTTTCAGTGATACTCTCACTCACACCTTGGGATACCCTTTTGACATACCCGCCTCACCAGTGTCCAAACCACAGTAATTGCCACTACATCCCAGAAAAGTCACAGAGTCATGGAAATTGACCACACTCTATCTATGCTCTCTAACCTCAACAGAGCCGTCGGGTTCTCCTTTGCGCAGTATTTCATGTTTTGCTGCTTGATTCTTTGGCTCATTTCCCACTTTGATGATTCTAAACCTTTATCCTCTATCTGAATCTCCTAATCCCAGCTTTACTCCCCTTATTCTCAGTAGATCACTTTGCCTTGACTAAATACAACTTTGAATAATCTGATGTGAGTTCATTCAGATAATGTCTTCTCTGTTATTATCAATTTGTGTCTTTCCCATATTTTGCTCTATTTCTTGATATGTTAATGGGTGTGGATTTCTTATGGGGTGATAAAAAGGTCCTAAAATTTACTGTAGCAATTATCACGCAGCTCAGTAAATATACCTTAAGAACCATTGAGATGTACAGAAAGTGTAAAGAATGGGTGAGTTGTGTTATATGTGAATTATATCTCAGTAAAGTAGATTTTGAGAACCTTAAGAAGACTGAGGGGTGGGGCATCCATTCCCATCCATCCCAGTTTATGATTGGCCAAAAGAGTCTAGAAGTTATGTACCAAAGTATTAAATGATCTTTGGCTTGTATTTTTTCTTCTTTTTGTGCTCTTAAATTTTCTAATCTTTTTATAAGAGCGTTTCTTATTTTTTAAGGATAATGAAATTCAATGAATTCAATTAAGTGAAAGTGAAGAAACAGCTTTCTGCTGTACAATGTGACAGATACCAAGTGACAAGAAAATTTCAAGGAGGCATTAGTGGAAAAAGTAGTGAGTTCTGAATAAAAATTAGTTTATTTTAGTTAACAGTATCACACCAGTGTTAATTTCCTTGTTTTGATCATTGTAGTTTGGTTACATAAGATGCTAACATTAGGGAAAGCTGGATCAAGGGTATATAAAACTGTACTATTTTTGCAATTTCTCTGCAAGTCTAAAATTAGTTCAGGAGAGAGCAAAAGAAAAGAAGAAAACTGAGTAGTCTCTTGTCTCCCCTTCCTTATTGTTCTCTCTTCTCAGTTTATTGTTATCTGTCTTCTGCCTACATTGTTTTACCTGGACGTGCCCCCTCAAAGGTTACCAGAAATCTGTTGTTGTTTTTTTTTTTAACTTTCTTGACCTCTGAAGTCTGACACTGTTGTCTTCTCCCCGTGATCCCTGCCTCATTGTATAGTAGAAAGCTCTGCTTTTTTTTCTCTTTTGTTGGCTGGACATTGTCTCTTTTACTATTTTTTTCCCTCCATCTTCCATCCTCAGCCATTTTTACCATCTTAGCAATTGCTTTACCTGTCACCACTATGTAGATGTCTCTAATGAACTGTAAATCGATGAAAAGATACAGGCAAACTAGAAGAAAATAAACCTAGAGAGCACCCATCATTTAATATCTTAGTATATGACTTCTAGACTGTGTGTGAACTGAAACCGGCCATCCTCACCCTTAGTCTTCTTTAAGTTGTCAAGCTGTTTGCTTGAAAAATTTAATTAGGTTTTTAAAAAATGGTCAGAGTAGCGAGAATTAAAGGAGATGACAAATGTACATGATAAAATCAAAGGCCACAACTTTCTGGGGGCTCATGATCTCACACTTGGATTATTTCAGTAGTACTCTGATGGGTCTCCCTCACTTTGGTTTCTTTCTTTCTTTTTTTTTTAAGTATTTATTTGACAGAGAGAGATCACGGTAGGCAGAGAGGTAGGCAGAGTAGGGGGGAAGGAAGCAGGCTCCCTGCTGAGCAGAGAGCCTGATTT
Source organism: Procyon lotor (assembly GCA_028646535.1). Classification (NCBI taxonomy): domain Eukaryota; kingdom Metazoa; phylum Chordata; class Mammalia; order Carnivora; family Procyonidae; genus Procyon; species Procyon lotor. The sequence continues at coordinate 11,157,719 of CM053619.1, read as the reverse complement.
GGGGCTCGGTCCCAGGATCTTGAGATCATGACCTGAGCTGAAGGCAGAAGCTTTAACCCACTGAGCCACCCAGGCGTCCCTTGACTTTGGTTCCTTTTTCACATTATTATTTGGATAAACTTATTAGAGCCATGAATATTTCACATATCACCCTTTCTTCAGAGATTTTTAGTGACTCTTTATTACTCTGAGAATAAAGTTGAAATGTTAATAGCTACTTCCTAGAACTATGGTATCTGGAGTGAGGTTTATACTAAATGATCCATTAAGATTCAGGAAGAACATATTAGAAATTGTATTTATATTTTTAAATTTATCCCTTAAATATCTTTTATTTTTATGCAGGTTTATATTATATGTATTGTATTAGCATAGTAGTACAAATATATAATTTATAATTGAATGGATAGTTAGACATAGAAGGTGCATGCACATCTTCAACAAGGAAACCAGAAAGCAAAAGAGCATGTACCTAGGTTATTACAGTAATCCAAAATAATAATTTTTATTTGAGAAGAAAGCAGTGGGATCATAAGCTTGTAATTGGTGTGTTAAGTTTACGAAAGGGGATGTTTATATATTTTTATGTTAATCCAAGGGGTTATTTATATACACATACATGTGTAAATCATACACACACACACACACACACACACATTTTTTTTTTAAGTAAGCTCTAGGCCTAACACGGGGCTTGAACGCATGACCCCGAGATCAGGAGTCGCATGCCCTACCGACTGAGCCACCCAGGCGCCCGTTTATGTATTTGAAAGTTAAATGGTTAATTCTCAGCAGCAGGAAAATAGGAAATTGTTATTTTTCTTTTCATGTTTTCTGTACATTTTTTTTTTTTTCTATTTCCACAAGAAAGAAATGGAAGTTTTTACTATCTTTCAAAACTTGATTTCTTCAGGAGACCTCCGCTGCCGCTCTGGCCAGTAATCTTTCCCTAGATTCCAGTAGCACTTACCTGTGTCTCCATGGCAGTTTGTTTTACTCTTCCTCGGGCAAGCTATTGCGCGTGCGCTATGCTAGACACTGCTAGATACTGGGGTCACAAAGGCCTGCACTGTTTCAGGGAGTAGTGTCTTGTTTTTAGGGAAGAAAAAAGATGCAACCTGTTGTTAACGGTACAGAATGCAGACAAAGCACAGAGGGACCATCTAGAAGTGAGAGAATTATCTTCGGGCCTTTCGAGCTTCTTGAAAACATGACTTGAAAAGATGAATATAAAGGCTTTTTTGTGGGATATTTTTGGAGAGCAATTGAGTTGGGTTTTATATTACTTGTAACTGCAAGTCAGAAAGTCTGTTTTTTTTTACCGAGCACGTGTAATTTTGATTTTTAAAAGTAGGTAATAAGGTCATATAGTAAACAATCAAAATGGCATAGAAAGTTAGACATTAAAAGTCTCAGTACTTCCCATGGGTCCACTCACCCCATTCCCACCTCCAGTGCACCCTGTTGATAACCACTTTTACTATATTTCCTTATCCTTCCTGTGATGCAAACAAATATAAGTAAAGATTCTTAATTTTTTTTTTTTTTAGGAAAATTCCCAGATGTTTCAAGGTAGACCTTGTAAGAATATGTACCCTAATGAATATTTTCCTCATGGAATAACAAATGGAGCTAGTTGGTATAATGTCCCAGGTAAACATTCTTTAATATCAAGGCCATATAACTTGATGGATTTCCTGTCTCCCCCCCCCGGATGGTGCCGCTTCTTACTGACTTTTTTTTAATTTTGAGAAAATACCATTCTTTTAAAAATATTGTTTAAATAATTTAAAACATTCAAATAACCTTTTCAACTATTTTTTAATTTGGTATGCTTGGAGTTTTGAGTAAAGTGATTGTACTAAAACTTTATGAAAGTGTTATATTTTACCTCTGGCTATTATAAAAAAAAAACAACTTAGGTGTGCTAATAAGTAGTGGGTAATCTATACCTGGATTCTACTTGAACATGACAGTACATGTGTCTTACCTGTACCATGAGCATCTAGGAGCTCTCAAATGAACATATTACTGTTTTTCAACCAATGCTGAAAAAAGATGGATTTGGTGTTTTTACTAGGAATATTGCTTACTTTTTGGAATCTGGTCTAGTTCTACTTCTTCAGAGTTACTGTTTTAATTTTCTGTCCTTTAGGTGGTATGCAGGACTGGAACTATTTACAAACAAATTGCTTTGAAGTGACCATTGAGCTGGGTTGCGTGAAATACCCATTTGAGAAAGATCTGCCAAAATTTTGGGAACAGAATCGAAGATCTCTAATCCAGTTTATGAAACAGGTAACTGTTTAGGAGTGAAGTGTGAAATTTCTCCCAAGAGCAAGACTATTTTTGTGTGTTCATGTGATTTTCACATAGTGATTTTCAAATACGCCCTTGTGAATTCAGCCTATTTATGTTTTAATGTGTTTATCTAGAAAACTCATGGATGAAAATGAGTTGATTTGTATGCATGGGGAGGAGTTGAAAATGATTAAGCAGGATGGTGGTGATTTGCTTTATTTTAAAAAAAAAGGATTCTACATATTTAATGCACCAAGTCTACATATTTATTTGAGAGAGAGTCTCAAGTGGGGGAGGGAAGGGCAGAAGGTCAAGCAGACTCCCTGCTGAGTGCAGAGCCTGATGCGGGGCTTGATCCCAGGACCCCAAGATGATGATCTGAGCCCAAGTCAGATGCTTAACTGACAACTTCGCAGACACTCCTGGAGTGGATCTTTTAGAATAAGGATACCTGTATCTTTATCTATCTCTTATACCTATATCTTCAGGTGCCATTATCTTACCAAAGAAAAATTAATAGTAATTCTCTAATACCTAGTGCCTAGGCTACATTCAAATTTCCATTTTTTTTTTTACCCCAAAATGTCTTTTCATAGCTATATTTTAGAACCAGGATCTAGTTAAGATTTATGCATTGTATTTGATTATTACATCTCTTTACTCAACTTTAATCTAGAACAGTCCTTCTGTTTTAAAATTTTAAAAATTTCCCTTTTATTTTTTTTAAAGATTTATTTATTTGTTTGAGAGAAAGAGAGTGCAAGCAAGTGGAGGGAGGAGCAGAGGAAAAGAATCTCAAGCAGACTCCTTGCTGAGTGTGGAGCCCCAACATGGAGCTCAAAATGGGGCTCGATGCAGGAGTCAGTCTCTTGATCTTGAGATCTTGACCTGAGCTGAAATCAACGCTCAACTGACTGAGCCATGCAGGTGCCCCTGACATTTTCCTTTTAAAGAGGGCAGGACAGGAGGTGCGTAGGTGGTTGAGTTGGTTAAGCAGCTGCCTCGGCTTGGTTCATGATCCAGAGTCCTGGGATCGAGCCCCACATGGAGCTTCTACTCAGTGGGGAGCCTGCTTCTCCCTCTCCCACTCCCCCTGCTTGTGTACTCTCTCTCTCTTTCTCCTTCTCTCTCTCTGTCAAATAAATAAATAAATAAAATCTTTGAAAAAAAATAAGGAGGATAGGGCAATTTTTTGTAGAATGTCCTATAAACTGAAATTGTCAGATGTGCTAAAGTTTAAACAGTGTTATTTATATTCCTCATGATAAAGACAAACCTAAGCTATAAAAAATTAGTCTTTCAGAAACTAAAATATTTTGCTTAATGGGTGTTTACATTTAGCTTTACTCTCAACTCCTAAATTCCTGTTTGTTCCACATGTTTACTTTGTTATCAATCTGTTATTTTGGATATGAGCTCCCAAAATAATTAGATGATGATCTTTACTATTGACATCTGGATGTCCTTTTACTTTATCCAGGTTCATCAAGGTGTCAAAGGATTTGTCCTAGATGCCACGGATGGCAGGGGTATATTAAATGCCACGATTAGTGTTGCTGAAATTAATCACCCAGTGACTACCTACAAAACTGGAGATTACTGGCGTCTCTTGGTTCCAGGAACTTATAAAATCACAGCATCTGCTCGAGGGTGAGTGACTGAATACTTTGATATTAAGTGCTTGAGGAAAGACAAACACAGTTCTATTCTAGAAGATTATTGTCAGAAAGCCCTAGAGAAGTCAAGCAACCTTGAGTTTAGAGCTGGTTACACACTTGATTCTCCTCCAGTGATAAAGTGAGTACATAAACTGTCAGATTGAAGAAATCTATGAAATTCTGCACTTGGAACAGGTCCCCTGCCCCACGTCCAGATGTAAAGCTGTGGCGAGTGATTCCTTCACTACTGGTAACAATTCTGGGAAGTTCCTGCTAGTTGGGAAAAAAGGACTCCTGTTCTGCCGCATACTTATAGCTATGTTGTCCAATAAATACCACCACTTTACATTGGTTCCTTTTTAAAGATCTTTCACACTTTTTTTTTCCTATCCTCACCTAAACCATTCTCTTTTTTAATTAAAAAAAAGTTTTTTAATATGTGTAGAGTTGACACCCAATGTTACCCTAGTTTCAGGTGTATACATGGTGATTCAACAAGTCTACCCTTATGCTCTGCTCACCACAAATGCAGTCACTGTTCGATGCTATTACAACACCATTGACTGTATTTCCTGTTCTATACCTTTCATCCTTGTGACTTCATTCATTCCATAACTGGAAGTCTGTATCTCCTACTCCCTTCACCAATTCTGCTCACCCACCCTCCTGCAACCATCAGGCTATTTTCTGTATTTATGGGTCTGTTTCTGCATTTTGTTCATTCGTTCATTCGTTTTCTGGGATTCCATATCTGAGTGAAATCATGTGGTATTTGCCTTTCTCAGTCTGACTTAATTCACTGAGTATAATACCCTCTAAGTCCATCTGTGTTGTTGTAAGTGTCGCGGTTTCATCCTTTTTGTAGCTGCATAATATTCCATTGTGTATATACACCACATTTTCCTTATCCATTGGTCTATCAATGGACACTTAGATTGTTTCCATATCTTGGCCATTGTAAATAATGCTGCAGTAAACATAGGGGTGCATGTATCTTTTTGATTTACTGTTTTTGTTCCCCTTGGGTAAATACCCAATAATGGAATTATTGGGTTATAGGGTATTTGTATTTTTAACTTTTTGAGGAACCTCCTTAAATTTTTCCACAGTGGCTGCACCAATTTACATTCCTACCTTTTTCTCCACATTCTCACCAACACTTGTTATTTCTTGTCTTCTTGATTTTAGCTGTTCTGACAGGTATAAGGTGGCATCTCATTGTGGTTTTGATTTGCATTTCCCTGATGATTAGTGATGTTGAGCATCTTTTCATGTGCCTGTTGGCCATCTGTATATCTTCTCTGGAAAAAATGTCTATTGAGGTCCTGTGGCAATTTTTAATTGGATTGTTTGGAGTTTTTTTGGTATTAAGTTGTAGAAGGTCTTAATATATTTGGGATATTAACCCTTTATTGGATATATCATTTGCAAATATCTTCTCTCATTCAATAGGTTGCCTTTTTGTTTTGTTGATGTCACTGTGCAAAAGCATTTTACTTTTGATATAGTCTGAATAGTTTATTTTTGCTTTTGTTTCCCTTGCCTTAAGAGACATATCTAGAAAAATGTTTCTATGGCCAATATAAGAAAAATTACTACCTCTGTTCTCTTCTAGGATTTTTTTTTTATGACTTCAGGTCTCACATTTAGGTCTTTCATCCATTTTGAGTTCATTTATGTGTATGCTGTAAGGAAATGGTCCAGTTTCATTCTTATGCACGTAGCTGTCCAGTTTTCCCAGCACCATTGAGAAGACCACTTTTTCCCTATTGTATATTCTTGCATTTTTGTAATAGATTAATTGACAGTGTATGTGTGGATTTATTTCTGGGCTCTCTATTCTGTTCTGACTGTTCCACTACCATACTGTTCTGATTACAACAGCTTTGCAGTATACCTTGAAATCTAGAATTATGATACCTCCAGCTTTGTTTTTCTTTTTAAAGATTGCTTTGGCTACTCGGGGCCTTTTGTGGTCCTACAAATTTTAATACTTTTTGTTCTAGTTCTATGAAAAATGCCATTGGTATTTTGATAGGGATTGTGTTGAATTTGTAGATTGCTTTTTAGGTACAATGGACATTTTAAAAATATTCTTCCAATCCATGAGCATGGAATATTTCAGTTTGGTTATGTCATCTTTAATATCTTTCTTCAGTGTGTTATACTTTTCAGAGTAAAGGTCTTTCACCTCTTTGGTTAAGTTTTATTCTTTCTGGTCAAATGTGAATGGAGTTATTTTCTTAATTTCTCTTTCTGCTACTTTGTTATTAATGCATAGAAATGCTACTGATTTCTGGGTATTTTGTATCTGGCAACTTTACTGAATTAGTTTATTACTTCTACTAGATTTTGGGGTGGCCTTTAGGAGTTTCTATGTACAATATCATGTCATCTGCAAATAGTGACAGTTTAATTTTTTTACCAATATGGATGCTTCTTATTTCTTTTGTTTGTTCGATTGCTGTGGCTAGGACTTCTAGTACTAAAGTGACAAGAGTGGACATCCTTGTCCTGTTCCAGATCTTAGAGGAAAAGTTCTCAGCTTTCTGCCCTTGAGTATGATGTTAGCTGTGGAGGGTGTGGAGTATGATGTTATTTTAGAGGTGTTGCTTTGGTGAAATTTTCTTTCTTATTTCTAATTCTCTAAGAAAGGCAATTTTCATCTTTTTGATAATTATTTCTACAAAGATATATTTACTCAAAAAAGAGGAAAATGAACTTAATGACTTTTTTCTTTGGAAAAAACTCAATTTTCTTTATCTTCCCCATCCCTTACAAAACACCTGACTGTTTTGTAAACTTAAATTTGAAACTTAATCATTTTTACCCTCTTGTAGTTTTCTTTGTTGTGTTTTAATAAGTGTAGACATTACCGGTGGATATTTTCCCCTCCCCTTACTGCCTATCTTACTTCTGAAGAGTTAGTTTGGACATTAAATTGAAATAAGGGTAAGTACATGAAAACATTTATAGTTACTGGTACCTTTGTTTTTAAAAAAATGATTTCAAATATCTAGGGGTCTGTAAATTGGGTGGATTAGAGCTTCACACTAATGAGAAATGAGATCTTTTCTGGATTTTTTTCCATTTTGGCATAGTATTAGAAAAGTGGAAACAGCAAAATATCTGAAAAATAGGCCAGGCATCATGTATTTGCTAGATAGAAAATGTCCTAAGTTAGTAATATCTCTCAAATTTTTCCAACCATGTACTCTGATGACGGGCAAGGGAACTCAGATTTCTGGAGACATGAGGTATTTACAGCAAGTATGAACTTTCTTTTGAAGTCATATATTTAATCTTAAAAACTCGTTCACATTTTACAGTCTACCATGTCTGTTCTTCGTTAATGTTTAAAACAAATACTAAATTATCCAAAGCTACATATTTGACTCTCAAGAGGAGTTATCTGAAGGATTCACGTGTCCTCTACAGACTGGGTATTCCCACTGCAGAAGCCTGGCTCTGACCTCTCGTCCATTACAGGTATAACCCAGTTACCCAGAATGTGACTGTGAAGAGGGAAGGTGCTATTGAGGTCAACTTCACACTTGTTCGATCTTCAGCGGATTCAAGCAATGAATCGAAGAAAGGAAAGGGGGATCGCATCAACACCGATGATGTCAGTGATCCAACTACTAGAGAGTTTGAAACTTTAATTAAAGACCTTTCGGCTGAGAATGGTTTGGAAGGCCTCATGTTACGGTCCTCCTCA
>CM053619.1:11129212-11144180 GCA_028646535.1 Procyon lotor | reverse complement strand
TTTTTTTTTAAGATTTTATTTATTTGACAGAAACACAGCGAGAGAGGGAACACAAGCAGAGGGAACAGTAGCGGGAGAAGCAGGCTTCCTGCAGAGCAGAGAGCCCGATGTGGGGCTCGATCCCAGGCCCCTGGGATCTGACCTGGGCCGAAGGCAGCCGCTTAACAGCTGAGCCACCCAGGCGCCCCCTGACTGGTTGTTCTTAAGATGAGATTAACAACTGCTTGTTGAATCTGTCTGGGACCATTATATATGGAGGTTGTTTGTGTTATTTTCAATACAACTTATAAGAAATACTATTATTAGGCCACAGTTGTCCTAAAATGCAGTAAAACATACCGAAACAAGTTTTTATTTTAGTATGGTAGCCTCTTTTGTAAACTAACCATTATTACCTAAAAGGTATATAAGGAATATACATATATATGTATCTCCTGGGCTAAGTAGAACCATGTAGTTAATTATAATAACTCCTTGATAAGCTTTGGTAAGGCACAAGATTTAGTAGAAGGAGAGGAAGATGACTTTTATATCCATGAAATTGAACTTGGAGTAAAATCTTTTAAATTTCTCCAACTTCTGAATTTTTCTTTTTATAGTGGAAAACAAAGAGACTCTGAAGCATTTGGCATCTCTTTATGCAAATAATCATCCATCCATGCACATGGGGCAGCCCAGTTGCCCAAATAAATCAGGTAAGTATTTTCCATGCCCTTTGTTACTGTTGCTGCTTTTGGGGATAGAGGGTGTCTTACCTTAAGGTCTTGTTGATCCTTTGTCTCTCAATGCTTTTATAGATGAGAATATCCCAGGAGGTGTAATGCGTGGAGCAGAATGGCATAGTCACTTGGGCAGCATGAAGGTATGCTCTATACAATACAGTGAGAATAGAATTACAATTATTGGCCATTCAGTGACAGAATAAGTGATTTTCCTGATATAATCAAAGTGAATGGCATCTGCTTCATGGCTTTCTCGACAAGACAGCCCTCAGACTCTGACAGCATTTTTTTGGTTGTTTTTTGTTGTTTTTGCCATTGTAATCATGTTTAACTTTACAATTCAGTGACATTAATTACATTTAAGTGTTGTGCAATCATCACCGTTCTAAGCCATCTATTTCCAAAGCTTTTTTATCCCCCCGAACAGAAACTCTGCATCTGCTAAGCAATAACTCCCGATTCTGCTGGTAGCCCCCAACTCCTGGTAACCTCTCTACTTTCTGTGTCTATGTTTTTGCCGATTCTAGATATTTCTTGTAAGTGGAATCATATAATATTTGTCCTTTTGTGCCTGGGTTCTTTCACTTAGTGTAATGTTTTCAGGGTTCATCTGTTTTGTTAGCCTGTATCAGTACTCCAGTCCTTTTTATGGCTGAATAATGTTCTCTTGTATGTATATCACGTTTTGTTTATCAGTTCATCTGTTGATGGACACTTAAGTTGTGTCTACCTTTTGACTGTTGAGAATAACGGGCAATGAATATTTGTGTACAATTGTAAGTTCGAACCCTTGTTTTCAGTTCTCTGAGGGTGCATACCTAGCTATGAAATTGCTGGTCATGTCTGAATTCTATGTTTAGCTTTTTGGGGAACCAACAAACTGGTTTTTACAGCAGCTGAACTGTTTTACATTCCCCCCAACAGTGTATGAGGGTTCTGATTTCTCCACATCCTCACCAACACTTGTTATTTTTCTTTTTTAAAAAAATTATAGCCATCCTAGCAGGTGTGAAGTGCTACTTCATTGTAGTTTTGATTTGCATTTCCCTTAAGACTAAAAATGTTTGGCATCTTTTTGTGTACTTATTGACCATTTGTATATTTTCTTTAGAGAAATGTCTTTTTCTCAATTGTCTATTTTATTTATGTATTTATTTTTATTCCATTGCCTATTTTTAAATTGAGTTGCTTATCTTCTTTTTGTTGGGTTATAAGAATTCTGTATTTATTTTGGACATTAAACACTTAACATTTGTTTGGGTTATAAGAATTCTGTATTTATTTTGGATGTTAAACACATTTGTTTGTGTTTGTGTTTCATTTCATTTTCTTAATAATGCCCTTTGATGCACAAAAGTTTTTAATTTTGACGAAGTCAAATTTATCTGTTTTTTCTTTTGCTCCTCATGCTTTTGTTGTCATATCTGAGAATTCATAGCCAAATCCAAGGGCATGGAAATTTACCTCCATGTTTTCTTCTATGAGTTTTATGGGTTTAGTGCTTATATTTAGGTCATTGATATAGCTTAAGCTGGTTTTTGTATATGTTGGGAAGTAGGAGTTCAACTTCATTTTTTTGCATGTGGAAATTAATTGTCCAAGCACCATTTGTTGAAAAGACTATTCTTTCCTCCATTGAATGGTCTTGGCACCCTTGTCAAAAATGAATTGACCATAGATATATGGGTTTATTTCTGGACTCAATTCTATTTCATTGGTATTTTTGTCTATTCTCCCAATATCCCTGTTTTGATTGCTGTAGCTTTGTGGTAAGTTTTGAAATTAAAAAGTGTGAGTACTTCAACCTTTTTCCTTTCCTTTTTTTTTTTTAAAGATTTTATTTATTTATTTGACACAGAGAGAGAGAGAGAGATCACAAGTAGGCAGAGAAGCAGGCAGAGAGAGAGAGGAGGAAGCAGGCTCCCTGCTGAGCAGAGAGCCCGATGCGGGGCTCGATCCTAGGTCCCTGAGATCATGACCTGAGCCGAAGGCAGAGGCTTTAACCGGGTTCACTGAGCCACCCAGGTGCCCCAATCTTTTTATTTTTCAAGGTAGTTTTGGCTTTTCAAGGCTCCTTGCAATTCCATTTGAATTGAAGATTGGCCGGCCAGCCGGCCGGCCGGCCTGCCTGCCTTCCTTCCTTTCTTTCTTTCTTTTTCTTTCTTTCTCTCTCTCTCTCTCTTTCTTTCTTTCTTTCTTTCTTTTCTTTCTCTTTCTTTCTCTTTCTTTCTTTCTTTCTTTCTCAAAAAATGCTGTTGGAATTTTGTTAAGGATTGTGTTGAATCTGTAGATCACTTTGGTTATATTGACATCTCAGTGGTATTGTTTTCCTATTTGTGAGCTCAGTTATGTCTTTCCATTTACTTAGGTCTTCTTGAGGCACTTTGCTCTACTAGTGATAACTAAAATATATTTCCTATCCCATTGTACAATAACTATGTTACAGAATTAATTGATTTGACCTCAGAGAAAGCACCTCTCAGTGTGCTATGAGAAATTAAAGACAGAAAAGATTACACCTAGTCAAAGATATAGTCTTCTCTCAGAGAGGAAATGACATTTGGAATATAGAGATGGTGTAGCAGAACATTCCAGAAAGAAGAAGCAGGATGGGCAGAGGTCAGTAAACAGTCTAGTTACAACAGGAGGTGTAATGGAGAGCAGCAGAAGACAAGAATTGAAGGAGAGTTAGGGGCTCTGAATACTTTGTTTTAGTAAGGAATTCAGCAGGTATATAGTAGCATGATCAGAACCGTGCTATGGAAAAATTAATCTCTCGGCAGTGAGTTAAGATAGTTTGGAGGAAGGAGACACTGTGGCGCAGGGAGACTGGTGTAGAATAGCCTAGACAAGAAGTTAGGAGGGCCTGGATTAGGGTGGTGACAATGGGAATGGAGTCAAGGGATGAAGTTACAGAGATACTGCAGAAGTGCAAGTGACAGGATTTGGCAAATTATGGATGATGGTGAGAAACTAAAGTCGGAGACAAGAGATTTCATGTCTGCGTGAGAACATGAATTAATACCATTAACTGAATAAGGAAAAAGGAGAAGTTTGGGCTGGGAGGGGGGAAGGTGGTAAGGTAGGTTCTGGAACCTTTCCACACAAACAGTTCCTGTGCCTGGAGAGTTGCTCTCCGGGAAAGCAGTGGCTGCTGTCACCAGCAGGGTGACGGTGTCAGAGGACAAAGTGCTCGAGCTTCTGCCTCCAGGCCCCAGGGACGGCTGTGAGGTTCTGGAGTTGAGAGGGAAGCTGGCCATTCGCATGACTTCTTTGTTCACGCATTTAGTCAACAAACCCTAATAAGTCCCCTCTACCTGCCAGCCCCCGTGGCGAGCACTAGAGCGATGAATTAGACCTCATCCCTAGTCTCAGGGACTCTCTTAGCAACAGCCATGTTTGTGACAGATGGTAACACTGAGTGACTTATTTACATTTGCTGTGAGCTGCTTTACAGATTCTTTGTTTATATCCCCCAGATTTTCTTTCTATTCCATTCATTGGATGACAGAGCCTCATTCTTATATTTATTAATTTTTCTACATTTGTTTTTGAATTTTGTATTGCAGGATTACAGTGTCACCTATGGCCACTGTCCAGAAATCACCGTATACACAAGCTGCTGCTACTTTCCTAGTGCAGCACAACTGCCTTCCTTGTGGGCCGAAAATAAGAAGTCTCTTCTTAGCATGTTGGTGGAGGTGAGCCTTTCCCTTTTAACTAGAAGCAAACTCCCAGGAATATGTTCAATGAAAAGCTTTATCAAAACAGTTTCTTAATCTTTTACTAATAATTTATATTGTTGTTTTCAAATATATAAATGGGAAGAGTTTTGTTGAATTTATCACCTAAATAGGTGCCATGATTTCAGATAATCTGGAATCTGCTATAATTGAGGTAATTTAGCCCTGTGAGATGTGGCACATTTTTTCCTTTGAATATCATGCAGAGATAGTGTACTGTGATGGAAAGTAAATCCTCAAGACATCAGAAGATTTGGGTCCTAACACTTGAGGTGTTGACAATATCAGAGTTCTTTTCCCTTATTGCTCTGAAGCAAGGAATGAGTAGCAAACGAGGCCAGAGTCAGTGGGGAAGGACCAACAAGCCAGTTTTATTGTTTTGTTATTGTTTTGTTGTTGCTTTGTTTGTGTATTGTGTATTGTTGCTTTGTTGTGTATTGTTTTTGTCATGCCTCAAGCTATTGCCCTGAGAATATCTGGAAACAAATTTATGTTTTATTTCTTAACAGGTCCACAAAGGAGTCCATGGTTTTGTTAAAGATAAAACTGGAAAACCAATTTCTAAAGCAGTCATTGTACTTAATGAAGGAATAAAGGTACACACAAAAGAAGGAGGCTACTTCCATGTGCTGTTAGCCCCGGGCGTCCATAACATCAATGCCATCGCTGATGGGTATCAGCAACAACATTCCCAGGTAAGAAACTCAAATTTAGTAGTATCATGTAAATTCGTAATCTTAATAGTATTTCCTTTTTATTTTGAAACTCTTGTAAGGAGTAAGAAATAAAATGTGTAGCCAACTCTGGATTTTTTTTTTTTTTAAAGATTTTATTTATTTGACAGAAAGAGATCACAAGTAGGCAGAGAGGCAGGCAAAGGGAAAGGAGGAAGCAGGCTTCCCGCTGAGCAGAGCCTGATGCAGGGCTCAGTCCCAGGACCCCGAGATCATGACCTGAGCCGAAGGCAGAGGCTTAACCCAGTGAGCCACCCAGGCGCTCCCCAACTCTGGATTATGATATCTTATTATCTTTCTGTCCTTCAGCAACAAAAGAGACATTTTTATAGCGTTTTGTATACTTCTGAGGACAATGACTCATCTCCTTGGTTTAGTATAAAGGCCTTAGGAATATTTCTGGGATACAATATATGAAAAGTTGTGTTGTGTGAAAAGTAAACTTTTCCATAATTCATATTGCATGAAAAGTAAACTTTTTCATCATTGTTGCACTTTATCCCTCTAGGTCTTTGTGCATCATGACGCGGCTAGTTCTGTGGTAATAGTCTTTGACACAGATAACCGGATATTTGGTTTGCCAAGGGAGCTTGTGGTAACTGTATCAGGTAAAGAAATTTAAATTTTTAGTAGTTGAAGTTAAAACCATTTCTGTTCCTGAAACTAATATTGTACTGTATGTTAACTAGAATTTAAATAAAAATTTGAAAAATAAATAAATAAATAAAACCAGTTCTGACATTTCAGTTTGAGAGTGGATCGCCTCCCCATCTCCTAAAGCTAATCACTTTTCTTCTAATATCTTTTTGACATAGAGAACCTTGGTTCATTTCTAAGTGCAATTTGGACTTGACCCAGAATAACCAAGTTTTATTACAGGGTGTGTGTGGGAGATTCCTGGTTAATATAGAATGACATATTGGAAATATGGTCAAATCATAGAGTCTCTTGTGGAGTGTTTAAAGTGAAGAGCATTAGCTTGAACCAGATAAAGTGTGAATAACTTACGAGTTAGAAACATAGGACCTAGGAGTCAGCAATGGTTTAAATCTGGCTTTCCCACCCATTTGCTGTCATGAACTTAATTTTTATTATGATTTTATTATTATTTTCTGTTACTAAGACTCTTATTTTGATAATGTGTGTATAAATATTTTGAATAAATGAGGGGTTTGGAGTGAGGTAAAATTTACTGGAAAGGATCAGTAGAAGTCACTGATAGAGAGCCCGTTGTAGAACAGTAGACTGTTTGGTTTTACCGTGGTAAAAGAAAAATAAGCATATACATACACATGCACGAAGAAAAGTCTGGAAAAATACAAGCGTTGTTAAAAATGATCTCTGCTTAATGGAGATGTGGTGTGGAGTTTTGGGTTGAGCTTTTGGTGTTTTCATTTATCTGTATCTTTCTAGTTTTCCGTAGTAAACAGGTACTGCCTGTGTAATAATAAAAGGCTGTTTCTCAGTGTATGAAATAAAAATTAGATAAAGGGCCTGTCATCAAAAGTGTCATTGTGAGCAGAGCTTATTTAGATGCTTAAAGTGGAACAGCACTCACATGGTGGTCTTGTGTCACAGGAGCCACGATGTCAGCCCTGATCCTAACAGCCTGCATTATTTGGTGCATCTGCTCCATCAAGTCTAACAGACACAAGGATGGCTTCCATCGGCTCCGGCAGCATCACGATGAGTACGAAGACGAAATTCGCATGATGTCAACAGGCTCCAAGAAGTCCCTCTTAAGCCATGAGTTCCAGGATGAAACGGACACTGAAGAGGAAACATTATATTCTAGCAAACATTGAAATGCAGACTTTGCACCTCTCCCAGCATAAGTACCAAGCAAAATTACAGTTCCTTTTGGGAGACACTGCATTAAGAAGAGAGAGACTCTTGCTTCTTCAAAGAGCTTTGGGAAGTTAACTTGCTAAATTTGTATCCTCTGTGAAGTTGGCTGGCAGTTTTGAACTTCCCCTCCTTTAAGTACTCTTACCTTTAAAAAAAAAAAACACACAAAAACATCTGCTTTCTATTTATCTAGCAGAGATGGGATAGCCACTTTGTTTTTCTTTTTAATTTAAGATGAGCTGTTTGGAGCTTACGTTATAAAGCCAACTAGTGGATGTTATATTTTGCACATCAGGTGTTTACTAGTGGCTTGACTTTTTATTTTAAATGGCCAAAAGAATCCAGAAACATTTAGGCAGGGACAGCAGTCAGAATCTGACATAAAGCTTTAAAAACTCAAGGTTTTCTCAACTTACTGAGAAGTACTTCTCTCTAGTTATTAAATAGCTGGAGTTTCTCTCATCATTCAGGTTTAATGGAGGCTGAATTGATTTTTAAATATATATAACATTAGGAAATGAATAAATGGGCTTCCGCATTTGGCTTTCTACTTGTTCCAAGATTAGATCAGAACTGGTGGGCTATGCTTTAAGCAAGATTTCACTACCTCTCTTATAAGGCTTAGCAAAGTTCTAAATACCCCCATTTTAAGGGAGAACTTGTTGACTTTGTTGTAAAAGATCTGAATGTCCATTTGAATAGAACTGAGAGGGGGAATCTACCAAAAGCTAAAACTTGTGTTGGTATCTTTCAACTTGGTAATAATCCCACAGGTGCTGCTGCTTTTTATCTGTGAAGCACTAGTTTATTCTAGGAATGCCTAATTCTTTAATATTTCCTAAATTTGAACCTTTTTCTGTGTTGTACACTTATGGCTTTCAGATGACCCGGCAATGTACAAGATCTGAATTCAACTGAAAACATCTAGAAGTGTGGAAGAGACCTACTTGCACATTCTTTAACCGACATTTGAACACAAAATACCTACAGTTCATGCTCCAGTTCAAGCCTACGGATATCCTACTGTTATTGAAATAGCTTGGCCAGTCTTATTCATATAGGCCTCTGCAAGTGATTGGGTTCCTTGTCCTAATGTTTCATTTGACCGTATCTTTTTGATCAACCAGTTTTGTTAAAAGTTCGATTGAAAGCATTTAAATATGGCTCCCTCCATTAAAAAAAATGTAAACTATGGGCTTCCGTGTGCTATAACACTGTGGTGAGAAAGTATCATCTTCACTGCCACTCAGGTTATTGCAAAGACCTGAAAGATTTGCATTTTACTGTGTCTGTCATATCATGCTTTTCAATGGAATTGATGCTTTTTGTAAGTATGAGTCTTACCAATGATCTAATGGTTTAATACCTTTGAATGTTTTTAATGGCCAAGTTGCTGCTGAATTTGTACCAAATCAGGGGATCAAAAAACTTGCTGTCATCCTTTCAAATTGTATTCTATATCCATTAATGTACCAGTCATCCCAAAGCCTTCATATGGAATGGCTTATCACCCGTGTAGGTCATTCCAAGTTTTGTGAGGAATGCGCCCAAAGTGGCTTTATAAAAGAGATTTGGTTTAGCAGGAATAAGGAGGTCATGACCCTTATTAGTGAGTATCTGTGATAAATTTGGGTGGTTCAAGGTTAAGCCATTCTGATATTAATCCTATTAGCAACAACTCTAAACGTTGAACCCTTAACCACCCACTCTCACCCCACCATATACACAGATAATACTTAGTGAAATATACATGATTTAATGTCTTCCCATAATACTTTACATTTTCTTTAAGGGGGTGATGTGGTAGCTTTGCTCTTTTTAGCTTTACTTTTAAAAGTGCAAAGTCAAAACCCACAAAGGGCCTGAGTAGCAGGCCCTGCTTGGGATAGTGCAGGTAGAAATGAAACAAAGTTGATGTGACAGCCTTTACTTTATTAGCATCAGTCTTCACTAGAGGGTGCCTTTTAAATTCATTTCTCTTTTGAATTAACCATGTCTTTAACTGTTCATCACAGTGGCTGGAGTCCATGTCTTTAAGCATGTATCCAATTTTTTTTAGAAACAAACACACAAATAGTTCTTTTAGTAATTTTTCCTGGAAGTAAAACCAAATTCTGCTATAAATCTGGGATCTTTAATGAATTTCTGAATCATGCATTGCTCTGGAAAATAAGACCTTCTCAGCCTGTGTTAGCTATGAACATGAATGTAGAGGATCATGACTACTAAGATTGTGTTCTCAGCCCTGCTTTGTCTTTTTATTTGTGGCTCTAATCTTAGACCACATTAACTGCTTAAGGCACCGAAGCCATATGGAATGGGGAATGCA
The DNA here is from genome assembly GCA_028646535.1 of Procyon lotor. Lineage (NCBI taxonomy): Eukaryota > Metazoa > Chordata > Mammalia > Carnivora > Procyonidae > Procyon > Procyon lotor. Next base: position 11,134,804 of record CM053619.1, on the reverse strand, counting down.
TTTCTTCAGTGTTTCTCCTAGAGACTTTCCACTTTCTTGGAGTCATGGAGGCAAGTAAGTATCACAGTATTAAGATAATTTGCCCAAATCTGAGTTGTGCCTTTCTTTACTCACAAGGCATGTTTTTTTGTCCTGGTGATCAGTTTGTAAGCCTTCTTACCTCCCAGCTCCTTAATAAAAGCAAAGTGATTGAGTAGGTAATTTTCAAAGTGTCTGCCTGTGTAAATGTATTTGTACTAGTTATGCAGTTCGATAAGATGAACTCAAGTTAATTTCAAATGGGTGGAAACACCTTTTGGTTTTGTTGTATTTTGCTGAACACTTGCTTAGTGTTTGGGATCTTATCCAGTTGAGGAATGCTTGAGCTTCTCACTGGAGGGAATTTGTTTTGGGACTTTGTCATCCTCCAGAAAGGAAACCTAATGTATATTTGGCCCAGTATGATTGATTGGTTAATCTTTGGTAACTTTCACCTGGATGGGATTTGCTGAATTAATGAATATTGAACTTAAAAATCATTATGAGTTGACAAATAAATAAAAGGTAGTCCTTGTGCCTGAGCTTATTGTGTTTCTGAGCTAATACCAGGTTAATCAGTAACCATGACCCTACTCCTCCATTTCCATTTATTCTCAATACTAAATAGTTTTCTTGTTGCCGGAAATGCAGTTGTTGCCAGGTTTTGTCCCTACCGTATTAAAAGGTTCTTGGCTATGAATGTTGTGATGGTGCCCCACCTATGGTTGTCTGGTAGAATTGTTTTTAAAAAATAGCAACTTAATCGCTACTACAAAAAATTCCACTGTGGTTGATGTTCGGTGACTTTCTACCTAGCAACTTTTTGGTAACTCTTTGAGTTTCTGATTTGTTTTACCTGTAGCAGATTCTTTGGGGTGATTAGGGCCCTTGATTAATGTCAACTAAAATTTGGACTTCCAGTTCATAAAGAAGTACTTCCCAACACCCATTCCTCCAATCTTTAGCAATAATTAATTAACATTCCACCTGATTTTTCAGAATTTTGTCCTAGTTGATTTTGATTAGACAGATCATATTATGAAATTTGAAAATAGGCTATCATTTTAAGGCAATTGGATATAAATTATGTAAATATGTACAATTATGACTTTTATACATGGCATAACACGAATGTACTGGCTACATTCTATGCTGGCCATGCGCAGATTTTCTGGAGGTATGACACAATGGTATTTTTTTATGCTCAGAGTAAAAATCAACTTTTCACTTCTCCCATTTTTTCCTAGTGACATTCCCAGGCTCCGAACAATTCTATAGTTTCTTTTCTGAGGTGCCCAACACTCATTCATCTCAAGTGCTTCAGTCTTTGGTTTATTTCATGCACTGTGCCTTCAAAATGAAATTTTTAAAAGGGACTTTAAATGAAGTTGAACAGTAGTTTTAAAGTCAATCTGTGTAATTTATGTGAAATCTAATTGTAACGAGGTCCTTTCTGTTTTTTATATGTAAACAGATCTACTAATCCTGTATAAAAGTTATTTTATGATGTTTGTCTTTCTTTGTGTTTTGTCTCATATCTTTTTTCAAAAGCAATAGACAAGAAAAGATTATTGTCTCAATTTGAAAGTTATGTATTTCGTTTTCCCAACTATACTAGAGGAAAAATAGTAGCAGGCTAGGAATATAGAGTGTCACCTGTAGAGTGTTTTTGTCTTCATGAATTGACTGGTTCTGAAAGCTGAACCAGCTGGTTCTGAAATAATCACATCGTATGGTAGCTAGAGTTCTTTCTGTTTGTGGCTCAGCTAGACTGATACACGTCTAATCACTCCACAACAAATACCACAAAAATGGCCATTGAAAAGTTTATGTGCACATTTCAAACTTGTTTGTTAAAAATTTTGTCCTTTTTCCAAATAAGCTACATTTTATAATGCTTCCTGCTACGTTAGGCACAGTGGTGATGAATTCACCATCCGCTTTCAGTTTTTGTTGCTACTGCTGGTCCAATAGGAACAGGAAAGTGAAGTTATATAAAAAGTTGGGCTCTGCTGACAAGGAACTCATAGTCCAGAGAAATGGAAAGGAGAATAAAGCCATAATTCCATAGTGGTTGGTTCCTCCAAAAAGAAAATCTCTGCTGGAGGGGAACATGGAGATTTGAACATTCACGTTGGAGTTGGCCCAATCTGTGATAGATTCTCAGCTCTCCCATTTGCTTCCTATGTGACCTCGCATTGTACAGGTTTCTTCACATTCTCTAAGTCTTACTTTCTCTACCAGTTAAGAAATAATACCCAATAGGATTGTATTGATATAATACTTGACCCAGAATTGAATGCCCGTGGTAACCAGCATCATTTTCCTTCATTTGCTGTTTTCTGATCTTTTGAAAGAAGAGAGGTATTGATCAAATATATGAAGAAAGGTCTGTTTACAGGTGGTCATTTAATTTAGAAAACATCCCTACACACGAATACTAAAAAAAAAAAAAAAACTATGAAATTTTCCATTATGTAGTCCCATAGATTGTCTATCGCATGGCAGTAAAGTTTTTAGAATTGTGCCAAATGCTTCATATTTGTTTTTAAATGAAAATAGATTGCATTTATGCCTATTCAGTGTAAAGAGCCTTACTTAGCTGTGGCAGGAAGTCTGAATAGTAATAATGGTTCTTTCCCCCTCAATGCAAACATGCAAATATTTTCCTGAGTTTTTGTCAGGAGTTTTCACATAACTGATCAAGAACCTTTCGTTTTGTATCATAAATGGTGATCTATCAATTACGTTTCATTTTTCATGTCTCTAGATGCTGATTGTTCCCAGCAATTTCGCATGATGCTCAGTGCTAACACAATTCAGTTATGAATAAATGCCATTGTGTTAGGGCTTCATCTCTTACTCTCACCTGCAGCTAGAAAGCCAACTGATCGGATGCTGTTAATTGCAGACCTCAGATAAATACCTCAATTATTACCCACAATTTAAAAGCAATGAAATCAGCATATTAAGCCCAACTTTAACATCACAATTTCCACCTACGTTAATCAAAAGAATGTCAAAAACAAGCATGTTACTACTTCTACATTTTCCTATTTTCTATTAACTGTGTAAACAAATGTAGATAAGGCAAGCAAGAATTGGAGCAGAAAATTGTCCAAGTTTCTCTAAACTTGGACAACCTGGACAAGATTGAAGACAGAGGGTGAAAAGATTGAATGTGTGGTCATTGGAAGTGGGAATACATTGAGATGGACACCTCAAATTCAGCAAAGACAATTTATGGGTTCAATTATGAGCAATATAAAGAGTCTGTGATGCAATCAAAGCTGTAGGTGGAAAATAGCAGCAGGTGGAGAAATTTAAGATGAAACGTGGAGAAAGATTGCAGATTAAGTAGAAATTGTTATAACATGGATTACATTCTGTGATTGTCATTGGGGTCATGGGGAGAGATCTAGATTGCTAGATCTGAACCACTACTGTTTTTGAGTAAAGTTGTTTTAATGTTTCTAAATATTGTCACTTACTAGGTATTGTATGATTCCAGCAGAGTTGTTTAAGATCAGACAGGCTTTTGATTTAGCATTTGAAAGATGTGAGGGGCCCATAAGAATCAACCCTAAAGATAGGGAAGGGGATAGGTGGCGAGTGGGCTGATTACGATAATGGATTTTTTTAGAAAATAATTTTAGAATAGTTTTAGATTTACAGAAAACTTGCAAAGATAATACATAGTTGGCAATTGGTTTTTATTTGGAGGATGTGAGTGATAGGAGGGCAACAGAGGAAGGATTGTATATATAGTTTTCTATTCAGCAGGACTTGAAAATGTTTGGAAGGGGCTGGGCACAGCAAATATCGTGTCTAGAATGTAACCATGCATGCATAGCCTACATGATCCAGGTGTCAAGCGATACCTCTAGGTAACTGAGTTAAACTTAGTTCTTCTTAGTGGAAGGTATTTCCATCCTAGATTTGGGGGAGACCCAATGATTTTGCAATGACCAAACATGGGCAAAGATATAGAGAAATAAGACACCACCAATAAGAAAGCAGAAAAAGTCCTATACTGGTTTCAGGTGTTGACGTTATCAGACACTGTAAAACAAACTGTTTTCAAAAAAATAAAAGATAAGCCTGAGACTATCACAGGAAACTATAAAATAACAGAACTTGCCCCAATGAAAGTACAGAAGTTAGGATGCACAGTTCCAATGGCAGATTGGGCACAGAGAAGCAATGACCTTCAAAACAGACCCAAAGAATCTCTCTTATGCAGTGCAGAGACAAAAAGGTAGAAAATAGGAAGGTGAGGGTAAAAGTGTGAACTTAACATAAGACTAACAGATGTCTGATCATCAGAGTCCTAGAAGAAAAAGCATGAAATGTAAACTATTTTGAGACAATGATGCAGAATTTTCCCAAATTGATAAGTGCTATCTATAGATTAAAGAAACTCAATCTAAGTAAGAAAAAGTAAACGCCCACACCTAGACAATCAGTGAAGCTGCTGAGCACCAAAGACAAAGAAAAAAAAAAAAAGTAAAGCAGTTAGAAAATAAATTAACTTAAAAAAATTAGCAGTGAGACTAAATGACTAGACTCACTCTCAACCATGGAAACCAGAGTACAGTAAAAACGATACTTTGAAAGTGCTGGGTAAAATATCAAATAGCTTTCAACATAGAATTCTACATTAAACATACCATTCAGTGGTGCCTGGGTGGCTCAGTAGGTTAAAGCCTCTGCCTTCTGCTCGGGTCATGATCTCAGGGTCCTGGGATGGAGCCCCACATCAGGCTCTCTCTGCTCAGCAGGGATTCCAGACAAAATGGAGTAGATATATTTTTCTTCTATCCCTCCCATTAACCAGAGCAAAAAACCTCATGTATTATCTACAAAACAAGTAAGACTCAGGACAGTGGAGGGAAAAATTCAGACCAGTTAGGGACCTCAGTATCCAAGGAATGATATGTGGTGAATTCCATGGGTTTTCTTTCTGCCTCATAAATCCTACAGTGGGTGTTGCATTATATATCCCATAATGGAAGAGATGCCAAAGAGTGGAGATACAAAAAGCCCAGAAGAAAATACTTCTGTAGCCAAAGGACACAAAAAGGGGCAGCCTACCAAGATGGAATAGTTTTAGACAATAATTGCACTACTCCAGCCAAATGCTACCAAGAAAACTGAGGCCCATCTCTACCCCTTGCAGCAATGGCTGAGCTGAGGACGTAGATTCCACTCTCACCTGGCTGTAAATAAGCCATCTTGGTGGGTGCTGTCAAAGAAAGCCCAGGTTGAGACGCCTGGAAGGCTCAGTTGGTTGACCATCAATGACTTGGTTTCCATTCAGGTCATGATCTCCAAGTCAGGAGATCAAGCCCACCTCTGCTTCCCCTCTTATTGTCCCTTTCCCTCTGCCCCTCACCCCCGCACACTCTGAAATAAATATTAAAAAAGAAGATGATGACGACCCAGGTAAAGACCCAGGACCTCCATCGCAACACAGTGGTTATGAGACCCCCCCCCCGTTATGGTGTCTATGGGTGCCATCTGGGGAAGGGTAACAAGGCACCCCCAATATACCAACTGGGTTATCAACAGAGG
>CM053619.1:11083787-11128712 GCA_028646535.1 Procyon lotor | reverse complement strand
GAAGGCAGACGCTTAACGACTGAGCCACCCAGGCGCCCCAGAACTTCCAATGTTTTTATGCTAATCTCAATCCATAATTTTAAAGATTTGTTCTTCCATCCCTTTATCTCACCTTTAATAATGCATTCTAATGTTTCATATGGACATTTAAAATTTTTTTCATGGGACACCTGAGCAGCTCAGTCAGTTGAGTGTCCAGCTCTTGATTTCAGCTCAGGTCATGATCTCAGGTTGTGGGATCGAGCCCCTGTTGGGCTCCGTGTTCAGTACAGAGTCAGCTTGTCCCTCTCCTTGCCCCACTCCCTCCCTCTCTCAAATAAACAAACAAACAAAATCTTTAAAAAATAAAGCGTTTTCCACAACTGAACACAACTGACAAGATAAATCCATTGAGCATCTAATTAAAACTGAAGACTTTCACTTTTGGACCATCTAATGATACCAATCATTGTCTCATTGGTGATAAATTTATGATACTTACGTTTTATAAGTAATTATTACCTTGTGTTTCATAAACATAGCTATAATATACATTACCATATCATAAACTGATAGGTGTCCTGTGTACTCTGAGAAACATTTTCCTAGAGAACCTTTATTTTATAACAGTAAGTTTTGCAAAAGAAATAATTTCATATTCATTGCATTAAAAAGTTTTGCTCAAAACTAATCAGGGATTATCCAGCCATCAAAGTTATGTTCCTATCCCCAAAAATTATCTGGGTAAATTAATTTTTATTGTTCTGTTTTTTTAATGTTTAGTCTTACGTGCCTTGTAAAACATGTAGGAGTAAAAAAAAATTTTGCCATAATTAGATGTTTTGTAATATTTTTAGTTCTCAGGAACATGTAAATCTTTTGTTTAATATCTGTGTAGACTATTTATGTATGTATTTTCACGTATACATTGAGAACCAGTATAGGGGACAGCTTTTCATATTTAGGCATTTTTGTTCCCCCCAAATTTGTGGGAATTGTTAGAATATAGCCCACTGTAATAACTTGCTTTCTGAAAAACAGTCATTAAACTATTTCCTGATTACCAGCCATGAGTAAGACTCTAAATCAGTCACAGTAGAAGTTAGAAATGAAATTAAAAGACCAACTTAGCCCTCCTGGAGTTTATAATCCAGGTGCTAGAGGAGAGTAAGACGTATATTCAAATTAATATAATACAAAGCAGAATATAATTAATGAAATGAGATATAGTAGTAATAACCGACATCTTAAACTTTTTTGCAATTGTACACTACTTTTCCATATATTACCTCTTTTCTGGCTTCATATAATCTTTTGGTACAGATAGAAATTATTAGTACCATTTTTTAAAACTAGATATTAAGAGACTTGTCTAAGGTCAACTGGCTAGTTAATGATGTGAGTATAGCTCACCTATTTTCAGGGTGCCTGCCTGGCTGTGTCAGAGGAGTGCACAAGTCTTGATCTCGGATTTATAAGTCCAAGCCTCATGTCAGGTGTGGCGATTGCTTAAAAAAAAATCTTAATAAAAGTAAATCATCTGTCTTGTGAGTCCTGTGTGTTCTTGGTTATCTCATGCTGCTTTTCCCTGGGATTTTCTTTCCTTCTGTGCTTTGCAAATCAGCACTGCCTCTCAGCCAGCAGTTCAGTTTTATCAGCATGACCCTCTTTTGTCCTACTATAATGTATGTGCAGTTTCTTGAATTTTTTATTTTTGTTCTTGTTACTTTGAGTAAAGAATAGAAACATGGAAGCGTTGATTGTGACGATAGAAAGCGTTTTCTTGTAAATTTTACTGTAGTTAAGGCCAAGACAGAAATCCTTAAGAATGCCAAAATTGGCAGATCTTAAGCTTCATTTTAGCTCTGTAGGCTCTAGTCGATAGACTACATATACCACTGTGAAGAAAAACATTCCTTGGCAGTAGTTTCTTACCCCAAGGGCTATGTAGTAATCAGTTTAAACCTTTACGTCCACTTGGAGAAAATAAAGATAATAATAGATAATAATAATAATAATAATAGACAAAGACAAGTAAGGTTTTTGTTTAAAACATTGGATTATTCTGATGAAAAATAAAGAATTAGTCCTAAATTAGAGAGGCAGTTATATTTATTTATTGTGGATGTCCTTTTTAGATGAAAATGATCAAACATTTTAGCTTCATTCAAAACTATGGAGAGGCTCAACTTGTCAGCTTTGGATATTTACTAGAGTCAGTTACTTCTGTTTTGCAGTGTCTGCCGGAAATGTTCTTAAATTTTCTCTATTTTATTCCAGGTCATATAAAAGTGGGTCTGGAGTAAACAACAGAAGAACTGAACTATTTTTGAAAGAACATGACCACCTTCGAAAGTAGGTATTATTGTATACATACATACCATGTAGTTTCCCATACTATTTAATTCCTTTATTGACATAACAAACATTTTGTGGTGTTTTTTATGGCAAGTGCTTTATCAGTGCTAACTCATTTAATTCTCCTAACGACCCTATTTGGTAGAAGTGGAATTGTAACTGTTGCAGCTATTAATTAGGAAAGATGTTATGCTATTGAATGTCCAAAATTGACATTCACATCACTTGTTACTTGTAATATATCTTTTATTGCCTTAGTTTCTTGTCTTTAGCAAATTTATCCCTCTAATACATCTGTTCACTACTGTAGATTATGTAGTAATGATGCTGATAATGACATATGTTTGAATGGCTTGTTATCATTTATATATGCCAAGAATCTTTATAAAGAGTAATAGGCCAACAAAAGAAATTATCATATCCAAGAATTCAGAAGAAAATTCCTGAAGACTTGAATGAACTCTATATGTGCTTTAAAACGAGTCACCATATTCTATCCCTTATTTGTGTATGTTTTTCTCTGCAAGCTACTGGTTTCTTTAAAATTTTCTTTGTATTTTGTTGTAGAATGTAAGGGTCAGAAAGTTACTTAACTCAGTTTAGCTTCTAAGCCCTTGAGCAGCTAGTATCCATTATAATTAAATGTTACAAACTATGTTGATATTTGCTGCTGAATGTCATTAATTAGTCATTTTATTTTTCTTTAAAGATCACCACTTTAAAACTTTTTTTTTTTTTAAGATTTTATTTATTTGACAGAGAGAAACGCAGCGAGAGAGGGAACACAAGCAGAGGGAATGGTAGCGGGAGAAGCAGGCCTCCCGCCGAGCAGGGAGCCCGATGCGGGGCTCGATCCCAGGACCCTGGAATCATGACCCGAGCCGAAGGCAGACGCTCAACGACTGAGCCACCCAGGCGCCCCAAGATCACCACTTTAGATCACTTTAGATATAAGGTGTTGTAATCAGGACATGGAAAAATCAAAACCTTTTTCCAGACACCACCTTTTTGCCCCAAGGTCTCTGTAAATGAAATAAAATGTAATTTACTATTTAAAAAAAAAGAGAGGGGTTCTAAAAAAATATTTTTTAATTTAAAAAATTAAAAAGTAGAAGCCTGGGTTCCTCTAGTGTTGGTTATAGTTCTTAGTGTTCTTAATCTATTGAATGTTATTGATTGGCACAAGGGGGCAGTCTTTCCTAGATAATGTTTAGTTTATACTTATACTTTTTGTATTTGATAAAAACCTTAATAAATAAATAATTTTGCATTACATCCAAAGCTATATTAATACAATCTTTAGTTACAGAGTAAATTTAAAGGATAAAATACTCAGCACAAAATAAAGGTTAGATTCCATCGGTTTTTCTCTGTTGTCTCAAAAAGATATTAAAAAGTTAGAAAAGCAGTAGTTGAATTACTTTAAGAATAATTTGTTGCTGGGCGCCTGGGTGGTTCAGGGGGTTAAAGCCTCTCCTTCGGCTCAGGTCATGATCTCAGGGTCCTGAGATTGAGCCCCACATCGGGCTCTCTGCTCAGCAGGGATCCTGCTTCCCCCTCTCTCTCTGCCTGCCTCTCTGCCTACTTGTGATCTCTCTCTGTCAAATAAATAAATAAAATCTTAAAAAAAAAAAAAATAATTTGTTGCTGAAGAGTATACAAGAGTGATTATATAAATGAATATCCTTTATTTCATAATTTTAAAACATACTGCTTATTATAATTGTATATGAAAATTGGCAGTTTTGCATTTGTTTTAATAATTCAAAGAAAACCCATCAGGAGTTTTATATTGTCCATTTTCCAGGAAAAAAATACATCAGTTCAGGGGCATATAACAATCTAGATTATACAAATGATGAGAAGATTGGAAATCAAAAGGTGTTTTCTACTTTTCTTAGTTTTACATATGATATACTTTATATATATTCCTTTCAATATTCTTGTGGAAAAGTTTGTATGTGCTCATTCTATACAGAGAGAAACTGAGACAGGAAGAATTGAATGGAATATGAGCTTTTGATAAATTAGGGAAGTTGCCAAGACTGAAAATAAGTGTTCACTCATTGCTTTCAATATTAGAACATATCTTCCAAATACGTTTTGGAAAAATCAATCTTCTGTGTGTAAATTATGAATATTTGTTAGGTGATAACATAAAATGATGGATGATACGTGTACAAATAATACGGAAAACTTTTTCTGTTTTTTCAATGTTGTCTCTGTCATTGGCTAGTTAAGTGCTTTGAGGAAGAATTGGCAAGATCTTTTCAGAACTTTTTCCATACAAAAACTCTTAAGTGCTCACCATAATAAAGTACTCAATTTAGAAAGCATGGATAATGCAAAAGAGACAATTCAAATCACTCATAAGTACAGATTCTGTAACCATTTTTTACTCATCAGTAGATTGGGAGTCTTTTGCATGTTATTTGATAATTTATTTGTTTTTGCATCTGTTTCATAATACAGATAAATTATGATGTAACTATTTCCCTAATGTTGGCCTTTTGGATTATATTCAGTTTTTACTACTATACATATTGAAGTCTCTACAAATACCCATAATTATTTCCTTATGGTAAATTCCTAGAATTGGAATATATTCATTTGTAAAGCTTTTGATATATTATTGTCGGATTTCCCTCTAAAGGTTTGCTAGAGTCCTATTTGTAGCGTACATTTCCCAGTGCCCTCAGCAACAATATTTTGATTTTTTTAAATTTATGCCAAGATAGGCAAAAATTCTCCAGTAATAGATTTTTTTTTTAAATATAAGGGCTATATGGGACGCCTGGGTGACTCAGTGGGTTTAAAGCCTCTGCCTTCAGCTCAGGTCATGATCTTGGGTCCTGGGATCGAGCCTTGCATTGGGCTCTCTGCTCAGCAGGGAGTCTGCTTCCCCCCTCTCTCTGCCTGCCTCTCTGCCTACTTATAATCTCTCTCTCTCTCTCTCTGTCAAAATAAATAGATAAAAAATCTTTAAAAAAAAATAAGGGATATATTTTCATTAGAAAAAACATAGGTTAAACAGCCAAGCAAAAGCAGCATAAAGTAGTAGTAGTTAAATTAACCTGAAAGTGATTATAGTAACCTATAGTGATTATAGATTATATAGTTCATTTTAACTAATAGGCCATATTTGCTGCTAGGGTAATTTTTATTTTGGCCTTTCATGGATAAAGGTTTTTAATACCCACTAATGAGGTAACTAGTTTGATTTTGTACAGTAGCATTGGACTTTTTATGGCTAGAAGCATATGTAGATTTTTTTTTTTAAGATTTTATTTATTTATCTGACACAGAGAGAGAGAAATCACAAGTAGGCAGAGCTCTCTGCTCAGCCGGGAGCCTGATGCAGGGCTTGATCCCAGGACCCTGAGATCATGACCTGAGCTGAAGGCAGAGGCTTAACCCACTGAGCCACCCAGGCGCCCCGCATATGTAGATTTTTATCTGATTCTTCTTAACATTTTTTATGGTAATGTAAATTTCTACAACTTGTTTCAAAAGTTCATATTTTTGCCTTGAGAAAAAATAAAGCAGTTTTTATAAATGAATGCCAAACTTTAAAAAAAAAAAACCATTCCTGACTTTGTAATTGTTTTTACCAGTTCCCCTTAATACTTTTTGTCTTAAAAGTTAATGTAGGGTGCCTAGGTGGTTCAGTCGGTTGAGTGTCTGCCTTTGCCTTGGGTAATGATCCCAAGGTCCTGGGATCGAGCCTTGCGTGCATCGGGCTCCCGGCTCAGCCTGCTCCTCCCACTCCCCCTGCTTATATTCCCTTTCTTGCAGTGTCTCTCTCTGTCAAATAAATAAATAAAATCTTAAAAAAAAAATTAATGTTAACTATTTTATGAAAGACAATAATTTCTCTTCCTGTGGATAAAGTAGCTTTCATTTTTGACTCATTTTTCTCTGAGTCTGTTTTCAGTACATCAGTCAGAAGATAATGGCTGACTTTGAATTAGTGTCAAGCTTGCAGCTATTTGCTTTTTACTGGACTATAGTGTAGATGTATTTCTATGAGCTTTTTGCTTTCTATTTAGATTGATTTCTCTTTATTTAACCATTCTCTTTCATTGCTCTTTTATGTTTTCCTTTTTGAAAGAAGTGTCTGAATTAGTTTTGTATTTTAAAGTTCTTTTTGGGGGCGCATGGGTGGCTCAGTGGGTTAAAGCCTCTGCCTTCGGCTCAGGTCATGATCTCAGGGTCCTGGGATCGAGCCCCTGCATCAGGCTCTCTGCTCAGCAGGGAGTCTGCTTCCCCTTCTCTTTGTGCCTGCCTCTCTGCCTATTTGTGATCTCTCTCTATCTCTCAAATAAATAAAATCTTTAAAAAAAAAATAAAGTTCTTTCTTTTCCTTAAAGAACTTTTATGATCCTTTACTTTTTTTTATGATCCTTTACTTTTAAAGGATGTAATTTTAACAAACATGTATATACATGTACACACACACACACACACACACACACACACACAATGGGCTTAATTGCCCATTATAGTCAAGATACAGAACATTTCTATCACCCCAAGAAAGTTTTATGGCCTTTTGTAATCAGTTCCTGCCCCCACAATCCCAGGCAACTGCTTACCTGCTTTCTGCCATTGTAGATTATTTTACCTTTTCTAGAACTTCATATAAATGAATTCATACATGGGCTGCCTGGGTGGCTCAGGCATTGAGCGTCTGCCTTCGGCTCAGGTCATGATCCCAGGGTCCTGGGATCGAGCCCCACATTGGGCTTTCTGCTCAGCCAGAAGCCTGCTTTTTCCTCTCACACTCCCCCTACTTCTGTTCCCTCTCTCGCTGTGTCTCTCTCTATCAAATAAATAAAATCTTTAAAAAAATTTTAAAAAAATGAATTCATACAATGTATACCTCTTTACTTAGCATATTGTCGCTAAGATTCATCTCTTTGTTTTTGGTTTTTGTATCAGCAGTCAGTTCCTTTCTGTCACTGAATAATTTCCATTGTATGATATACCTCAGTTTTCAGTTGTTTTCGTTTTGGACTATTACCAAGAAAGCTAGTATGACTTCATAGACAAAACTTAATGTGACTCTATCTTTTCATTTCTCTTGAATATTTACCTGGGAGTTGTATTGGTGGGTTCTAATGGCAATTTTAAGTTTCTATGTTTCATTTTATAGGAAACTGTCAAATGTTTTTAAGTGGTTTTATCATTTTTGCATTCCTGACAGTCCCATATTGAGAGTTCCAGTTGCTTTAAATCCTTGCCAGCATTTGATACTTTCAGTCCTTCTATTTTAGCTAGTCTAATAAATGTGTAATTGTATGTCATCGTTGTTTTAATTTGCACTTCTCTGATGACTAATGATAAGCATCCTTTCACGTGCTTATCAGCCGTTTATTTATCTTCAGTGAAATGTCTGTTTATATATTTTGCCCATTTTTCAATTGGGTTATTTGTCTTTTTACTATTGAGTTTTGTTTGATTTTGTTTTTCTTACTATTCAGTTTTAAAAGATCTTTCTGTATCCTGGATACAAATTCTTTGTCAGAAGTTTTGCAAATATTTTCTTTGAAGCTGTGACTTATCTTTTCATTTTGATTATGGTGACTTCCAAAAGAGCAGAGGTTTTACATTTTGATGAAGCCTAGTTGATCAGTTTTTCTTTTATGGTTCATTTATTTTCAGCATAAGAAATCTTGACCTAAGTGTACAAATATTTTGCCCTTTGTTTTCTAACAAGTTTTATAGTCTTAGTATTTTTACTTCATTTTTTGTGTCTAGTGTGAGTTAAGGTCCATTCATTTATTTATCACATGGATATCATGTTGTTTCAGCACTATTTGTTGAAATTAGGTTGGCACCTTTTGTTGAGAAAAGGTTTATTTCTGAACCCTGTTCTGTTCCATTGACCTACATAGGTCCATCCTTATGCCAATAGCTTAACCGTTGTGGTTACTGTAACTTTATTTTAAGTCTTGAAATGAGGTAATGCTGGTCTTCTTACTTTGTTTTGTATTTTCAGAATTGTTTGGCTCTTCCAGGTCCCTTGCATTGCCATATAAATTTTACAACCAGCTTGTAAAAAAAAAAGCCTGCTGGCATTTTAAATAGGATTACATTGAATCTCTAGAACCATTTGGGAAGAATTGCCATGTTAACAGTAGCAAATCTTCCAACTCAGGAACATGGTATGTTTTTCTGTTTATTTAGGTCTCCCTTTACTTCTTGTAGCATTTTATGGTTTTCACCATGCAGGACTTACACAAATTATGTTAAATTTATCTTTAAACATTTCCTCTTTAGGGGTCTGATTATAAATAGAATTTAAAATTTTTAATTTTCCAATTATTTTGTCTAGTATGAAAAATAATTGATTATTGTATATAACGTCATCCTATGACCTTACTAAATTTACTTATTATATAGTAGTTTCCTTGTAAATCTTTTGGGATTTTCTGTGTATATAGTCCTTTTACCCAAGAATGTAGTTTTATTTCTCCTTTTCTGATCTGTGTTCCTTTTATCCCTTCCCTCATTGCACTGGCTAAAACCACCAACACAGTGCTGGATAGAGCAGTTAGTGCAAATATTCTTGCCCTATTTTGTATTTAGGGAGAAACATTTATCCTGGGGTGCCTGGGTGGCTCAGTGGCTCAAGGCCTCTGCCTTCGGCTCAGGTCATGATCTCAGGGTCCTGGGATCGAGCCCCACAGCGGGCTCTCTGCTCAGCAGGGAGCCTGCTTCCCCCCTCTCTCTGCCTGCCTCTCTGCCTACTTGTGATCTCTCTCTCTCTCTCTGTCAAATAAATAAAAATTTTTTTAAAAATCTTAAACATTTATCCTTTGATATTAGCAGGTTTTGCACATGGAAAACATCAGGTTGAGGAAGAACCTTTCTCTTCCTATACCAAGAGTTGCTCTTTTGGTGGTTGGGTTTTTTTTAGTTTTTTATTTTGAAATAATTTTATACTATAGAGGAATTGCACAAATAGTACAGAGAATTTTTGTATATGCTTCACCCAGCTTTCCTAATGTTAATGTCTTATAGAACCTTAATACAACTATCAAATTCAGCAAATTATCATGCAATAATATTAACTAAACTACAGACTTCATTTACTGGTTCTTCCACTAAAGTTCTTTTTATGTTCCAAGATCCAGATCGGCTCTTATGTTGCATTTAGTCATGTCTTCTTAGTCTCCTCAGATCTGTGACAAAATTGCCTTACCTTAATTGTCAAGAGAAAATGTCAGGTCCCAAGTTAAGGGACATTCTACAAAAATAACCACTGCTCTTAAAGTGTTACGATCCTGACCTTATGCAGTTTTGGCAAGAATACCATGTGATGATGTTGGGCCCCTCTTGGAGCATCAGATCAAGGTGTATATTATGTCAATATGTCTTATTCATATTGTTAATCTAGGTTGCTTAAAGTGGTATCTTTCACGTTTCTCCACTCTAAAATTGTTTCCTATTATAATTAATAAATATAGGGGAAGATGCTTTGAAACTGCAAACACCCTATTTCTCTGCAAACTTTTCCCACTAATTTTAGCATTCCCTAGTGAATCTTGCTTTCCCAGTTATTCCTGGGTTGTTTGCCTGCTGGTGATTTTCTATTTCCAATGGTCCTTGTACATTTAATAGTTGAGATTCTGATGCCCCTTCTCCATCATTTATCTTATTTAATTATTTATTTATCAGTGTAGACTCACGTATAGACTCATGAATATTTGTTTATACTTTGGGTCATAATCCAACACTAGCATTATTTTATTGTTCACATTGTTCCAACTTTGGCCATTGGGAGCTCCTTCCCTTAGCTTCTGTCATTTGACATGCTCTTTTTTTAGTCACTTTCTTTATAGTTTGTTACCAAACTATTTTCCCTGCCTCAGCCCTGGAATTAACCACTTCTCCAAGCAGCATTATTTCCTGCTTTTGGAGAATGGTTCAGAAACTAAGAACTGAGTGCTAATTGTGTTTATTGCCACCAAAGTGTTACTGCTTTTAGACTCTCTCTTGCTTAAAGTGTTTGTCATGGATAGGGTTGAACTTTCTCATATCTTGTTTTGCAGCTATTAAGGTGGTCCATTTTTTTTCCTTCATTGCTGTTATATGGTGAATTACATTGATTATTTTCAAACATTAAAGCAATCTTGATTCCTAGAATAAACCCCACTTTGTCATGAATATTTATTATCCTTTCGATATATTGCTGGATTTATTTTGTTAAGGATTTTTGTATTATGCTTATGAAGAATATCTTTTCTTGAGATGTCTTTGGCCTCATTAAATGAGTTGGGAAATGTCCCCGTTACTATTCGCTGAAAGAGTTTGTACAGGCTTAGTGTTTGTTATTTCTTCCTTAAATGTTTGATGAAATTTAATAGTGAATCTGTCTCAGCCTGGAGTTTTCTTTGTGGGAAGATTTTTAAATTACAAATGCTGTTTCTTTTGGAGATGCAAGACTACGGCTCTGGATTTATCCCTGGGCTGGGGGTGTGGAGGGTTAGGAGGGTTACTCTGATTGACTCAGCTGGTCACAAATCCATCCCTGTGACTTAGAAAGTCTCTTATCAGAAGAGAATGTGGCATATACAGGGCTCCAGAGAAGTTAGCAGTCAACTTAATCACTTCATTTGGGTTTACTCTCTTCTGTATTCCAGGCCATAAACATAGAAATGGTTGGTTTTTTCCTAGTGATATTGAGGTGGACTTTGACTTTAATATTCCATTCTGCCCCTCACTAATAAGCTAAAAGGTTTTTGTGGGCCTGTGGGGCCCTTCACGATCAACCTACTGCCTAAATCTCCAACTTCATCTCCATTCCTTCATCTATATCACTCTTTCCCTTTACTTATTAGGCACCAGCTATACTGGCCTCTATTCATTTCCTTCCCCAGAGATATTAAGCCTTTTCCCTTCTCAGCCTCTTTGTACTTATATTTCGTTCTCTCTGCTTAAAATACTCTTTTCTTAGCTTTTCATATGGCTTCGTCATTAACATCTTTATAGTCTAAGATCACCTGTCACCTCTTCAAAAAGGACTTTTCTAACTCTCTTATCTAAAGTAGACCTTCCCGGGGTGCCTGAGTAGCTCATTTGATTAAGTGTCTGCCTTTGGCTCAGGTCGTGATCCTGGGATAAGTCCCTCATCTGGCACCCTGCTCAGTGGGGAGCCTGCTTCTCCCTCTGCCTCACTTGTCTGTGTGCACTCTCTCTCTTTCTCTCTCTCTCTATGTCAAAAAAATAAATACATAAAATAGACCTTCCTTTTTATTATATAAAAAAGTATTTTTTTGCCTTCTTTCATAGCATTTATGAGAATCTGTAATAATTTGTTGTGGCTTTTTGTTTATTTTTTATTATTATGTGACTCTCCTTAAATGTAAGTTTCATAAGAGTAGGGGACCTGGTTAGTCTAAATCTAGTTCTTGGCAGTGTTGTGTGCCTAGTTCCTGTTATATCAGAGACACTTACTGTTTATCTCTTGTATAAGTGAATGGATGTAAACAGAAGGTATCAATTTTGGTTTCATATACATGTATATGTAGGACACTTGTTTCATTCATCTACTTATTCCCCAAATACTTACTGAGTACATCCTATGTATACTATATCGGTCTAGATGCTATATATACATATGAAATCTGATTTTGAGAACTAAAGAGGATATTATTAATGTGATGAATTATTAAAAATCAAATTCTTCTGTGGTACATACTGACAGGCTTTGGCAAGCATCTCTTATTTATGGATAAGAAACAAGATTCAGAAAGGACATAGGCCAAGCTTTCATAATCTTCAATAATATACTACACCCACATTTCCTAACTTATTTCCATATTTGTCCCACATCATACTGCCTTCCCTGTGACTTGCTTCTTTACGATTTTATTTTTCTTGTATTAGGGATTCAGCATGCATAATGCTCTGCGGTTTGAAGGATCAGCTGCTTTATATTTCTCTTAAAAGCAGGTGACCTGGCCTCTCTGTTTTGGGTGTTTTGGTTTTTTGTAATGGGATTGTAGCTGTCCCCTTATGTTACATGATTTTGGGGAAGAAGGACTTAAGAGTTAAGGCATTTTACAAAGCTGAAAGCACTTAAAAAATCTGAAGAATTTGTTTCACGTAACTTTCCAAATACAATACTGTGTGTAAAGCAAGTTACACTTAAATAAATGGGATCGATTACAGTATTGGGAATTTATTTTGTTTTCATTCCATTGACTTCAGCAGATACGATTGTTATTCTCAGAGATGGCCCACATATCTTATATTGTAGTTGTTGTACACTTAGGTATTACACTTAGGTATTACATATTGGTGAGCAAGTAGAGAATTTTATTGTCAGAGGCTTACCTTTTCTCTGCTGACAATTTTTCTTATGACCTTTCTTAGCCTATGTTTAGGCTATTGGTATTTTGAATTTATTAATTCACCAGGCTTATCATTTAGGTTGGGTGATCCAGAATTGTGGTAGGTGAACTATTTTACGTAGGCATTTTAAAAACAATGATACTGGTTTCATTTTTTGTTTGTTTCATGATTTTGGCCAGATTTCTCTGAGGTCCCTCAGATAGTAAAAGCTGAGATGGAAACCCAGGTTCTCTGATTGTGTTGCTTCTGCAGTGGTGCACTGCCTCTCTAAACCTATTCTTTACAGATTCTATATCATAGAGTTGCTAAGATAATGCATGTAAAAAAGCTTTGTAAACTGTGAGGTATGTCTGTACAAAGCAGAACATATTGAAGGTTTTAGGAGTAAGAAAAGCAAATACTAAAGAAGAAAACCTTTTATAGGCACCATCAATTTACATGTCTTAAATATAATTTGAAATACTTTTGATGCTAGGATAGTCTTTGTGAAATTAAATTCTAATTTTATTAATGGACCGTGACCGTATTTGAAAAGTATGAGACCTATGATCACCATAATTTAGTGACCTTTACAAGGAGCGGCTTTATCCCAAAAGTTTTCGGCGTAATCATGTATACATTTATTGTTTAAAAAATAGCATATGACTCCAATTAAATGATGGTCAGATTATAACATCTGTGAATGGGATAATATTATAGACTTCTGGCATTCAGGATTTGACATTAGCTTTCTCAACTATTTATGAAACCTAAACATTCATGAGATTTTGTTGAGATACACACTTGAACGTTATGAGTGAGGGAGCTGGTATTGAGGAAGTCACTTTGCTAACAAGTATGTATGACCTACATTTACGCTTCATCTTCACTTCTGTATTCATATTTGCTGCTTGTTGTTATTTACTTGGTAACTACCTGAAATGATTTATACATATATATACATATACAGAAAACACCATTATAAAAGTACTGCTAGTGAAGTCATCTTATAAAAAGTGGTGCTCTTAAATAGAAAGATGGGGAGCTTATGGAAGAAACTACATGTATTAGTAGTAGTCATAAATATGGGACTATGCAAAGGTCTGAAGGTAGATCCCTTACCTATCTTAGGGATCTTTCATATAATAGAGTTAAATTTTTAACATATGAAGACTGGTAGAATTTGATCATTTCACTGTGTTATCTGTCATTTCATTTATGGGATATTCTAAAATTACATGTCAAGGCCCCATTTATCCCAGGTGGTGCAATTGTCTGCCATATTGAAATAGATGACAAAGCAAATTAATAGAACCCTAAATAATACTTTTCTTATTTTTATATTCATGTGGTAATATACAGTTTTATAAGGCAAAATAATCTAGTTTGGAGCTTTTTTTTTTTAAGATTTTATTTATTTATTAGAGAAAGAGAGAGAGCACTAGCAGGGGAAGCAGCAGGCAGAGGGAGAGGGAGAAGCAGGGAGCCAGGCGCAGGGCTCATGATCTGAGCCCAAGCAGATGCTCAACCGACTGAGCCACCAGGTGCCTTTCTAGTTTGGAGCTCTTTTTTTCCTTCATTTTTCTTCACCTGGAGCATACTGAAAGCATATATATCTTCAGTTGGTACATGACTTTGTTATACAATAAAACTTGAGTTGGAGATGCTCTGGTATAGTGAGGAATTTTCTCTCTCCAGATATATATTTGCACAATGTGACATACACATCCCCTTTCTGCTCCCCTCCCCACTGTGGAAATTTATAAATTTACTCTGTTAACCCAGATTGATAGTTTATTAATCTAACATGTATCTGTTACTTACTTACTTGTTCATTTATCAAGCATTTAATGAGTGTCTCCTGTGTGCTAGGTACTATGCTAGACTCTAGGGAATCAGATGAATTAGAATCAGCTTTTACTCCTTGGGAATTCATTCTGGTTGGAGAAATAATAAACATAATGATGGTATCTTGTGAAATACTATATTTTTAAAGTATTAAATAAGATTACATATATGGAAAAAACTTTGTAAGCTTTATAAATTTAAGATGTTTTTCCTCCACTGCATAGTACAATGTCTGATAGATCTTAAATGCTTGTTTATTCTTGAATGAATTGATAAAGAACAAAGAACAAGGAAAGCATAATATTATAGTATAAAGAAGAATTAGTTCTGCCCGGATATGTGATGATGGGAAAGGCTTCATAAAGGATGTGACTTTTGAGTTGGACTTTAAAATATAATCAATTTATGTTGAGAATCAGGTAAAGGGATTCCAGGGCAGACAGACAAAGACAAAGACATGAAAGTGCCTTGATCTATATCAACGATGTATGTGTAGGCTTATACAGTTTACAAGATACTTTTGTTTACATTATCTCTTTGAGCCTTATGAAAACTTTGTGTAGTGAATTCATACAGCCAAGCACTTGAAGCCTCAATTAGAACCCAGGGCCTAGGGTTTAAGGGAGAGCAACTAGCCATTTTCTTTGTGGTTTCGTGAATGTCATGATTGCTAGTATTACTGAATTTCTGTGATTATATTTATGAAAGAACTGTTTTCTGGGTTATAAGTAAGTGGGAGAGAAACGTTTGTTTGTTTGTTTTTTAAGATTTTATTTATTTGACAAAGAGAAACACAGCGAGAGGGGGAACACAAACAGAGGGAATGGTAGCGGGAGAAGCAGGCCTCCTGCGGAGCAAGGAGCCCAATGCGGGGCTCGATGCGGGGCTCGATGCGGGGCTCGATGCGGGGCTTGATCCCAGGACCCTGGGATCATCACCTGAGCCAGGACCCTGGGATCATCACCTGAGCCAGGACCCTGGGATCATCACCTGAGCCGAAGGCAGACGCTTAACGACTGAGCCACCCAGGGGCCCTAGTGGGAGAGAAACGTAAAATGAAAAGTGTAGTTCCATTTTTATTTATATAAGGAGATTAGCATGCATTAATACATGAGGGGTTTTTTTAGAGGTTTCAGAAACATTGGAAAATGCTTATTTTTGGAAAATGCTTTACTATTTCATAGATTCTTTGTGACTCAGGTAGTTTTTTGGGATTTTTAGTCTTAAACCATTTATCTAAAGAACAAACAATGTTCATCCCCACACTCTTTCTTAAGCTTTCTGTTTCTGCTATAGTTGAACAAATTTGTTGACATTAAAAAAATATTTTTTAGACCAAAATGTTTGGTTAAAATAGGTTGAGGAGGGAAAAAGAGTAACAAAACTTCTTTACTTATTCTTGATTTCCTGTTGTATACATATTATATGTTGTATGTAATCAAGACAGTGTGGTATTGGTGAAAGAATAAATCCATCAATGGAACAGAATAGAAAGTTCAGAAATTGATGTACACACATATAATCAACTGATCTTTGACAGAGGAACAAAAGCAATTCAGTGGAGAAAAGAGTTTTTCAAAAAGGTTCTAGAACATCTGGATATCCACATGCCATATATATACACACAGAGACACTGATCTTCCACATTTCCCCCAGAATAACTCAACAGATCCTAGACCTAAAAATAAAATACAGAACTATAAAACTTCTAGGAACTTTATAATGTTGGAGAAATCAAGGTGATGTTGGGTTTGGCAGTGAGTTTTTAGATGCAACACCAAAACTCCATCTACGAAAGAAAAAACTGATAAAATGAATTTCATTAAAATTAAACACCTCTGCTTTGCTCTGCCAAAGATACTGTCAAGAAAATGAAAAAAGCCACAGACTCAAAGAAAATATTTGCAAAGCATATATCTGATGGACTGTTCCGAAAATATACAAAGGACTCTTAAAACTCAACAATTAAAAAGTAGGCAAAAGATCAACAGTTCATATGAGAAAATAAGCAGAGGCCAAGTGAGCATA
The DNA here is from genome assembly GCA_028646535.1 of Procyon lotor. Classification (NCBI taxonomy): domain Eukaryota; kingdom Metazoa; phylum Chordata; class Mammalia; order Carnivora; family Procyonidae; genus Procyon; species Procyon lotor. The sequence goes on along the minus strand of CM053619.1, from coordinate 11,112,158 downwards.
TGAAAAAATGTTCAGCATCATGTCATTAAGGAATTGCAAATTAAAGCCACTAGATACCACTATATACCTATTAGAATGGCTAAAATCCAAAACACAGCACCAAATTTTGGCAAGGATGTGGAGCAGTAGGAACTCTCACTCAGAGCTGGTGGAAATATAAAATGGTATAGCCACTTTGGAAGCCAGATTGGCAGCTTCCTTAAAACGCTAAATATAGTCTTACCATATGATCCAACAGTCACGCTCCTAGGTATTTATCTAAATGAATTGAAAACTTACGTCCAAACAAAAACCTGCACACAAATGTTTATAGCACCTTTACTCATAATCATAATTGCCAGAACTTGGAAGCAACCAAGTTGTCCTTCGTAAATGAACAGATAAGCTACAGTACATCCATACAGTGGAATATTATTCAGGGATACAGGAAGTAAGCCAGCAAGCCCCCAAAGACATGGAAGAGCCTTAAATACTCAAAAGAAGCCAGTCTGAAAAGGCTACATACTGTATAATTACAACTATATGATAAAAGGCAAAACTATAGACAGTAGAAAGATCGGCTATTGCCAGGAGTTCAGAGTGGGAAGAGGAGGAAGAGTAAGTAGGCGGAGCACACGGGAGATTTAGGGCCGTGAAACTATTCTGTGTGACACTGTAATGATGGACACATGACATTATGCATTTGTTAAAACCTGTAGGACTGTACAGCAGAGAGTGAACCCTAATGTGTAAACTCTGCATTTTAGTTAATTATCAATATTGGTTCATCAATTGTAATAAATGTACCACACACTAAAAGATATTAATAATAGGGAAGAATGGGTATATGGGAACTCTATACTTTCCACTATTTCTATAAACCTAAAACTCTTCTAAAAAATAAGTCTAATAAGTTTTAAAAAATGGAAAAAGTGACTTTCTAAGAACTCACTGCTAATAATTTAGCTTTACTTTTTTTTCCTCCCTAAATTAGAATTCTGAGTCAGTCAGATGCTTTATTTTTTGTCCTTAGGTACCTTCTAATAATTATAAAACAAAATTTCGATGTCAAATAAACCATAAAAAAAGCAAGTTAAGATATTTCTGGGTCTATTCAGACTGGAAAGAAATAAGCCTCCATATTAACGGAATAGCTATTACGAATAATTTATACTTTCATCTTTGTTTTTCTGTATTTCCAGATGTTATCTGTAAAATAAATGTTAGCACTAGAACAGTTTTTGAAACCTATTGCAGCTGAATTGTATTCACTTAACATATTTTTTAAAAGATTTTATTTATTTATTTATTTGACAGAGAGAGAGATACACACACACAGCGAAGAGAGGGAACACAAGCAGGGGGAGTGAGAGAGGGAGAAGCAGGCTTCCTGCAGGGCAGGGAGCCTGACACGTGGCTGGATCCCAGGGTCCGAGCCAAAGGCAGATGGTTAATGACTGAGCCACCCAGGTGCCCCATTAACATGTTTTAAGACGCTCGCGCCTGGGTGACTCAGTTGGTTGAATGTCCAACTCTAGGTTTTGGCTCAGGTTGTGATCTCAGGGTTGTAAGATTGGGCCCCAAGTCAGGGTCCGCCCTGAGCACAGAGTCTGCTTGAGATTTTTTTTCCTTCCTCCCCTTTCCTCTCCCTCTGCTCCTCCCCCTGCTTGTACTGTGTCTCTCTCTCTCTCCATAAATAAATTACATCTTTAAAAATAGAGACATATATATACACGCAGAAATAAGACAGATCTTAAGGGTCTGCTTAAGTAAAAGACTGCATCACCACAGTATTTGATGTAAATGATATGATTAGTTGGTGACAGCCTCACCAATTGCAGTTTACAAAGAGATCAATTTTAAAATTGTTATTTATTATGTATTTGCTTATATTCTATTTTGCTTTTTCGTTAGGATAAAAGAGGATTCTAATTAGGTGTTACCAATGATTTTGCTAAATTCTTATATTTTGTTGGTTTTAATTGCTTTAAAATATGTGCCTAAAATCCCATTTTTATTCCTGAAATTCATGCCATTTGCAGTATGTGTGTTGGGGGAAATGAATTATTATTAAAAAGAGAATTATTTTAACGTGGCTTTAGTGATTCCTCCGTACAATAATTGGTGATGGAATTTGGCTCATTGTTTTCAGCTAGTTTAAATTGGTCTTGAAAGAAACTGAAACTTGTTGCTTAATTACAGACTCCAAATAACTTATGGAATGCCTCTGAGCTGTTATGAAGTACTAGTTTAAGAAGGATAATTCCACTTGATTGTGTATGTTAAGCCCCAAAGGAAAGCAATTTTAAATTCTACTTTTACTAGATTATGCCTTTTTTTTTTTTTTTTTTTAGATTTATTTATTTGACAGAGAGAGACACGGCCAGAGAGAGAACACAAGCAGGGGGAGTGGGAGAGGGAGAAGCAGGCCTCCCACTGAGCAGGGAGCCTGACGTTGGGGCTCAATCCCAGGACCCTGGGACCGTGACCTGAGCTGAAGGCAGACGCTTAATGACTAAGCCACCCAGGTGCCCCAGATTATGCCATCTTTATGGAGCCCCCTCTGTTGTTGAATTGGTATCCACACTATGGTGTTTATTTAGTGGAGGGCTTAGCTAAATGAGTAAGGACTTGGAGACTTTGGGCAGTCTGAGAAGAAATTTAAAAATCACTGGCCTTCCTCTGTCTATGCCACTAAGGATACTGCAGAGAAGGGAGGACCTCCTTCCTCCATAGGATAGAATATTTGGGATTATAATTTTAGTTTTCTTTATAAGTAAAGCCTATTAAGGTTGGTTTCCTTTTCAGGGGAATCCAGCAAACTGTTTTCTATGACTGCAGTTCAGATAATGCTATGAAATTAGCATTTTATGAGGATAAATTGTGAATTTCAAATATATAAAAAGACCTATCTCAATGAAAATGTATCCTTTTAAGAAAACCTATTGCTGAAAATCTAGTTGTGTACAAAAAAAAAAAAAGAGTGGAGAATGAAGGCATGAGTATTTCGCCTTATAAGATTTTTAATTTGATTTATATAAATAGAATGGTCTTATTACAATTAAAATATGACTTAAACTGGCCAAAATGTTACTTTCAGAAAGGATACCTTTCAAGGAACATACTCAGTACATAAAACAAGGATTGTATCTGTGTGCTTACAAACACCATCAAAGAATTTTCTTTTTTTTTAGAATTTTCTTGCTATGAAATGACACAGATAGTTCATTAGTGGCCATTTCAACCTCACTTCTTCCAATCAAAGTCTAGTAGTCAGGCTGATTAATAAATAAATAAAGCAGTGGACTTTAGTCCTGACAGATAGAAAATAAATGCTACTGTATTTCCAAATCTTACAGAAATCAGGTAATTGTAATAATGAAGTGTGTCTGGCAGATTTTTTGATGATTTGTGTGAAGGGCTTAGCTTTTTATTTTTTCATTGCTGTCTAGGCAGATTCACTTTGAGTTTAGTTAGATAGAAATGTATTTTCCATGCAGTAGTTTCTGTTGGGTCTTTTTTAACACTCATTCACCATTGTGTACTGCTTAAGTTATGTACGTTTATATTGAATCTAACTTGGAATTGGGGTTGTGTTACCATCATGTGATTTCACTCATATGTGGAATTTAAGAAACAAAACAGACGATCTTGGGGAAGGGAGGGAAAAATAAAATAAGACAAAATCAGAAAGGGAGACAAACCATGAAAGTCTCTTAACTATAAGAAACAAACTGAGGGTTGCTGGAGGGGCAGTGGGTGGGGGGAAGAGAGAATTGGGTGATGGGCATTAAGGAAGGCACTGGATTATTGAGCCCTGGGTGTTACATACAAATGCTGAATCACTAAACTCTACCTCTGAAACTAATAATACACTGTATGTTTAAATAAAATTAAATTTGAAAAAGAACAAGACTCTAAATTAAAAAATAACTAGTTTTAAAACTATTTTCCAGAGTATATCTAAATAAAAACTTTAAAATTTTACATTCCTGCTAATAATGTGTGAATGATTTTTCTCACCTGTATTTGTTGTCACTTATGTTTATTTCAGCCTTTCTGATAGTTGTGTAGAGATCTCTCATTGTGACTTCAGTTTCTATTTTCCTAATGGGTAATGATCTTAATGATATTAAACATCTTTCCATGTGCTTATTTGCGGTCTGTCCTCTGGTGAAATGTCTCTTCGTGTCTTTTGCCCATTTTCTAGTGGGCAACCACCCAGGCGCCCCTCTTTCTCTGTCTTGGCTTACCTCACTTAGCATAATGGTGCCATGTTGTTGCAGAGGGCAATATTTCTTTTTTACCACTGAATAATATTTCTTTGTATATATATCACAATTTTTTTTATCCATTCACCTGTTGATGAGCTTAGGTTGTTTCCATATCTTGGCTTTTGTAAATAATGCTGCAGTGAACATGGGGAGTACATGGAGATGCACGTATTTTTTAAATTAGTATTTGTGTTTTCTGTAGTTTGCTTTTTATTTCAGTTCCCAGAAGTGGAATTGCTGGGTCATGTGTTCTATTTTTAGGGTTTTTTTTTTTTTAGGAAATTCTATACTGTCTTCCATAGTGCCTGCACCAGTTTACATTCCACCAGCAGTGCACAAGGTTTCCCTTTTTTCCACATCCTTCCAACACTTGTTATTTCTAATCATTTTTGTAATGGCCATTTTAACAGGCATGAGGTGATACTTTGATTTGCATTTCCCTGATGCTTTATGATGTAGAGCATCTTTCCATCTATCATCTATCTTTTGGCCATTGGTATGTCTTTTTTGGAAAAAATATTTATTCAGGTCTTATGCTATTTTTTATTCAGATTGGGCTTTTGTTTTGTTTTGCTACTGAGTTATAGGAGTTCCATACAAATGTTGGATATTAGCCTCTTATCAGATACATGATTTGCAGATATTTTCTCTCATTCAGTAAGTTGCCTTTTCATTTTGTTCATTGTTTCCTTTGCTGTGCCGAAATTTTTTAGCTTGAAAAAAAATTTTTTTTAGTTTGATGTAGTTCCATTTGTTAATTTTTGCTTTTGTTGTTTTTGGTGTCAGATACAAAAAATCATCACCAAGATCTATCAAGGAGCTTACTGCCTGCATTTTCCTTTTAAAAGTTTTATGGTTTAAAAAAAAAAAAAGTTTTATGGTTTCAGGCCTTATGTTCAAGTCTCCAATCCATTTTGAGTTAATTTGTGTATGGTATAAGGTAGTGTTCCAGTTTCACTCTTTTGCATGTGGCTGTCCAGTTTCCCCAACACCATTTATTGAAGAAACTGTCCTTTCCACATTGTGTATTCTTGGCTCCTTTGTCATAAATTAACTGACTACATATGTGTGGGTATTTCTGGGCTTTCTGTTCTGTTCTGTTGATCCATATCTGTTTTTATGCTAGTATCATACTATTCTAATTACTATACTTTGTAATATATAGTTTGAAATCAGGGAGCATGATCCCTCCAGCTTAGTTTTTCTTTCTCAAGATTGTTGTGGCTATTCAGGGTCTTTTATGATTCTTTATTTATTTATTTATTTTTTATTCCTTTTTATGATTCCTTATTTATTCCTTTTATGATTCCTTACAAATCTTAGGATTGTTTTTGTTTCATTTCTGTAAAAAATGCCATTGGAATTGTGATAGGAATTGCATTGAATCTATATATTGCTCTCGATGATAAGGATATTGTAACAATCTTAGTTCTTCTAATTGATTAGCATGGAATATCTTTCCATTTATTTATGTCTTCTTCAGTGTCTTTAATTAATGTCTTGTTTCCAGTATGTAGCTCTTTCACCTCCTTAAATGTATTCCTAGGTATTTTGTTCTTTCTGATGCAATTGTGAATGGGATTTTCTTAATTTCTCTTTCTGATAGTTCATTATTAGTGTATAGAAACAACAGATTTTTGAGTCATGGGTTTTATATTCTTCAACTTTACTGGATTCATTTATTTATTTATTTTTTAAGATTTTATTTATTTATTTGACAGAGGGAGAGAGACCACAAGTAGGCAGAGAGGCAGGCAGAGAGAGGGGGGAAGCAGGCTTCCTGCTGAGCAGAGAGCCCGATGTGGGGCTCGATCCCAGGATACTGAGATCATGACCTGAGCCGAAGGCAGAGGCTTTAACCCACTGAGCCACCCAGGCGCCCCTGGATTCATTTATTCTAACAGTTTTTTGATTGAGTCTTTAGGGTTTTCTAAATATATAATTACTTAGCTATATATGTCACCTGCACATAGCGACAGTTGCTTCTTTCATTCCAGTTTGGATGCTTTTTATTTCTTTTTCTTGCCCAATTGCTCTGGTTAGGACTTCTAAAACTGTATTAAATAAAAATGGCAAGAGTGGGCATTCTTGGAGCGCCTGGGTGGCTCAGTCGTTAAGCGTCTGCCTTCAGCTCAGGTTATGATCCTAGGGTCCTGGGATCAAGCCCTGCATCAGGCTCCCTGCTTGGCAGGAAACCTGCTTCTCCTTCTCCCACTCCCCCTGCTTGTGGTTCCCTCTCTCACTGCGTCTCTCTCTGTCAAATAAATAAATAAAATCTTTAAAAAAAAAAAAAAGGGGGGGGCGCCTGGGTGGCTCAGTCGTTACGCGTCTGCCTTCGGCCCAGGTCAGATCCCAGGGGCCTGGGATCGAGCCCCACATCGGGCTCTCTGCTCTGCAGGAAGCCTGCTTCTCCCGCTACCATTCCCTCTGCCTGTGTTCCCTCTCTCGCTGTGTTTCTCTCTAAATAAAATCTTTAAAAAAAAAAAAAAAAGTAGGCATCCTTCTTTCTTATCTTAGCTTTCAGCTTTTCATCATAGATGATATTGTGTGCTTGTCATGTATGGGCCTTATATTGAGGTATATTTCCTCTGTACCTGCTTTGTTGAGAGTTTTTATCGTAAATGGTTGTTGAATTTTGTCAGATGCTTTTTCTCCTTCTGTTAAGATGATCATGATTTTTATCTTTCATTTTGTTAGTTTGATGTATTTGGTGACTGATTGTAGATGTTGAGCCACCTTTGCATCTCCGGAATAAATCCCACTTAATCATACTGTATTAATGTATTGATATATTAATAAAACACAATGTATTAATGTACATATACATATTACATATGTAATAATACACAGTGTATTATTTTTTAATGTATTAATTGATGTATTTTTTAATGTATTAAATTTGGTTTGCTGTCATTTTGTTGAAGATTTTTACATCTGTGTTCTTCAGGAATATTGGCCTATACAGTAGTCTCCTCTTATCTGTGGTTTCACTTTTCATGGTTTCAGTTAGTTACCTGTGGTCCTCTGTGGTCCAGAGGCAGGTTACCTTCCTTCTGACATACTGTCAGAAGGTCAGTAGTAGCCTAATGCTACTATTCATTCCCCTCACTTCATCTCATCACATAGGCCTTTTATCACCTCATATTATCACAAAAAGAAGGGTGAGTACAGTACAGTAAGATATTTTGAGAATGAAAGATCACATTCACATCACTGTGATAATAGTATATTGTTACAGTTATTCTATTTTATTCTTAGTTATTGTGATCTCTTACTGTGCATAATTTATAAATTAAACTTTATCATAGGTATGTATGTATAGGAAAAAACGTAGTATACATAGGGTTCAGTACTGTCCATGGTTTCAGGCATTCTCTGGGGGCCTTGAAATGTATCCCTCATGGATAAGGGGAGACTAGCAGAGAGTCTCTTTCACCCACTCCCTCTCCTTCTGCCCCTCCCCCGCTTGTGCTTTCTCTCTCTCTCTCTCTCTCTCTCTCTCTCTCTCACTGTCTCTGTCTCAAATAAATAAATAAAATCTTTTTTAAAAAACTGGTTTGGCGGTGCCTGGATGGCTCAGTCGGTTAAGCGGCTGCCTTCAGCTTGGGTCATGGTCCCAGGGTCCTGGGATTGAGTCCCATGTTAGGCTCCCTGCTCAGTGGGGAGCCTGCTTCTCCCTCTCCCTCTCCCTGCCCCTCCCTCTACTGTGTACTCTCTCTCTCTCTCTCTCAAATAAATAAAATAAAATCAGTTCGCTGAGATTGGCAATGTAATTATTTACTTTCATATTGTACTTCCTGTGTCCTAAAATGTCTTACTTTTTTTTGCCCTTCGATACACTAAAAGGCTCTAATGAGGATAGTCAACCAAACCGTTGTGTTGAACAAGGAAATATTAAGCCAATTCTAGTTAACCACTCCATTTTTTGTGAGTTTATGACCACTTTACCAAGACACCTGTAGGCATGTGTATTGTCTGTCTCCATAGTAAGGTGTGTAGAAGTCACTACCTTATCTTTGCAGCCCCTGTCTGGTGCAGCTCTCTTCCAGGGCACTTCCATACACATTTGTTAACAAGATAAATGCATACTTATCAATAGAATTCACCAGAACAGTGGGTTTATATGGAAATTTATATCAACTTTATGCTTAGTTTTAGAATTAGTCCATAGTTACTGAGAAACTACTGTAATAATAGCAAAAAATACTTAGCATTTACCATGTACCAAGTTCTGTTCTAATCATTCTGTATAAACTTCTCTAATCCTCTTAACAGGTAGGGAGTTTTTGTTTTTTGGTTTTGGTTTTGGTTTTTTTTGCTTGTTTATCATTCCCATTTTACAAGTGAGAAAACTTAACCGTAGAGTAATTTACCTAATGTCAGATAGCTATAAATGGTAAAGACAGCATTCAGAAGCCACATAGTCTGGCTTTTAATTCCTCCACTATCTCTGTAATTTTTGGAAAAAAAAATTTTTTTAAGAGCGGGAAAGGGGTGGGGAGGAGCAGAGGAAGAGGGAGGGAGAGAATCTTAAGCAGGATCCGTGTCCAGCATAGAGCCCAACTCGGGGCTCCATCTCACGACCCTGAGATCATTACCTAAGCCAAAACCAAGAGTCAGACGCTTAACTGACTGAGCCACCCAGGTGCCCCATGTTATTTTTGAAACTCTCTCTCTTTTTTTTTTTTAAAGATCTTAATTTATTTATTTGACAGCACAAGTAGGCAGAGGGAGAAGCAGGTTCTACGATGAGCAGGGAGCCTGATGCGGGACCCCCGGGACCGCAACCTAAGCTGAAGGTAGCCACTTAACCGACTAAGCCACCCAGGAGCCCTACTTTCGAAATTCTTAATCACAGGGCTTATATAAGTTATTTATGACATTTTCTAAAGTTCATCTTTGTCCCCTAATTCCTGCAGTAACTTAGATTTCCTGGTCCACTACTTTGTTATGAAACCTCCTATTATTAGTTGATACAGTGAACTTGGAAATTCTTTTGGAAAGAAATAGTTAGAAAAAAAATATGCAGGTATTCAGTTGAGAACCTGCTGTGCACCTTGCACTCTGCCAAATGGATGCAGACGTCTAGGAGTTAGTTCTGCTTTCTGCTGCAGAGCCGCACCTTTACCCGACTTCTTTCTTTCCACTGTGTGATGCATAAAGACAGATGTTTTACACATCAAAGGTGCATTTAGTGTCTGTATTCACATTCTTGAATTGTAATGTTTGTAGGCTAAAATTTGGTTTCGTTTCCAAAACAAAACAAAAAAATGTTTCCCCAAAATGGGAGGAACTTTAAGGTGTAAATAATTACTACTTATAGGCATAAGAACTGTATTTCCTTATCCTGTCTCAACAAGTTGGTTGTAATTCTTCAGTTTTGAATAGATGGTGGTGACAAGTTTGAGCTGTCTAGATTAAAGAAGTTCCATTTTTTTATGCTGTCATTAAAACTGTTCTGTCTTATGGGGAGGGTATGTGCTATTAAGTGCTGTGAAATGTGTAGGCCCGAAGATTCACAGACATGTACCCTGGGGCAAATAATACATTATATGTTAATAAAAATTAAAAAAAAAAACAAAACAAAAAAAAAACTGTTCTGTCTTAAAAAAAAACCAAAACTGTTCTGTCTTTAATCATCGAGTATCTCTGTGGAAGAAATAGATTTAAGCTAACAAATACAAGTAAGATGAAAATTATATATGTAGATGAGTTAAATTTATTTTAGAGCCCAGAATATTCTCCAGATGCTTTCAAAAGTCCCGGGTATTCTGTTTATATAAGTGGCTGAGAATTTAATCTCTAAAACTGTAGAAAAATTAACTACAAGTTTTAAATGTACTTTAATAATCTCAGAATTTTAATTTCCATTTTATTTGCAGCTCAGATCGTCTGATAGAAGAGACAATAAGGTAGGAAGAAATTTGTGTTTTACTTTAGTGTGTTTTTTGTTTGCTTGCAACATAAATGAACAGATTAGGTTACCCCTGTAACTAGAGTTAAAGTTAATTTATCATTCTTAAAGATAGGAGTTTCACTGGATTGTGATGTATTTTTACTGCATCCTTCCCTTAGCAGAGACATTTGAAGCCCAAAATATTTGTTTCTAGACTTAGGCTGATTTACTTAGGTTAATTTTTCTAATTAATTTATACTCAGTACTTGCAGCTTCAGTTTTTTTCATTCCCACTTTTTAATGGAAAACCATCTTGGACATGTGATTTGCTAAATGTTTTATTTATACCATTTGTGTCGATTAGGTTTCTGTCACAGCAGCTGCAGAAAATCTTCTGCAGTAATATTTAGTATTATCTGTAATAACACTGAAGTAGTTTATTACATAAGGGACATTTATTTGTTGGTTTGAACTGCTTAATTCTGTAGGTTTGGTGAATTTTTAGATGATGTCTAAAAAAGTAAATGAACTAGGTATGATCTCTACAGTTTAGAATTTGGCGATGTCTAAAGCATTTTTCAGGGAAGATATAATGAAGTACATGGAAACATCAACAAACATATGTACCCTTACTGGAGGCTGTGGTATTGTGCTCAAGTGCTTTACATGCTTTATTTTATTTAATTTCTGCAATAACCCATGAAATAAGCACTATGTTCAAAACAAACAAAAAACTAAGGTAAGTGGTCACATGATCGATACACTGTGTTGAGAATTCAGATCCTCAAATCTGAATCTCTTCAATTCTAGAACCAGAGCTCTATCTAAAGGACTACTGTATTTACCACTTTGTAGAAGGAGTACAAGCTTTGGAGTGTGATTTGGTTTGTGCTACTTATCAGATCTCTGATAAGTTCTTGGATAAGTTACTCAGGGCCTTCATTTTGTTATGTGTTTAAAAACAGGGATTGATGATAATACCTACCCTAAAAGATTATTGTGAAGATTAAAGATAATGTGAGGTAAAATGCCTAATACAATGCTGGGCTGATAATAGGTAATCTGTAAGTTGTAGCTGTATTATTAATGCAGACTTTTTTTAAACCTTTTATTTTGATACTTCATATTTCAGAATAATTCCAGTAGTACAAAGAATTCCCATATACCTTTTACTTAGATTCCCCACCTTAACATTTTGCCTCATTGGCTTTTTCACTTTTTTTTTCCTGAACTATTTAAAAATAAATTGCAGACTTAATGCCTCTCTACCACTAAATATTTCATCGTTTATATTTTAAATATGTATTTATATTGATATGGACTCATAGATTCTTATTTTATTCAGTAGGTTATAATGTTTCTATCATTATTTAATAAAGTATAATCTCTTACAATAATAAGCAGTTATCATATCTGGAGAATTTGTTTAAATCACATGCACTGGATTGGCCATCTGAACAAAGTTTTTGCACCATTGCCTAATCGTCAACTGAAGTATTTTCCTTGTGACTCCTTCCCTTTCATCAGCACATAAAGTGAAATCACATTTGCCAAGAATTTTTCACTTAAAGTTTCCCTATTATCCCTTTCCTTTTTTTCTTCCTTTTATTTCTTCCTCTTTCTACCTGATCCTCTTTGGGCCAGACTTCCTTAATTAAGCTTTTCAACTCAAAGCTGGCCTATTTAAGGACTGGTAATTAGGAGTATAAAAATATGGGATACTGGGCACCTGGGTGGCTCAGTCGTTGAGCGTCTGCCTTCGGCTCAGGTCATGATCCCAGAGTCCTGGGCTCGAGCCCCACATCGGGCTCTCTGCTCAGCAGGAAGCCTGCTTCTCCAGCTACCATTCCCTCTGCTTGTGTTCCCTCTCTCGCTGTGTTTCTCTCTGTCAAATAAATAAAAATAAAAATAAAAAAAATCTTTAAAAAAAATAAATAAAAAAAAAATATGGGATACTTCGTAGCTTAGGAGCATTTGAGAACCATTGAATCCCTGCTACTACTATTCTGCCAGTTAAAAAGCAAAAAAAATGTAATTAGAAAGGTTTTTTATTTTATTCTTTCCCTTTATTTAAAAATCTGGTAGATACCACAGGTAAAATTTTATTGACTCTTAAGCTAGTTATAATCATAACTTATAGATAATATACAATTTAAGTGTCAGATAATTACTTTTGCATATTCTATATGTAACAATTTACTTTTTCCTTTTGGAGATTTTAAGAACATGAGCACAACTGAATACAGACTCTGGCATCAATTAATTGAAAAGAACTAATATTTTTAATATTTATTCTTAAGCTTTAAGCATATAACTAATATTGTCTATTGTAGAGAAAGTAAGTGTCTGAGTTTAGTTTACAGAGCAGGTAAGGAAGTTCCAGTAAGCACATCAATGATTTATCATTTTAAAAGCATTATATATTACTTGGAGCTTGTGTTTTGCTTCCGAGTATTTGACCCTTGAAATAACAACCTAGATTTCACTCAGCTTGACTCCAATGATGCAATGAGATGGGAAAGTATGTCTAGATATACTCTGTGTGGTACTGGCAATCATACATATTCAACAAGATAATAACATAATGTATGACTATAATATCCCTTCTCTAAGGAATACAAAGTGCTTTGTGGAAATTATTTTTTAATCTCCTTTATCTCTTCTGAGTCAAAGTGCATGGGAGATGGTGATAGTCCCAGTGTAAAAAACAAAGGCATATATGATTCATAGGTTACCTTCAGAAGCTCAGCCTCACTTTAAATCAAATCGTGTTACTATATACAAAACCGTAATACCCGCTTATAATGTACTTTAAAGTACATTATGAATTTATGTTATAACAACCACACTTTAAATGTATCGTATTCTATCAGAGACGTAATTATGAGTAAGAACTAATGATGCAAAGGGTGTTGTTAGTTTGGACTCTTGTGTTCTTTTTGGTTTTTGGATCTAAAATTCAGTGTAAAGTTAACATTGCCGGCTTCCTTCCATTTTACTCTTGTCTGGTGCTTCTCCAGGCCTGCTCCACTGCACTGGTCCTGGGATGCCCTTTTCCTGTTACCTTCAAATAAACCTCCTTTATTGGATCACCTATTTCTTGAATGTAGTGTCTTCCATTTTCTTAGTTTATTCTCTCATTATGCTGGACCATGTTCTTTAGTAGTTTCCTGAGAAGGAATGGAAGGTACAATTTTGAACTTTTCACATCTATTCTTGATTCATCGTTGAGCTAAGTTAGAGAGGTCTAGGTTAGAAATAATTTTGAAATTTTTGAAGGTGCTATTTTCAGAACTTTTATTTTAAGATTTTATTTATTTATTTGACAGAGAGAGAGCACAGGCAGGGAGGGCGGCAGGCAGAGGGGGAAGCAGGCTCCACCTTGAGCAGGGAGCCCGATCCGGGGCTCAATCCTAGGACCCTGGGATCATGACCTGAGTCAAAGGCAGGGCCTTAACTGACTGAGCCACCCGGGCACCCCTTCAGTATTATTTTTTTTAAGTCCAGTGCCAATTAAGATATCTGGTCCTTGGTAAGTGATGAGCTTTTCTCTTCTGGAAGCTTTTAGGGCATCATTTCCCCCTCCCCCCATTTTTTGGGTGTTTTTTAACCCCCCTCCCCATAGTGAGCTTATCATGCATCCTTCCCAGTTCATTGCACTGGGCATTGGCGGTGGGGGTTCCCTGCCATCTTCAGTTCTGGGAAATTTTCTTAAACCATCATTTTCCCACCTCCTTTTTCACTGTTTTGTTTTCTGGGTTTTGTTTTTAATTTTAAAAGGCAATAAATATGTTGGGTCTTCTGTTGTTCCTGTCTTACCTTTTCTCCATTTTCTGTTTATCTTTTTTTCTCTTTTCTGAGGGGTTTACTCAATTTGTCCTTTCGACACTTCTATTATATTTTAATTTCCACCCTTTTTTAAAATTTATACCAGCTCTTTTCTAAGGGGTGGGTACACTCACACACGCATATACACATGAATATATACATGTATTTATATGTTTCATGGATGTGATGCCTTCTTTTCTCTCTCTGAAGACATTAAATATAATTTGATTTTAGAGTTTCTTGAGCTATTACTGCCTCTGTTTCCTCAGATTCACTTTTCTGTTTGCTGATTGGTTTGTTTGGATCTCTGCCTTTCATTAGAGGCTCTTCTCAAATTTGTAGTAATTCTTGGTTCTTTGTTCATATTTTTTTTCAAAAGATTTTATTTATTTATTTGACAGAGGGGGGGTAAAAGCAGGGGGAGCAGGAGGGAGAGGGAGAAACAGGCTTCCACTGAACAGAGAACCCGATGTGAGGCTTGATTCCAGGACCCTGGGATCATGACCTGAGCCAAAGGCAGACACTTAACCAACTAACCACCTACACATCCCTTTTTTCATATTTAAAGGTGAGGCTCCAAAATCCAGTACTTGGAAGCTCGTTCTGTGTCCATGGCTTGTGGGACACTTGCCAAGTGGTAGGCTTCACAATGGATGATCAGAAGGGGGCCTGGCTGTTTTATTGGGAGCTTCAAAGTGTCAGTATCTCTAAGGTCTCTTCTAATTAGATCTTCCACTGACCTGGGGGCAGTCACCTGACTTCATGGGTCAGGGAAGGTAACGTAGGGGTCTGGCAGTTCCTTGTACAAATTTCTAAGAATTTCCATCTTTAGCCCTGTTCCATGTGAAGTTTTGCCTTCAGAGATATCTGATCCCCTCAATTCTTCATCTTTTCTAGGATCTGGGAAAAACTTTCCTAAATCACTGCTTGAGTCGTAGTGGTACTGAGGCCAGTAACTGCAGCAGATTGGTGCTGATGATGTTATTCAAATTTCTTTTCATTCAGGTGGTGTTCCTGCAATTTTCTTTTCAGTTTTCTTTATTAGAGATATATATTTTAGAAAACTACAGTGTTCTTATTTTAACAATTTGAAAGTAAAATGTATGAAGAAAAAGCTCATCCCCTGGTAGTGTCCCTGCATTCCTGTCCCCTGAGTAACTTGTAGTAACTGGCAGTTGTTAATATCTAATACGCTGTCATACGAACATATACAAAGATGTTTTATTGCTTGAAATGAAAGAGGATTCATACTTTACACGTTCTGTGGCTTGCTGTCGTTCAGTATGTCATAAACACCCCTCCAGGTTAATAGAAATAATACCATCTTATTCTTTTTAATAACCAAATATTATTTCATAGTAAGGTTGTACCAGAATCCGTTAAACCATTCCAAAGTTGTTTCCATTGGGAGACAGGTGTTTTTGTGTGTTTGTCTTTTACTATGCCAAACATTGCTCTACTATATATCCTTTTATCCTCACACACTTTAGTTTCTTCTTTGCCTCCTTCTCAAATCTTGAAATTTCAGTTTTGATTCACCATTTGCTTAGAGCCCTCCCTCTAGCATTTTCCTCCACTAGGATACGGTGTTTCCTGTTCAAAAGTATCTTTGCTCATCTCCCAGACAGGCCAGGCTATAGTGGATGGCCCAGCCTGTTTTTCTTCTTGGGCTGGGCATCGGAGCAGCTGGTGGACCGTCCGCTCTCAGATAATAGGTTCCTCTGGTTGTGCGTAGCAGCCCTTTGCCAGCTGCAGGTACCGGGAGCAGCTCGGCCATCACTGCAGCTCCATCTCCCACTCTCTGGGCTCCTCACGACGCAGTGAAACCTAGGTCTTTGCCCCAGGCTTGAAGAAAAATCTAGTCTTCCCTGCCATCAGTTCCTTGGTTCTTCCCTTGCTTGAGAGAGTATAGCCTACCTAGCTTTCTTCCCTGGAGATTTCCAAAGAACTTGGGATCTCAGATAGACCAGACCCTGCCTTCACATCTGCCTTGTTCTGGTGCTCCTCCGTGGAGGAAATTAGACCAGAGATGAGGTCAGGAGTATGTGCTCTGATCATCAATCTTCCCATCATCTTCATCTCTGTTGCTTTTTTTTTTAATGTCTCATATATTTTCAGAATTACTCAAGAACATTCTGTTTCTGGGGCGCCTGAGTGGCTCAGTGGGTTAAAGCCTCTGCCTTCGGCTCAGGTCATGATCTCAGGGTCCTGGGATCGAGCCCCGCATCGGGCTCTCTGCTCAGCAGGGAGCCTGCTTCTCCCTCTCTCTCTCTGCCTGCCTCTCTGCCTACTTGTGATTTCTGTCAAATAAATAAATAAAATCTTTAAAAAAACAAAACAAAACAAAAAACATTGTTTCTTGCTGTTTCTTATAATATCCGTATCTATTGCACTCCTCTGTGTATTACATATCAAAATGGATGCTGACCCTGCCCTCTAGGTTTCTAATGTCCAGGGAGATAAGGTTCTTGAAAGTAAATCCTGGCAGTGATAGCAAAAAAATATTAACTGGGATTCTTTTAAATAGTACATCACAGTAGTCACATGGAAAAGACTATACAGACTATAGTCTTTGTAAGAGAAGGGACTTTTCCTCATCTCTCTCAGTCATTTAGTGAATGTGTAACCTTCATAGTAAGGTTGTGTCTGGGTTGGAAACTCAGGAAAATGTTGAATGTGTCTCCTAAAATCTGCCTAGTTGGGGTGCCTGGGTGGCTCAGTTGGTTAAGCGTCTGCCTTCAGCTCAGGTCATAATTCCTGTATCAGGCTCTCTGCTCTGCTGGGAGCCTGCTTCTCCCTCTCCCTACCGCTCTCCCTGCTTGTGTTCTCTTTCTCTCTGTCTGTCAGATAAATAAATAAAATCTCGGTGGCTCAGTTCTTCCTTGGGCGTCTGCTTTCAGCTCAGGTCGTGATCCCAGGGTCCTGGGATCAAGTCCCACGTGGGGTTCCCTGCTCGGTGGGAAGCCTGCTTCTCCCTCTCCCACTCCACGTCTTGTATTCCCTCTCTCGCTGTCTCTCTTCAAATAAATAAATAATAGTAAAAATAAAATCTGCCTAATCAGTCCTCAAGTAGAATTCTGGAACATAATCTTTTCATAAATTAAGAACTGGTTATATATGAATATTTCGTGACACTTTTGGTTCTATTTTTATGATCGTAATTTCTACTTCCTTCTCGACAGTTTTCCTGATTAAGGGTATTTGAGTAGTTGACCTCTTTCAAAACCATTTTTTTTGTTTTTTAAGATTTTATTTACTTATTTCAGCAAGAGAGAGATAGAGTACAGAGGGAGAGGGAGAAACAGGACTCAATCGCAGGACCCTGGGATCATGACCTGAGCCGAAGGCAGATGCTTAACTGACTAAGCTACCCAGGCACCCCTTTCAAAACCATTTTAAGAAGCTTTTGTAATAGTGATTTAGTCTGTTATTTCATTTGTTACCTTGGGAAAAAGCACAGGGAATGACCTATTGCTTTGTCCAAAAAGACATCAGAGGATAGCAGTGGGGATGGAGTGGTCATTCGGGAAAAGGACAGCGTGAAGGAGACTTGGGAAATCATTTTTTTTCTGCCCGTGCTTTTAAAGATGATGTTGCTTATCTTAGTTTTCTGTTCACTTTTTAAGGGTCTGATGGATCCATGTAGGATAATTTTAAATGCCAATGTAATTATCTTCTCTTTTCCCCCTTCAGCATTGCTATGGCAACAAAAGAAAATATGACTTCCCAGAGGGGAATGTTGAAGTCGATTCAGAGCAAAATGAATACTTTGGCCAGTATCCTTTTTGAAAGTTTGAAATCTCTAGTTTTTGGCAGGGGGAAGGTGTCTATGCTTTTTTTTTTGGTCAGGTTGCCATCATCAATAGCAGGTGAGGCCATTATTAATTGCGCAGGCATTTGCTTTGGTCTGCAGTGTACAAACTAGGGTCTGAAGACAGTTTGAAATCCTAAGTAAAATACAGTTGTGACTGTTTAAGCCTCTAAAATTGGAAATTTCCCATCTTTTTTTATGTTTCCCAAGTAGGACAGCTAGAGCAGCATGACCCACTTTCCTACCATATCCTACCTACTGCTGCAAAGTAAATTTTAAAATTTACATAATTCACCAGCAACTGATTTATCGAGACCTTAGATTTAGTTCCCACCAATTGACTGATTCTGAGGCGGTTATCACCCTGTGACGAGAGGCTCAGTTACTTCTTCAAAACTCTTCTGGCAAAACTTACTACTCTCCTGAGAGAAGGGGTTTAAAGAGAGAGATGGGGGGGCAGAAAGAGGGAGAGGGAGGGGGCCCCTGCACTGTTCCTCTCCTCACACACCGCCGGCTCCCACCCTGACCTGAAGCCTGGTAGTAATTTTTCAGTTTGGGACCTTGAGCAGTAGGACATTCCCAGCAGGGACATGTGTTTTTTAAAGACTCCCTCAGTGTTATTTTCTTCCCTTTGTATTTCTTCTTACCATTTATTGCTTCTGGACCACACTGATCTCTATTTTTGTGACTCCTGTGACTTTTCACTAAAGAGGCTTCTTCAAATATGACCTTAATAAAGATTTCCCAAAGATCGTTTTCCTGCCGTGAACAGCCTGATCCAGCGGATCAATCTTAGGAAGCGGCGAGATTCACTCATCCTGGGCGGTGTTATCGGCGTGTGCACCATCCTATTGCTGCTGTATGCTTTCCATTGATGGACTGCCTCCGGGGACTCTTGGCGGCCACCACTTTCACACCCTGATCTGGAATAAGGAACCGGAGGAAGGAGAAGTTCATTGTCCTGGTGATTAGCCTGAGCGGCAGGATTAATTCAAGACTGATAGAGGCGGACTCTGTGACGTGGTCAGGGTGAGCTGAAGCCACAGTTTCTCTGTGCTGTCTTTTCTAACACACATTTCCTTCTGTTTTGAGTTTAAAAGAAAAAAAAAAAGTTTCAGTTGCTTTTGTCTTCCCAGGAGGTAAGTAAACCAACCAGAAACAGAGTTTCTGTGCTTCAGGAATAGTATTGAAGGCTGATGACGAGCCAGGTCTTAGAGCTCGACTCCAGAAAACCAGGTTTCTCTGTATCCAAAGACTGCTTTCCTTTTAGCCCCCAGACTGGGTTGTGAATAAAAATAGTTTTTGTGCTTTTATTTTACACTCATGATGAGAAACCACAAGTCATTTCCTGATAAGCTGTACTATAAATTTCTACTCTGTGTCCCTGTTTTGGTATTCAAGGAAAATTACATTTTTCGCAGATTCTTTGAGATGCCAGCAGGTCAGCTTCAACACAGTTGAGGTTGAAACAGAAGACAAACACTGCAAAAAAGCTTTTTTTTTTTTTCCTTCTTTTTGTAAATTGTATGCACACCGGGGGTGACTATATTACTGGAAAAGCATCAAGAATAACAGGCTTTTTTGTCAGTCGTTGTTTTGATTTTTTTTATTTCTTCCACTGGATTAATATTTGCTACTACAAGTAAATGAAATTTCAGTTCTGCCGTATCTGATAAAAGTCATAGCCAGTGTCTGTCATCGCCCCCACCAGTTCCTCATCATGTCAGGATTAACCCTGAGTGAGGAGACAGCTCAGTTTTCAACTGACCTGTTCAACAAGCCACTTGTAAAAAGACATCGACTGAGGGGTCACCGTCCAGATAATTCCATTTGTAAACACTCCATGGTCTAGGAGCAAAAGTTTGAGAACTACTGCCTGATACTAGGAATTCTGGGTTTCATGAAAACCTGTTTATTCCAGATCTGTTAAGATTTTCCAAACATCCAGAGAATGGTTTTACTGTTGAAGGTGCACAGAACAGAATCGCTCTCCGTCTGCACCTGTCCTCTGCTGTCATCCCTGGACCAGTGACAGATATCTTTAAACCAGCCTCCAGAATTGTTTTCAGGTTTAACCATTTCTCCATCTCTGTAAATGTATGACTTGTCTAACTGAATTACCACTGAGAGCTTGAAGACTTCAGCATCTGCACTCCTCACTGAGAAAGAAGGTTGCTCCTCACCATTGGGATTGACTCTGGTATTTATAATCTTGGCTTCAGACTGTGCCCCAGGGAATAAAAGGATATTAGCATGTAGTGCTTACCTGCATCGCAGTGTGTGGGTGGTGACATTCAGGTGAACCGAATCACAGGCTGATGGCTGTGCTAACCCCTGGTCTGGGGCAGAAACTGAGAGGTTTCTCCTTCTGGTGTCAAAGTTTTATTATGTCCTGGGTATGAAAGGCATTTGATACTTTTTTTTTTTTTAACTACGGGGTTTATTTTTCTAAATATGGGACGGTCGATCAGTTACTTGATTGGGGATGCCCTTAAAAGAAGGTCTGAGTTTTCCCAGTGTGAACTTTAAAGGATCAGAGAAGCTCATTTATTAAATTCTCTGTTGGGAGAACAAAACTTCTCTCCCCTGACACTTTATTATTATCTTTGATTTTTCAAAGGGCCTTGATTGGTGGTTGTGCCTCAGCTAGAATTTATGGGACTTTCATTGCTAAATAGTTGGCATTTATAAAATCTGAAGTATCATAAATAAAGTTATTTATTTAATTATACTACCAGTCTTTTTTACTGGTCTGATTATTTGGTACATTCATTAAAGCTGATTATATGAGGGTAAACTGAGGGCCTGAGCTAATTCAGCTTGCTGCACTAGGCAAACACGTACTTTTGATGGGTGTTGAGCCTCTCAGTTAGGGTTATGCTTAAATGAAGTAATAGAATTATGTTGGTTATTTTCGTTATGAAAATAAGCTAGTTCTTCCAAGGAAGTTGAAAAAGCTTGGTGTAGATGTTGGTGTCAGGTAGGTCTGTGTGACTAACCCCCTGGTGCTGTAGCCCATAGTGAGGTGACCCAGGGCGAATGTAGCTAGGATGGGGCTTACCCTCTCCTCTTACGGTTCCCTCATTCGCAGAAACAAGCCCTGGAATAAGGAAATAGAAGTATGCTGGGTCATTTACAAGAAGAGGGTTTGAGTCCCATGATAGCTGATTTGAACTCTTTCAGTTTCATGCCATTTAACTTTTTTTTTTTTTAAAAGCATCTTGGTTTTCTCCCCTTTTCTTCTGCCCTTACAGACCTGCTGGTAGGCTCAAGGGCCAACTGTAAGTTGCTTGTTGGAGGTGGGAGGTCAGAAGGAAGTTGCCTCTTAGGGGAAATTATTCTCCCTCGGCCATTGTCTTATATAATAATGAATCTTTCCCTTGGGATCGTTTTAGTAACCATTCAAAACTTTCCTTTTTACTAAGTATGGAAAACCATGGCAACACAAAGGACAAAATTCCCAAAAGTATACTTCTGAGATTTTGTTTTAATGTGTGCTGGTAACTTTAGGTAAAATGTTTAATTGACTACTGAGTTCAAACCCAGATTTCCAGGTGCTTCAGTTGATCTGTCCTGACTCTCTCTTTATTCTTCTTAGTGTTTTTAAGGATGCTGCAGGATTCCCTGTAACCTGCATTGCTCCCCCTTTATTTTCCTAGTGTTAGAAAAGGGCTTTCTTCCTCCACTATTCCTCTCTCCTTTGTACCCAAATTCACTTTGTATAGAGAATACCTTTTCCCTACTGCAGACCAGGCATGGAAGTCAAATCCTAAGAACTGAGACGAGTGAAGAGAGGAGACATCACGCAGGCACTTTTTATACCTGAAGCCAAATAATACTTTAATTCTTTCCTACCGGATGCTGAATACATCTGAATAGGAAAAAGTACTTATTGAGCCTTTCGATGTCACGACTTTTGGCCTCTATGGAACACCTTGGACTTGCATTCCTGCTGTTGATTTTCTATTTCACTTTAATAATCTCAACCTGATGAAAAGGACTTTAAAGAACTGGACTAACCTTTTTGGTTTTCTAATACCTCACGTTTGATTGTTAGCCAGATGGGATTTCGTAGCAATTGAAATCACGGCACCTCTGACTTGCCGTGGAGGATAAGTGGCCGTGTCTAGGATGACACTAAAGTCTGTGGCAAATGTAGCTAAAGCACAAAAGGATTCCACTCAGAAAAGTAAAAGGATTGCGCTCCATTCTCCTTTTGGGTCAGGGTTGTTTAGCCCGGTCTCTCCTCAGATGCAGAGCTTTTCATCACGGTCTTTATAAACTAAGCCTGTCTTTCTTTTATAAACCTGCATACCCCTAAGCTTCTCTGGGAGAAGAAAATAAGGAAGGACTAAGTGACCGAAGGATGTTCATTGGATAAAAAGCTGAGACAAAGCTGAACCACGTCTTGAGGGATCTTTCTCATTTTCTTTGTGCCTGACATCTCACTTTAGTATCGGAGTGTTTGCATCTGTTCCCGTCCTGCTAGCTCTTAGAGAGGGAGGGGAATCAATTCCAGTCACACTTCACCATGATGAAAGAGGTTTCCTCATGAAAAATGCCAATACAGATTTTTAAAAATCTATTCCAAATGCACTTTCTAATTTTTTTGCTTTTAAAATGGCTTCTTGGAACCAGATTTATTGTATTTGTACTTAATTTCTGTTCTCATCTAAATGTGCATTTTCTGACTGTATAGAAGCAGCTTTGTTATGTAATTTAATAATAAATCAGAAATCTCAACGGTCGTGCCTGTGGTGGTTTGTGTTGAAACGGTACGGTTGAGGCAGTTGGTGATAGCAATTCGGGAATCTAGGGTACCGATAAGTATTTCTCATGATGTCCTAGAGCCCAGGGTGAAGCCCCACAGGTACGGAAAAGCTGCCCCACCGCCTATCATTCCAAATCATCGTAGGAATATGCCACTGGTAACTCAGCCCAAGAAACGAAGGACAGTCTCTTCTCAAAATGTACCTTCAGAAGGTTTGGTGGAAACGTAAAAGTGTAGAGTTTGGCAAGAGACATGGGTTTTTACTCTCCCTAAATAGTGACTTTTTGTCCTCCAGACCACAACTTGATTCTCTACCCTGCCAAGAGAATCTGAAAATCCCTCACGTTCCATTACCTCTCCCAAATGTCCTTCTTATTCCTGTTTTCTGCATGCTTTTCTAAAATAACAGTATAATTGAAATGCATGCACCATAAAATCCACCCTTGTAGAGTGTACCAAGGGGTTTTAGTATATTAGTTGTGCGACTAGTACCACTAACTTCAAACCATTTTCATCACCCCAGAAAGCAGCACTGTCCCCATGAGCGCCCCGCCCGCATCTCTGGCCTTTTTATCCCACCAGACTGTTCTTACTGTTTTGGCCACCCCGGTTTTTTCCTCTCATCCATTCACATGGTTTCCAAAATGCCCCCTTCTTTCTTGAGGTCCTGACCTTCTTTTGGCTACAAACCTGTGCCCAGCCTGTGTGTGTGCACCCTCACGCAGACCTACATAAAATCCAACATCACTCTTAGTGAGGTTAGCCATCCCTCTTACAGATAAGGGGACAAGCCCAGATGGATTCGGTAATTTGCTCAAAATCAGAGTGAACAGTAAAACAACGATTTGAATCTTTGGGGCTTTTTTGATGCCAAACATGGTGCTAGTTCTGCAAAATATAATTTAACTTGTGCTGCATGATGATGAGAGGGGTTAGGAAAGAGCCACCAATTTGGCCTGGTTTTAAAAGTGATACATTTAAATCGCTTTTAAAGTCCTGGAGCTTGATTATTTTCAAGGAATACTAACTAGTGGCTGAGTGCTTAGTAAAGAGGATTCGTTTGTAAATCACTTCCTTTACGAGAACTAATGTAATGCATTGAAGTCATAAAAAAAAAAAAAAAGGTTTTTAGTGGCTTTAATTGGACCAAGCTTTCTGTTCAGCTCTTCCTACCTTCTGGTTTAGAACCTCACAGGTCTTCCTAGAGACGGCCAACTGTGGCAGTGGTGTGCTGTGTTTTCCTTTCTGGGTGGAATGGCTTTCATGGGCTGCCACTCCTAGGGAACCTGCCCTTTCCTTGGGAAAGGATCTGAGGCCCTGGCCCAGCATGCCTTGTCTGATGGCAGGGATGCCTAGAATTTAATTTTTTTAAAAAAAGAAAAGGGGAGGGGCGCCTGGGTGGCTCAGTGGGTTAAAGCCTCTGCTCAAGTCATGATCTCCGGGTCCTGGGATCGAGCCCCGCATCGGGCTCTCTGCTCAGCGGGGAGCCTGCTTCCCCCTCTCTCTCTGCCTGCCTCTCTGCCTACTTGTCATCTCTCTCTCTCTGTCAAATAAATAAATTTAAAAAAAAGAAAAGGTGGCTGGAGAATCTCACTGAAGACGTTTATTATCGAGACATTTTCTCTGGCTTCTCCACAGCAAAAGCCAGGAGAAAAGTCTGTTCCTCCCCCTGAAGATGCAGATTTGCTGGCTGAGTTGGGACAGAGAGGAATGCACTTTAGCCTGATGCCTTCCGCTCCGCCGGCTAAGATTCCCCACCTTGGCAGAGCTCCTCAGCTTGCAGAGCTCTTTACTACTAACTCTCTGGAAACACTTAAAAGCTAAGATCAGGTGCTGAAAATCAACTGCTTAGAGGAATCCCAGAGATCGCTTGACGATGTTCTGCTGCTCTCATCAAATTATTGTCTAATTTGTTATCCTGATCTCTGGTATTCAGTTTCCCTCCTTTGGGATACAAAGCTCTTAGGAAATTGTCACTTTCTCTTAATTAGTGCATTTCTTTTCGATATTCTCAAGCATCCAATTAGTTCATGCTTTTACTGGTGAAATTGCTTACAGCTTGACGGAGAGCAGGAAAATAGGATTGGTTATTACTTTTAAATCACTGCTGAAAAAGTATGGTTTAAACATAATCATTTCCCCCAAAGTGATGAGTTATTTCTAAATTCATACGATTCTCCCGGATGTATGTACACTCACGGATAATGCGCTAAGAATATGGCATTTGTGTTTTTCACTCTGGAATAAGTCCTCAGTCCCCACCTTGTCCTCTTCTGTCCCCTGTTGCATGCCCCACAAGCTGGGGCCCTACTGTTCATTGCTAACTGCATGTGCCAGTCCTGAGCTGGGTTGTCCTGCCTCCCATCTAACCCCTTTCAACGTGCTCTGCACACAGCTGCCTAGTTTATCTCCCTGAACGACTTCCAACCTCTCGTTGCTCTGTTCCAAATAGCCGGCAGCTCCCGATTATGTTTGCCAGTGCGGGGCGCGGTGGCCGGTGAGGCCGCTCGGCAGCCAGAGTCCCTACCCCACCCCAACAACCACCAGCCCGCCCTCATAAGCTGCTCGCTGCAGGGCTGCCTAATGCGGGAGGAAGAACAAAAGTCCTGTGTTCTGCCGCTGGATCGGACACTTCTGGGCCATGGGCAGAGTCACTACACCGCTCTTGGCTCAGCTTGCTTATCTGCAAAATGGACTCCTAGCAACTTGACGCAGTTGTAAAGATGGAATCAAGTAGAAGAGAACAACGGTACAAAATTCCTCAGAACGTTCTCCAGAAACAATGGCGGGGGGGGAGGGGGGCAGTTTTCCATTAGACTGCAAGTCCCTGGGGGGCCAGGCAGTGTTCTTAACATCATGTGCATGAACTTTTGCAGAAACTGTCACGCAACTCTTCCAAATTCAGTGAAATCTGACTCAGAGCCCCACCGTCCGGGGCTTAGGAAAGAAAAGGAGGGGAGGAAGAAGGGAAGGAAGAAAGGAAAGAAGGAAGGAAGAAAGAGAAAGAAAATAAAATAATCTTGGCCATAATTGAACTGCCTTCCTTTGCCTCTGGGTTGTGCAAAGCTTCCAAGAGTCTTTCAACGTCCAGAACATTGGGGGCGGGCGCTCTGATCCACGCTGAGCCCCACAATACGTTCACTATCTGAGCCCACAGTCCTCCTTGAAGCCCTCTCACCTTTGGGCACGGGGATCTTGGCCAAAGTGCTCCTGGGCCTGCGGCTCAGCCTCCCCGGTGCAGCCCAAGCCACAGCCATTCCCCTGAGGTGGGAGCACTGTGGGGATGGGGACGCTGGCAGAGCGTGCGGCCCAGCCGATACCAGTGACCACCCCCCCACCCATCCCCCCTCTGCCAGCCTGCTCTGTGCTCTCACAGTTCCCTGGCTCTTCCCACCTTCCTCTTGCCCCGCCCCTCCCAGGATGAGACCCCACTGTCTCAGACTCGGACTGTCGGACTGTCGAGGTCTCTGGGGGGCTGGTGAGGTGAAAGGATGGGATGCTGACTCCCTCAGGCGCTCCTCCCCCCCTCCCCCCACCGTAGCCCCAATACCGGGCACAAGGTAGGCATTAAGTGCTTGTTGAGTAAATGGAGGAAGGAATTAAAACAAAACAAAACGAAAAAAAACACCACAGAGTTCTAACACGGATTTGCTGTGTCTGGAAGCCCAGCTCTCAGGGCTAGTCCTGCCCCGTGTCTTCTTGTCCCCGGGGCGGCTCAGAGCGAGGGGCTCCCAGAGCACCCTGTGATTTGCCCGCTCCTGAGGGCTGGGGACTACAGCGTCCGAGTCCTTCCAGGCCCCTCCCTCACGGGACATTTGGAAGTGTCTGGAGACATCTTTGGTTGTCACAACTGCGGCGGTTCGTGGCTAGAGGCACACACGGCGCACAGGACGGCCACCCCCGCCGGTGGGCAAAGAATCATCCAACCCTAAGAGCCATGCTGAGAAACCCTGGCTCAAACTGAGTTCACATTAAAGTTGACAGCATCCCTCCAGGGATGCAAATTACTCAGAGGTCCCCTAACCACCAGATTCCTCCTCACTGCCCTTGACTGGTTCCAGGTGCTTATAGGACAGAGCTGGCACACGTGATCTTCTCCGCCCCTCGTCCTGCCTTTCCCTCCGGCTTCACCTCATCCCTTCCTCAGCCCTGCAGCATACACACTGTCACCGTCCCCGAGTGACTTCATGTGCCAAGGGCTTTGTAAAGTTCCTCCTTTGGAATGAATGACCTCCTTTCCAAGCCTGCCTGTGAAACACGCCCTGCTTGTTTGAAAACCCTACCTGTGGGAAGCAACTGCCTAATGGGTATGGGGCTTCTTTTTGGGGTGAGGCACTGTTTCAGAACTACGTAGAGGTAGTGGGAGACCAATTATGTGAATGTGCTAAAAGCCATTGAACTGTACACTTCAAAGCGATCTGCCTTGGGGCACGTGGTTAAATCGGTTAAGCTTAGTTGGCTTAGTCGGTTAAGCATCTGCCTTCGGCTCAGGTCATGATCCCAGGGTCCTGGGATCAAGCCCCACACTGGGCTCCCTTCTCAGTGGAGACTGCCCTCTCCCCCGCTCATGCTCACTCTCTCCCCCTCTCACTCTCGCAAAAATAAACAAATAAATCTTTAAAAAGGTGAACAATTTGATCACCATAATCAAGATAGGAGACATATCCATCATCCCCCAAAGTTTCCTTGTGCCCCTTTGTAAGTCCTTCCCTCTAACCTCTCCCCACTCCCTCATCCCCAAGCAACCACCGCTCTGCTCTCTGTGTAGATTAGTTGACATCTTCTAAAGGTTTATATAAGTGGCATCATACAATATGTACCCTTTTGGAGTGGGCCTGGCTTCTTAGCGTAATTATTTTGAGATGCATCCATGTTGTGTGTACTGATAGACCATTTCCTTTCTTCTTGCTAAAGAGTATTCCATTGTTTGAATGTAGCACCATGTGCTCGTCCACTCTGTTGCTGGACGTTTGGGTTGTTCCCAGTTTGGGACCATTACAAATAAACCTGCTGTGAACACTCACACACCTGTCTGTGTCTGGGCATACATTTCCCTTTCTCTTGGGTAAATACCTAGGAGTGGAAGGCCTGGCTTACCTTTTTAAGAAATTGCCAAGTTTTCCAAAGTGTACCATTTAATATATTTTTTTCAATTTTATTTATGTACCTGTCAGAGAGAGAGAGGAAGCACAAGCAAGAGGAGGAGCAGAGAGAGAGGGGGAAGCAGGCTCCCCGCTGAGCAGAGAGCCCGATGCGGGGCTCGATCCCAGGACCCTGAGATCACGACCTGAGCCGAAGGCAGAGGCTTTAACCCCCTGAGCCACCCAGGCGCTCCCACAAACAAGGTTTTCTCTCCGTAGGCCAGCTTCAGCAGGGAAGAGGAGGAAATGAACAAGCTGGAACGATATTCACTTAAACGTAAATACAAAGCAGGGCGCCTCGGTGGCTCAGTGGGTTAAGCATCTGCCTTGGGCTCAGGTCATGATCCTGGGGTCCTGGGATCGAGCCCCGAGTCGGGCTCTCTGCTCAGCGGGGAGCCTGCTTCCCCCTCTCTCTCTGCCTACTTGTGATCTCTCTCTCTGTCATTAAATAAATAAATAAATAATCTTTAAAAAAAAGAAAACCTTGTCTGTGATAGAAGATTTGGTAAAGTTTCCTTCCCACAGCCTGCTTCCCCCTTCCAACTCCGGTTCCCACCTGGGACATGACTTAGATTTGTAGGTTTTCTGATCCAGGGGAGGTGACTGCCTCGTCCAAGGCCATGCCCTTTTGAGAAAGCAACAGTGAATTAATAAGAAATGCTTTATCTTCT
>CM053619.1:11041586-11083287 GCA_028646535.1 Procyon lotor | reverse complement strand
AAAAAGAAAACCTTGTCTGTGATAGAAGATTTGGTAAAGTTTCCTTCCCACAGCCTGCTTCCCCCTTCCAACTCCGGTTCCCACCTGGGACATGACTTAGATTTGTAGGTTTTCTGATCCAGGGGAGGTGACTGCCTCGTCCAAGGCCATGCCCTTTTGAGAAAGCAACAGTGAATTAATAAGAAATGCTTTATCTTCTAAGAGCTCTTTGTAACTATCCTGGTCCTGCTCTTTGATCCAACCCACTAATTAGTTCATAAAAATTTCACATAAACTAAAATTCATCTCCTAGGCGGGGCTGGGCTCTATCAGATGAATATTTAACTCCAAGGAAGCACGGACCTTTGCCTTAAAGAAGTTCTTGATTGTAGGGAAGGATCTACACTGTTGTCATTATCTGAATGTCATCGACATTTTATTTCTGCCTAAAACTCTCTGTATTCCTCTGTTGAAAGCACGAAATTCTTATGGATCAGTTCACTTGTTCATTCATCATCTGAGGGTTTTTGTATTACTTTTCTCCTGACAAAAGAAATGTGCATTGATTATGGAAATAAGGATCGAATAGAAAAATTCAAAGAAAATAAAAATTCCCTGTTTCACCAACATTCCATGATAATGGCTAACCCTTGAAATGTTTTTCATTTTTGAAACTATCTGAACACTTAACGTGCATATATTTTTCTAAAGTTGGGATCATGTGGTACATATTATCAGATGTTTTCAGGGAGTAGAGCCTACACAGCTTCTATATCATTACATTTGCATCTTCAGCATACTCTGCCGTGGCAGCTCTGAATTTCATTAGGCAGACACCCAACTTCTGATTGTTCAATTATACAAATACAGACAACACCCTATTTTTCTTTAATTTTTTATTTTACTTATTTATTTTTGAGAGAGAGAGCACAAGCAGGGGATGGGGGCAGAGGGAGAGGAAGAGAGAATTCCAAACGCACTCCATGCCCAGCACGGATCCCAATGTCGGGCTCAATCTCACCACCCTGAGATCATGACCTGAGCTGAGATCAAGAGTTGGAAACTTGGGGCGCCTGGGTGGCTCAGTCGTTAAGCTCTGCCTTCGGCTCAGGTCATGATCCCAGGGTCCTGGGATCAAGCCCCGCATCGGGCTCTCTGCGCGGCAGGGAGCCTGCTTCTCCCACTACCATTCCCTCTGCTTCTGTTCCCTCTCTCGCTGTGTTTCTCTCTATCAATTAAATAAAATCTTTAAAAAAAAAAAAAAGAGTTGGAAACTTAACTGACCGAGCCACCCAGGGGCCCCACCAACACCCTATTTTTTAAATCTAAAGTGGTTTCCAGTTTTTACCCCATTATAGACAACAGAGCAACACTTGATTTTTCTTTTTAGAAATCTTTATTATTTTTATTATTATTTTTTATTAACGTATAATGTATTATTTGCCCCAGGGTATGTATCTGTGAATCATCAGGCTTACACATCAGCACTCACCATAGGACATACCCTCCCCAATGTCCATAACCCAGCCACCCTATCCCTACCCCCATACCTGCCAGCAACCCTCAGTTTGTTTTGTGAGTTTAAGAGTCTCTTATGGTTTGTCTCTTTTTAAAAATCTTGAAAGAAGGAAACTTTCTGCCAATTCTCAAGACATCTGCCGTCTCTTGGCTTCTTTCTGGGTGTCTGTGTGTGTGTGCATGTGTGTGCATGTGTGTATGTGTGTGTTTTGAATTGGACCTAAATGAGCTCTCCAATTTTCCATGAAGAATGTCCAGGCTATTTCTCGTGGATATAAGAAAGAGGGATCCCAAGGAGGATGATGCCAGAGTAGAGAGAGCAGCACTCGCCTAATTAGAATGGGCCAGGAATAGTTTTCATGGAAGAAGGGCTGCAGAGAACTAAATATCCTCTCCTGGAAGGTTCCCTTTAAAACTCTAAGTCTCCGGATGCCTGGGTGGCTCAGTCAGTTGAGCATCCAACTGTTGATTTGGGCTCAGGTCATGACCTCAGGGTGATGGGATCGAGCCCTACTTTGGGATCCACACTCGGCAGAGAGTCTGCTGGAGATCTCTCTTTCTCTCTCTCCTTCTGCTCCTCCTCTTGCTCACTTGCTATCTCAGATGAGTAAATAAATCTTTTTAAAATAAATAAACAAAACTCTAAGTCTCATGGTCATTGCTTGTTCTTTGGAACACTCCCCTCCTAGATATAGATAGATATAGATATAGATATAGATATAGATATAGATATAGATATAGATAGAGTTATTTGCCATATCTACCCCAGTTGGACTTGGGGTGGAGCCTAGACATTGGAATTTTGTTTTCATCTCTCTAGATGACTCCAGCTTGCCATCAGGGCTGAGAGAACCTCTGCTTTTACGGCTTCTCACTCCTTCAGGGAGGCTTGAGTCGCTGCCCTTGGTGCTGAATCTCTTCAGGCCACAGGCTACTCTCAGGGAGTCCCCACTTCCCACTTGGCTCTGCCAAAGTCATAAGCAACTGTTTCAGAAATGCTGATGCACAGAGGAAACAGTATCCCAGCTGGCTCTTGGTGATTAGGGTAAAAGATCAGCATTTCCATACAGCGACATGCACCTCCCCAGACAGCCAATTAGCCACAGAAACAGCAGACACTGCCTAAAGGAGCTCTTTCAGGGCTGAGCTTTTAATGCCCAGAAGCACATTAGGTAGCTAAACAACACTGTATTCACATCAGGCAGCACCATCTTGCTTCGGGTCGCAGTATTTGCTTCCTGGAGAAAGGGGGCCTCGCCTTGGAGCTGGAACTTGGTAGCACCTGGATAGATGGAGAAGAGGGAGGGGCGTCCCTTGGATTCTGGGGACACACACGGCTGTGGAGGAGGGGACGTTAGACCCAGAGTCAGAAGATGTGGGTTTGAATCTCCTCACTACTTTTGTCTAGCAGCAGGACCGTGCAATTAATCCAGCTAATGGTCAATTCCTTGTCTATAAAACGAGGATAAAGACAGGTGCCATAATCATGCACTAATTACGTTGTCAGGGTTACGGGAGGTAACGTTCATGAGCATATCAACAAATCCAGGCGTGCGGGGCTGACCTGACACAAGAGAGATTTTTGAGTTTGTACTAATGGTCAGAAACCAGGCTTCTTATGCTTCCTCAGTCCCCACTCCTGCTGCTGTTGGGGGGGAGAGAATACGCAGTGGATGGCGGCTAGCAGCCATCTTCAACAGTGGTAAGAACAGCTAAGGGGGAGAAATGTGAGATCTATGTGGTGGTAGGGGCCAGACGGCAATCAGGAGTCTAACAAGCCCTCCAGGTGGTTCTAATGCACACAAATAACTGAGAACCATTGCTCTGGACGTTTCTTTGTATGAATACCCACATTCTGTTCAGCCATCCTACTGTGGGTGGATAATTGTCAGTTTAGACCTATTACAAAATGGGCTGCTCTGAACATTCTTGAACATGGGTTTTGGGACACATATGTACACTTTTCTGTTGGTTATGGATACCTAGGAGTAGCGTTATTGGATTATAGGTTTATACATATATTTAGAATACTTACCTTTAGGATATACTGTCACAGTTTTCCAAAATGATTCCACCAGTTCCCATTCCCGCCAACAACGTATGAATATTCCAGTTTCCACATCCTCACAGACACTTGGCATTATCAGTCTGAATTTGCATATGATCCAGCAACTCCGTTTGTGGGTATATGGCCCCAAAGAATTGAAATCGGGGTCTCTAAGAGTTACGTGGATGCTGATGTTCATAGCATTATTCACAATAAGCAAAAGGTGGACGAAATCCAAGTATCTATTTTTTAAAGATATTATTCATTTATTTGACAGAGAGGAGAGAGAACACAAGTAGGCAGAGAGGCAGGTAGAGAGGGAGGGGGAAGCAGGCTCCCCGCTGAGCAGAGAGCCCGATACGGGGCTCAATCCCAGGACCCTGAGATCATGACCTGAGCCGAAGGCAGAGGCTTTAACCCACAGAGCCACCCAGGTGCCCCTCCATGGATCTACTGATGGATGAATGGATCAACAAAATGTGCTATGTATGTCTCATGGAATATTATTCAGCCCTAAAAAGGAAAGAAATCCTAACACCTGCAACAACATGGATGAACCTTGAGAACATTAGGCTTAGAGAAGCCAGTGACAAAAAGACAAACACCGTATGGTTCCCTATATTATATGAGGCACGTAGAGCAGTCGAATTCTTAGAGACGGAAAATAGAATAGAAAATATGTAGTTGCCAGGGGACTCGGGGGGGGGGGGGGGGGCAACGTGGAGTTAGTGCTTAGTGGGAGCAGGGTTTGCGTTTTGCAAGATGAACGGAGTTCTGGAGACGGATGGTGGCGGCGGCTGCAAAGATGTGAATGTATTTAACACGGCTTACTGAACCGTACACGTAAAAATGAGTAAGAGGGATGCTTGCTAAAATTGGAATAAGGAGGGGGGTAGGGATAGGGTGGCTGGGTTATGGACATTGGGGAGGGTATGTGCTATGGTAAGTGCGGTGAAATGGGTAAGCCCGATGATTCACAGACCTGTACCCTGGGGCAAATAATATATGTTAATTTTTTAAAAAGGAAAAAAACTGTCACTAAAATAATTAATAATAATAATAATAAAATTGGAATAAGGGAAGATGGGCATGTCCCTGGTGCAAGGATGATATGCAAATTCATGAAGCATTCCATTTCTTTTCAAATGAGTAAGATGGTAAACTTTATGTTACATATATTTTATCACAATTAAAAATGAAGACTAAACACTGTGGGCTTAAAACTGAGGATGGAGTCTCTGCTGTCAGGGTTGAAGCCCAAGATGTCGTTTTCATTCTGCAGTGCTCCTGGCTGTGTGTCATCAGAGTAACTTGGACATTTATAAACGTTTGGGTTCTCATCTGTAAAATGGGAAAACTAATTCCCCTTTAAAAGAGGTTGTCACAGGGATCAGATGAGTATATGTGAAAGAAAGTGGTACATGGTAGATGTTCGGTAAATGTTAGTTGAATGTGAGGTGTCCATCTAAACTAGAGCTTCTGGGTGGGAAATGAAGGATCTTAGGATTTGTCCCAGGTAACTGGCATTAAGAAGGAGACTGAAGTTGTTGTTTTTTTAAAGATAAAATCATTAGAGAGAGAGAGAGCACAAGCAGGGGGAGCAGCAGGCAGAGGGACAAGCAGACTCCCTGCTGAGCAAGAAGCCCGATGCAGGACTTGATCTCAAGACCCTGGGATCATGACCTGAGCTGAAGGCAGATATTTAACCTACGGAGCCACCCAGGCATCCCCGGGAGACTAAAGTTTTTAGTGAAAATGAAAATCTGGGGGTGCCTGGGTGGCTCCGTGGGTTAAAGCCTCTGCCTTCGGCTCAGGTCATGATCTCAGGGTCCTGGGATTGAGCCCCGCGTCGGGCTCCTTGCTCAGCAGGAAGCCTGCTTCTCCCACTACCATTCCCTCTGCTTGTGTTCCCTCTCTCACTGTGTTTCTCTCTGTCAAATAAATAAAATCTTAAAAAAACAAAAAAGAAAGAAAATGAAAATCTGCAGTTTGCTATTTAACTCATTTGTGTGCTCTACTAACCATCTGTAAAGGGGGTGACTTCATGTCTATTCTCTCCAAACACATGCCCCTGTCCCCAGATGGAGGGTTTTCTTAATTTCTGCCTCACTGAATTCCTTCTCTGAGGCAGGAGAAGGCTCAAGGGAGGTGGTTTTCCTTCCCTGCCGGACCAACCATCCCCCTGAGAATGAGCCTCCAGGGCTGAGCTTCCCCCAACCATACCCCCCACCTCCCGTACTCCCGATCTGCCCTGGGGAGATTTCCCCCAGCAAGGGACGCATCCTGGGACAGAGGGCTCTCGGGACTGCAGCTGCTGAAGCATGCGTTTCTCAAGGAGGCTCCTCGGGCAGGCAGGACTTTGCCCTTGTTGTGGGTGAGCCATTTAGAGCTGCCCCAGGGGCCAGAACTGGGCTGGAGGGAACATTTAGGAACAGACTCCCCAGAAACCCCAGAAACATGAGCAGCAATCCAGAGTCAAAAACTCTTAAGGCCTCTCATTAAAATGACGGTTTGGCCTCTGAAGTTAAATCCATACAGATCTCATATTCTGGTTTCGGAAGTGCTGATGGCTGTAAGTGACCAGAAAGAAGACTGACAGCCCCGGAGGAGGGAGCTGGGAAAGAGCCCGGATTTGGGGAACAGAAAGACCTACACTGGACTTTAACTACAGACTGTCGGGAGCTGTGGTGTTGGATCCACTTGTGAATGGTTGCTGGTGGGAGACAGCAGGTGCGACAGTCTAGTCTCTAAAGCCGCTCTGAGATACTTTTTGGTTTGGAAAGACCAAAGACCCTGGGGGGGGGGGGGATTTTATTTTTAACTAGCAAGTGCAATTGACAGATTTTATTTGAAGTGGTGAATATCATACAATTGCTAAACCATTACCCTGTCCTGCCCACCACCATCTCCTGTGGGTGATCACCGCAGAGTGAAAACCTACACATTGGCCTGCATTCGTTCATTCATCGGATATGCAGGAAAGCACCTCCTATGTGCCCAGCCTTTTCCTGGGCCCTGAGCATTCACCGGATACAAGACAAACTGAAGACAGATTTTGGGGCTTTGGTGCAACTTAACTTGTATACGCTGTGAACACACAGCCAACCAAACAAAAACCCAGCAGCAAATGCTTAAAAATAAATAAATAAATAAAAGAAGAAGAAGAAAAAGAAGAGAGGCGCCTGGGTGGCTCAGTCGGTTGGGCGTCTGCCTTCAGCTCAGGTCATGATCCCAGGACCCTGGGATCTGACCTGAGCTGAAAGCAGACGCCTAACGACTGAGCCACCCAGGCACCCCAATAAATAAAATCTTTTTAAAAATAAAATAAATCTTTTTAAAAAATTAAAATTTAAACTAAAAAAAAGATTTAAGATTGTGGTGGGAGAGAAATCGACAGTCGACGAGCAAAGCAAACAAATCAGTAAGAGAAGCTCAGAGGATGGTCGGTGCCTACTGACAATACGCCTGCTGAATGTAAAAGACAGTGACTCATGTGTGCAACTTCAGGACATTTCTCTCTTGTTCATTATACTATTTGCATTTTCCAAGTCTGTCCCCAGGAAGTGGTATTAATTTTGTAATCAGAATGAAATTAAGGAAGGAAGAGACAGACCACTGCACACTCCTGAGAAGTCACCCAGAGGGAGCATAGGGGAGCTCATACACACTGGGGGTTGGGGGGAAGGGAGCGCTGGTAAGGGGTTTTTCCCTGTCCCCCCCCCCCCCTTTACACTGTCATCATTATAATGAAACTCGGTGCACAGGGAGCCAAAGTCAGTCTCCTCGGCGCATGTTTACCTCCTGCCTATTTAACCAACACAAAACAGCTCCCACGGGCCGTGTTCAAAACATGAGCTCACTGCTCTGGGTTCCTCTGGGAGGGCGAGCTGGCCGGACCTGGAATCGCGTGTCTCCCTCTCCGGGGAACGTCCTGAGACCCTAGAGGGAGCCTGGCCTGGGACACACAGATGGATGGGTTTGGGGAGAGCTATGAGCTGGTTTGAGGGACATAAGGAAACCACAAGGGCCCATCCAGGTTAAAGCCCATTCCAGGGACTTTCCAGCATCCAAATTGTCCCTTATGTGGACATCTTGCTACGGCCGCACGTACCAAGAAAGCTTGGCACGTAGAAAAGGGCTTCTGACCTCAGTAGGGGAAGGAGGAGGTCCTGGAGGTATTGGGGCAATGGGAGGGCGGAGTTCCAGTAAAGGGCAACCGGGGCGGGGGCTGAGAGAAGATTTGAGACAAGAGCTAGACCGAAACATCCAGTTCTAGGGCGAGGGCCAAGAGCAAGAATTGAATCCGAAGCAAAGGTCAGGAGAAGTGAAGCCTGGGGAGGTCCCTGGAGGCGGTGCCCAAGCCAAGGGAGGGAGGTTTCCTGGAGATCAGCCCAATCGGGTCCAAGAGGGAGCTTCTCTGGGCTTCCAGCTCCTCTCAAAACAGCCCCCCATCCCACTCACGTTGTGCTCTTTTGTGTGTCCTTTCAGTCGCGTGAGGCTGGCATGTGTGAGGGGGCCGTTTTGCGGGAAATAGAAGGGGACAGCTACTTAATCTCCTCAAAGTCCCGCTCCAGCGCCAAGGGCCCCTAGCCGAGCCCTTTTATTATCCAGCAACTTGCTGCGTATCGAAAACAAATTCCTTTCTGGAAGCCTGGAAGAAAAATGCTCAGGTATTCACATTGATTGCTTCAGCTAATGGATTATGGGGAAGATCGTTTCCTCCCTTCTACATTCCTATTTTTAACAAATATATATTTTAAATTGTGAGAATACAGAAAAAAAGCTTGTTGTAAGAGTCTGAGAATAGGAAGTCTACGGACTAAAAACTGGGAGGCGGCCTCTCGCCCCTCCCCAGGGGTGCCTGCTTATTTCACTTTGGGGTGTATAACTTGTATCGTTTTTATGTTAAAAAAATAAATGGGGGCGCCTGGGTGGCTCAGTCGTTAAGCGTCTGCCTTTGGCTCAGGTCATGATCCCAGGGTCCTGGGATCGAGCCCCGCATCAGGCTCCCTGCTCGGCGGGAAGCCTGCTTCTCCCACTACCATTCCCTCTGCTTGTGTTCCCTCTCTCGCTGTGTTTCTGTCAAATAAATAAAATCTTTTAAAAAAAATAATAAATAAATGAAAAAAAAAGACATGTGTAGAAAAATTCATCAGGGGAAAACAAGTGGAGAAACTTTGGAGACCTGGGAGGAAACTGAGGCAGGAATGTGAACTGATCGACCCCCAGCCACCCACCTCTCCACTCCTGACTTCCGCCGCCCACTTCGCCCCTACTGGCAAATACGATGGGAGAAAGAGGCTCCCGGCGGCCAATCCTGGGGGACTGGGGGTGCCAGGAGCCATGCCACCTTGCTGAGCCATGCCCAGCAATGGGAGAAAAGATAACCAAATAAATAAATGATGGTTTATACATATTATACAGCCACTAAAAAGGATGTTCACAAAGAGTCTTTAATAACACAGGAAAATATCTGGCCCTGCAAATCTAAAGTAAGTTTGCAAGAAAATGCTCCTCAAAGAAAGGGCTTGGCTGTGCCTCAATTTTAGGAAATACCGCATCTCTAGCCTCTCTTGGAGATTCACGTTGCAGGCCAGTGTATTCAAGGCTCTGAGAAGTCTTTCAGCCAAGCACCCGTACTTAGCCTTATTTAATTCAGTGTTTTCCTGATCTATTTGATGATAGAACCGTCTTCTGTGCCCCCCTTTCCCAGCCGCGGCATCAAGGCTTGTCACCCCACCTGCCTCATTGTCTCCCTGCTGGTGGTCATGTGTCTCCAGCAGATGGTTGGCTCCCTACACCTCTTCCCCGGAAGCCCCAGGGGCTCCTTGACACACAGAGGTCGCATTTCTTTCCTCCCCCTCTTCTCCAGTCCCCACCACATGGCCTGGCACGTGGGAGTTGGCGGTAACACCTTTTGGAGTGAAGAGCCCATGTTTATTTCCAGTTTTTATTTCCATGTTTATTTCCAATGACATCTGACTTTTCCTTCCTTCTTCTTTCATTGGTGTTTCTGATGGGTTTTATCAGCATAAGATGAGCCATCAATCCACCCCTCCACTGTCATTGATTTACCTCTAATAAGGGATTAATCACCTACCAGGCAGGAGTGTGGGTTTAGAGCAAGGGTGGATAGACCATGGCCCATGCGGCGATTCCCGTCCACTGCATGTTTTTGTAAATAAAGTTTTTTTTTTTTTTTTTTAAAGATTTTTTTATTTATTTGACAGCGAGAAACACAGCGAGAGAGGGAACACAAGCAGAGGGAATGGTAGTGGGAGAAGCAGGCTTCCCGCGGAGCAAGGAGCCCGATGCGGGGCTCGATCCCAGGCCCCTGGGATCTGATCTGGGCCGAAGGCAGACGCTTAACGACTGAGCCACCCAGGCGCCCCTGTAAATAAAGTTTTATTGGAACTTGGCCATATGCACTCATTTCCAGTATTATCTATGGCTCCTTAGGGGCTACTCTCTGGCCCCTTACAGAAAAAGTTTGCCAGTCCCCGACTTAGAGGATTCTCAATGCGTTTTCCTCCCACATTTTAAAAATTAATATATAATGTAATATTTGCCCCAGGGGCACATGTCTGTGAATCATCAGGCTTACACATTTCACAGTACTTACCATAGCACATACCCTCCCCAATGTCCATCACCCAGCCACCGTGTCTCAATGCGTTTTATTTCTGATTCACCTTGAGTGATAAGGAAAGGGAAAGGGTCTAGTCTGACGGTATGTTGCAAATACTGTTTCAAAGCAAGAAAGAAGCAACTTATACTTTTCAGCAATTACTAACTGCCAACTAGCTGCACGTACTAGTAGGGACAATAATGATGCTGCCAAATTTCATGTTTGTCATCTTGGCTCTGAGCACCCTCGGGAAGATGAATGCAGTTGAGCATTAAGAAGGAAGCATCTGGGGGAGCCTGGGTGGCTCAGTGGGTTAAAGCCTCTGCCTTCAGCTCAGGTCAGGTCCTGGGATTGAGCCCCTGCATTGGGCTCTCTGCTCAGTGGGGAGCCTGCTTCCTCCTCTCTCTCTGCCTGCCTCTCTGCCTACTTGGGATCTCTCTGTCAAATAAATAAACAAAAAATCTTAAAAAAAAAAAAAAAAGAGGAGGAGGGGAGGGGGAGGACGACAACAAGGAGGAAGCATCTGCTTCTGATCTGGCCACTTGAAAAGCAGATAGCTCAGTGAGAAGTCAGGCCCGGCTTCTGGAGAGACGGTGTAGTTAGGGACAGGCTCCACTTAAGGCAGAAGCAAGAAACAACAAATGTCTTCAAGGATAGAGTCCTGGATGCAGGCAGCAGCTCCCAGGCCTCCTGGGATCGGTCAGGTCCTCCCCACCTGTCTGCTCCCACCCCTCCCAGGCTGTCCAACAGCATGATGGCCTCTGTGGCACAGGCCACGCCCCTCTGGACCTCTGGACCTTTGCTCAGGCTGTTCCCTAGGATGCCCTTCCTTATCCTCTCTTCCTCCCACGCCAGCACTTAGCTCAGCCCAGACCTCAGCTCTGTGGTGAGCCCTCTGGCCCCTCCTCAGTGCTGCTGGGGTTCCCTCTGCTTACCCCCATCTTCGCACAGTCCTGACTCTGTCTACTTTGCGTGTCTCTCTGCCTTTCTAGGCCATGAGCAGCTTGTGAGCAGAGACCAAGCTATGTGACACAGATGTGGCCAAAGAATGTAAAGCAGAAGTCATGCGATGGGACTTGCAGGAAAGCTCCCAGCCTTCGTTGGCCCTTTCTGCCATCCCCCTTTCCTCCTTCTCGCTAGTGGGAATGGCGGGAGCCATGGCAGCCGTCCTGCAGCCATGCGGAAGGTGAAATGCTGGAATGCGGGAGGGCAAAAACACCAGACTCAGAGAGTGAGCAGAAGACTGCAGGCACCCGGATGATGACCCCATGGGGGCGCTGCCCCTCCCCAGGACACCAGGGCTGTCCACCTGCAAGGACCAAACTGTTGCCACACCCGGTCCCCAACACATCAGCCTGCTGCAGTCCCCAGGGAAAGGGGAAAGATGTCTGAACTGACCAAGGTTAAGTTTCTGCCGCCAGGCCGCATGGGGGCAAAGGAGAAATGACACTTCTTGCACCCCCCAGGGTTGGTCTGAGGTTACAACCTGGACCTTATCCTTCATAAATAAGTGTGAAATGGAACCAGGGACCAGAACCCAGCCCAAGATCTGCAGTGTCAGGGAAGAGCTGGGGGACTCCAAACCCTGCAGCCCCACTGCCCTTCCCAGGCAGTGTTGGAGCCCCTGAGACGGTTGTTTGGAAAAGTTTGGTCAGAGAGGGAAAATCGCTGGAGGAATCCTGAATAATTCTTGGGATGACCCCCCCCCCCCCCCCCCCCCCGCCCCTGTACACACACACCTCCTGCCCTCTGCTGCCAGCGCCACAAACCCCTGAGGCTCGGACTGCACCCCACCCCAAGCGGACTTCATCATCCGCCCCTACCCCTTCCCAGCTGCTGCCCTCAGCCCTTAGCCAAGACCTGGACGGCCGCGACAGAGCCGTTTATTTGTCATAAATGGCATCGCCATCAATAAGGAGTTTACAGAGCAGGCGCCGCAGGTCAGGATGGCCTTAGGACCTTTACAGGCGTAAGGATCCAGTTCATCAGGGAAATGAAAGGGCTCAGCATGTGCACCTGGGCCCAGGGACTCTAGTGTCCCGGGCAAGCAGCGGGAAGCCTGGGCGGGATGGGTCACCTGTCTGCTGGGGCTCCAGGAGGCTCTGTACCAGTTAGCCCGGATTCCACCCCCAAACCTGCAGGGCCTTTCCCGGACCCACTCGCGGGCAGGAGGAGAAACTTGAGATTCAGCAGGGCCTCCCAGGAAGCCCATTAAGCAAAGAGGAGTAAACCCTGAGCTCCATAAAGGTGGGAGGAGTTTGGCTGCCTCCCATTTGCAGACCTCAGAGCTTCCTTCCCCAGATGAATTATTCAAGTCCATGGCCAAGCAGCGGATCAATAATGCAGGAGGCAGAAGGCCTGACAGGGCCCGGCTTCCAGCTGACTGGCTTTGCCCCGGGCTCCAGGGAGGGACCCTCCACAACCCTCCAGCAACGGGGCAGTGTGGGCAGGCCTCCGTGTCCTGGTCCCTGAAATCCATGGCTGAAACCCAGCCATCCCTTGGGCTCCAGGCTGGGAGCTGGGCTGTGGACATATCCAGGAAGGGGACTTTTTTTTTTTTTTTTTTTTTTACCATTTCTGTGCCTCCTCTGTCTGGAGGGGCCTGTATGTCCCTCAGCACAAAGGAACCCTGGATACCCACCCAACACTGGGAGTAGGAATTCCTGTCGCAGGTTAAGGGTGCTGGAGACATCCCTCACTAGTCCTTTAGGTCCCAGAATCTGGTGGGTAGAGACTCAGGAGAGTCAGAGAGTTCATTCTGGGGGGCGAGTAGAAGTTTTCATCCAAGCCGTAGCTTGAAGACACCCGTTTGACTTTCTCTGGGTCACTAGCAGGTTCTAGCAGGTTCTAGCAGGTTCCAGCTGGTCCACAGCGGTGGGGGCCAGAGGCTGGCGAAGTTTTGTGCTTGCTTCCTTGGGAATGGTGCCTTGGGGGCACACCCACCATGATGACCCTCTCACACACACACACACACACACACACACACACACACACACACACACACGGTCTCCTCCACAAAGGGACCCAGCCTCCCTGGGAAACACTCTGGGAAGGGGGTGCAGACCTCTGCTGCTGTGAATTGCCAAACTTAGCTAGGGTTTCTCTCTTCGTGCTTCTCTTTCTCAGTCTTGCCTAGATTTTCTCAGTTTGTTACAGTAGATCCTTGCAGTAAGAAAGAAAGGAAATGACTATTGTTTTGGAGGGGAGATACAAGACTGGAGAAGGTACCTCTGAGGTGAGACTAGCCAGCGCCCTTTCAGGCATCCAGACTGGAGCTTCCCCAACGTGCAAATGAACGACCTGGGGTTCTTGTTAAAGGTAGATGTTCTTGTCCAAGTTCAAGGTGTGGCCCGAGTTTCTGCCTTTTTGCCAGCTCCTGCTGATGTCCAAACTAATGGTCCAGCAACCACACTCTAAGTAGCAAGGCTCTAGAGTCTATCCCAGTGGTTCCCAGCCTCAAAAGACCATTGGGATGCCCCCTGGAAACCTTCTAAGAATCCAGATGCTCCAGCCACACCCCGGGGCCATTTGAACCAGACTCTCCGAGGGCAGTGAACAGGCATCAGCATTTCCTGAAGCCCGCAGGTGATTCCATTGTCCAGCCGGGATTCAGAAGCCTGCCCTAGACCCAATCAGAGAGCTTTCCGGGGCACACAGGGTTGTCTTTTATGGTATGTCGGGGAGTGGCGAGGGGGCAGGTAGGGCTGAGGATGGAGGACAGCGGGGACTCGGGTCAGGTTGGGATGCCCAGAACCACCCAGACTCTGGGACACTCTCCTGGTTGGGGTCAGGCTGTGCTCCCCGCATGGATCGAGCCCTCACATTTCACCAAGGAGGGCCATCAGGCTCCGAGAGCCCTGTGGGTGTGCAGAAGTGATGATCTCCCCATTTACAGACGGGGAGTTGAGGTTCAGAGAGGCCAGCCAGACCCCTGGTCCCAGGGCACCGCCATCCATCGTGGGAGGCCTCCTGCATTGCAGAAGCTCTGACTTTGCCCTCGCAGATTGTAAGACATGTGTACCCCTTCCCGTTCATTTTCTAGAACTGGATTGTATCTGACAAATGATGCTTTCAGGCCTCAAGCCAGGCACTAAGGGGATGTGATTGTGACTGGCAGGGCCCACGCATAGGAAGTGTCCATTCACCTGAGTCTTATTAAATTGGTAGCCTTACAATGGTAGCATTTCATCTTCATTTGGATCCCCGGGTGGTTCTTCAGTTATCTTTGGGAAGATCAGGAGACGCTCCTGGTGGAGGCCACCTTCCTGCTCTTGGCTCCCCTGACCTCTGTCCCATGTTCCCCACCCTGCTGCCCTCATCTAAGGGCACACTGTCTTCTCCTGCCACCTCCTACCAGCAACGAACTCTCTCCTTCCTTCCAAAACTTTCCCTTTAGGTCAAAGGTCATAGGGTCCAGAGAGCCTGTCCTTCTCATCTTGGTGTCCTCAGGGTCCAGTACAAGGCCTGGCATGTTGTAGGTGCTTAATGTAGGGGCAGGTGGAAGCAGAGTGAGGTAGAAGGCCCGCAGTGACCACGGGGATGAGTGCAAGCGGGCCACGAAGCCATAAATGGTCATAGGCCCTACCTGACCAATTACAACCAGGCGCAGTTCTTAAGATTACCAAAAAGGAGGGGCGTCTGGGTGGCTCAGTCGTTAAGCGTCTGCCTTCGGCTTGGGTCATGGTCCCAGGGTCCTGGGATTGAGCCCCGCATTGGGCTCCTTGCTCAGCGGGAAGCCTGCTTCTCCCACTACCATTCCCTCTGCTTGTGTTCCCTCTCTTGCTGTGTTTCTCGCTGTCAAATAAATAAAATCTTTAAAAAAAAAAAAAAAGATTACCAAAAAGGAGAACATTCCCCACGTTCCCACGTTCCCACGTTCCCACGTTCCCACGTTCCCATGTTCCCTCGGTCCGGCCTGTGACTATGGCCCCCTCACCACCACCACCTCACCCCAGAATCTCTCCCTCGTTGTCCGGCCCACTTCTCCCTCGAGGTGTATTCAGTAAACTCGCATCTCCTTTGTCCTGTCTTGGGTGAATCCTTGCACCTCCTGCACCACCAGCCCCCTTCCCCACATTTGGGGCCCTCCCCATCCTATCAGAGCGCCTCCACACATAGTATGAGTTTGTGGAAGGAGAGAGGGAGGGAGCCCAGCCCAGAGCCCTTCGGGGAACTCCCTCCCACTCCCTGGCAAAGATTGCTGCTCCCTTCTTGGCTCTGCCAGGGAGTACCCACTGAAACACCTCCATGCTGCCCTGGTCTGAGCCGTGTCTCTCCGGAGTTCCCTTGTGGAAATGCCCCCCTCGAGCTGATGGTATTAAGAGGTAGGGCCTTTGGGAGGTGCCTAGGTCAAGAGGGTTCTGGGATTAGCGCCCTTATAAAAGATGCCCCAGAGGGGGAGGGAATGAGAGGGGAGGGGGTGTCACTGTGCCCACACTCACCTTCCCCCTTGGCCTGCCCTCCTGCAGCCTGGGGAGTGGATCCCTCCTCCCACCTCCCTCCCCCACCCTTGCAATTTGCCTTCCTTCCACAGGGCTTTCCTCTCTGGGTAGCAAAGCATGGCGGCAAGAAACCAACTTCGGGGTCAGCCCCAGGAATAAGATTGGTTCACCAACATTTATTCAGTA
Source organism: Procyon lotor (assembly GCA_028646535.1). Lineage (NCBI taxonomy): Eukaryota > Metazoa > Chordata > Mammalia > Carnivora > Procyonidae > Procyon > Procyon lotor. The sequence continues at coordinate 11,067,488 of CM053619.1, read as the reverse complement.
TCTCCTGTGTGCCAGGTGCAGTGTGGCAAGTCCCTGAACATCTCTGAGCCTCTGTTTACCAATCTGACCCGGGGGCTAACCCCAGCGTATGTGAAATCCCCAGCATGTGCCCGGCTGTGAGCAGATGTTGGGCTCCCGATCTCTTCTTTCCATGCCTGACGTCCTTGTTCAGAGGCAGAAAGGACCCCGGAGGGAAGGCGGGTCTGGCCTTCCTCACTGGAGAAACTGAGGCCTGGGGAGGACAAACTTGCCCAAGGGAACACCTCAAGCGTTCCCAGGCTGCCCACTGCCCAGCTCCCGGCCCCGACCCTGGAACCAACAGGCTGAGTGTGTTTCACCCCCGCCCTGCTTCCTGTTGTTGGGGACCCTGGACCCCAGCAGCACAAAGACACAAACCCACGAGGCATGTGCACTTTCAGCTTTATTTCAGTTCATGCCGCGCAATACAGAGGAGCCAACTAGAGACGGTGGTGACGGGTGGCAGTGGGGGCAGTTCTTGCTGCTTCCTCTGGGACACGGGAGAGGCTGCCCTGAGTTGGAGGACCGCTGGGTTCAGGTAGCCAGGGGCGGGACCCACGGTGGAGCTGGGAGCAGGGGGCTGAGCCTCGGGGTGCTAGGCTGCCTATGGGTAGAGGCAGCAGGGGAGTCAGGGACCCTCCCTCCCAGTCTGATCTCGGCAGGGTTCCTGGTCCTCAGGCTCGTGCTGAGGGATCCCGCCAGAGGGATCAGGCTCTTTCCACAACCCTCAGAGCCTCTGAGCTCCACCTGATCACCTTCTTCTCTCTGGGGCGCTGGGCCTGGGGCCCCTGGGGTCTGCCAGAGGACCACCAACTCATGAGCCACCATTTCCGTAGACCTCATGACTCACCTCCTGGCCCGAGCTGCCTATGCAGGTGACACAAATCCTCTGGGGTTACTCCCTCCCTCCTCCAACAGGGGCATCGCTATGGTGGCCTCAGAGGTCTTGTGGAGCAAAGCCAGCCCCTCCTTTAGGGTCTGGAGAGGTTGGAGTCAGCTCCCCAGGTGGGGAACTGACGTAGGAACACAGGCCTCAGAAGGATCCACCAGGGCCCTTGGGCCCTGCACCACTCCCCTGCCACGAAGGGCCTCCTAGAAGGCTCAGAGCTGCCCTTGGGACTCCTCCTGATAGACAGAGCCTCTGTGCTAACGGACTCCCTTCCAGAAGTCTCTGAGGAGTGTCGGGGAGACGGGCAGGGGCCCTGAGAGCAAGGGCGAGGGTCCTGAATGGGTGCCGGGAAAACAGTTTTTGCCAGCCTGGGCTGGTCTGGTTGTGACTGGAGAACCCTGATGGCTGGGCAGGGCCCCACCAGGTTGGGAAAGCCTGGAACTTTCCTCTCTGAGGGTCTGGGAGCTGAAGCCAGTGAGGTAGGTGGGCATCAGAGGGATCCCTGTAGGCAGAGCCTGTGCCAGCCGAAATGTGGGGAGAATCCCAGGGCTAGAAACTAGGCAGGAGGTCAAAGGACCCTGCTCAGTCCTATCAGGAGACTCTTGGGTCCTGAGACAGAGACCATAGCGTTGCCGCCGACCTCCGGGCATGTGAGTGTATTCCCGAGCCCAGGGTCTCCCACTCCCCCAAAAACTGGCCCCTTCAGCCAGGCTCGTCCCTCTGTCTTAGAACTCTCTAGACCAAACCCTCTGGGCTACCCCCTTGCTTACAGCCCAGGAGCTCCGGGGAAGTCCTCCCCACAGAGATGGTCCCCAACACCCCCCTCCCGGCCCCAGAGAAGGCCTTTGTGCTTTGTGGACGGCCAGGGGCTCAGGGTAAGTAAGGCACAGAGAGCATGGGGTGCTGCTAGGCCGGGAGCCAGGGCCCAGACCCCGCCTGAGCCGCTCTGCCTGGGGCCCCAGGTGCGCAGCCTGGACCATCAGGGAGGCCGTGGCAGGAAGCGAGCTCAGATTCAGGCTCCTCCTCCCTGGCGGAGGGGGCTGGGGTCAGGCCCCAGGAGACCACACGGGGAGCAAGGAAACAAGAGGCAGACAGGGTCATCCTAGGGGATGGGTTGGGACCGGAGTTCTCAGCCGAGATGCTCCCGAGACTGGAAAGCTGGAGCAGTCTGTGGGTCCCGCAGTTCCTGATCCTGTCTTCACCAGCCTACATACTGACGTCTCCACCTGTCATGCTTGGGACTGTCGCCTCTCTCCAGACAGCTGCTCATCTTAGGCGCCCAAGGGGGGTCCCAGGGCGGATGCCAAGCAGCAGCTTGGCTCCTGAGCTGGGATCGCAGCAAGCATGTGGCACAAAGCATGCAAATAATCCTTTTTACACCCTGCCCCCCTACCACCAAAGAAAAATACAAAAGAGCAAGTCCCACGTCTTGGCTCCCCGTCCTCAAACACGCGGGGAGTGTGCGGCTTCTCTCCTGCCACGGTCTGGTCCCTCTCATCTCCATCTCCTCTGCAGGGCTGGTTCCCCCTCAAATAGGCAGCCTAAGCTGCGGGGTGGATCCTGGGAGACGGTGGGGAGGAGAAGCCAGCCAGCGCACCGAGGCCTAATACAGGGCCGTGTCCAGGAGATTAAATCCCATTATTCATTCTTGGCGCTTTTTGCATCTGAGGTGGGCTGACGGTGGGGAGACTGGGGGGGTTCCATCCAAGTCAGTGCTTTGGGAGCGCAGGGACGTCCCCGTCCTGTCCTCCCACGGGAGGGGGTGTGCGGGAGTGTGGAGACCTCGGGGTTCCCAGGGCCTCCTCCGCCAGCACCGTGCCCTGGTCCGTTTCATTTATTCTGCACTGTAATGAGAAGAACAGTCGCGGCAGCAGAGGGTTCAGAACAAGCCTTCAGGCCCTTGTTTGGAGGATTTGGGGTTTTGCTTCTGGGTCTGATTGGGGTCTCTTGGCGCAAATGAGCAGCCACCTGCGGCAAGGCGGCAGCCTCAGCCGGGGGTCTGCAGCACCACGGGACGCCCCCCAAACAGAGAACCATTGAGGCCTGAATTTTTTAAACCACTCCCTTTGCCAGATTGGGTTCAGCAGGGGTCGTTTGCCATCGATGAAGTCGTGGCGAGCGTGACAAGCAGCAGGAGGACAGAGGAGACCGAGGCACAGAGAGGGCGGCTCCTGAGCTAATGCTCAGGCTGGCGGGTCCCCTCCTTCATGTACCTGCCCGGCCACCAGCACCCCAGAGAGCACGGAAGGCGCTTCATTTCAGACACTTGGACAGTGGGAGATGTGGGTTTTAAACCCAGGCAAACCGATTACAAACCTGATCTCTTCTTCCCTCTCCCAAGTGGCTGAGGTTGCCCACCACCCCAGTGGCTCGGGGCCGGGGCCTGAGACTCAGCATTTCTGACCCATTCCCTGGGCTTAGCAGCCACGGCCGCTGGTCCACACAGCACATCTGGAGTGGCAAAGTCTTTAGGGGGAAAAGCTTAGATTGACCAATGTAAGAGGCAGAGAGGCTTGGGGGCTTTGCAAGGTGGGTGCGTGCAGGGAGGCAAAAGGACAAGGCCGCCCCACAGAGGCCAGACTCTCAGAGCTATGCCGGCCCATTGAGCCGCTGAGAGTCTCCTTTGAAAAGCGTGCCCCTGCTTGGTGAACTTCCCTGGGCCAACCCTGGGGGCTCAAAGAGGGTTACTGCCAGATTCCATGACATGCATTGTTTATGTCTGGTCCCTGCTGGCCGTCTCAACAGGAATGCTTGCAGGTAAAGCCCACCATTCACCAAGTGACATCACAGGATCTTGGGGGACACTCGCCCAAGGCTCAGCCAGACATGACTCTGGCCCAGGACCCAAGGCCCTCTGAGCTGGAATAGGAGCTGGCCACCTCTGGTTCCCAGGCCCGGGCTCTTTGCACACTCTTTCCTAATGATCCGGGCATAAGGCAAGGCAGAAGCCAGTCCCACTCAGCTGGGTCCTGCTGGGGATGGGGTCGCTTCTCAGAGAGGATCAGCCTGTGTCCCCCACGGGCTCTTACACCATTCCCACTGCCCCCTCCCCCAGAGAGCTGGGCTGTACCCTTCCGTGGTCCTCACCCCGAGCAAGCCGGCTTGCTGAGCTCCACGCGGCTGGGTCTCACCTGCGAAATTGACGGTCACGGCCACGATGATGATAATGATCCCCATGATGATGAAGGTGATGCTGAGCAGCCGGGCCAGGCGGCCCAGCCTCCGGGCCCCGTCCAGGTCCCCCTGTTGCACGCTACTTCGGGACTGCAGAGAGAGGGCAGCAGAGACCTCAGGAAGGCTGACCTTCCCCGGAAAGTCTGACCTTCCCGGCAGACCTGTGGGGGGCTTGCCTGGGCCTCCAGAACCCACCCAGCCCCCAATGCGGCCCCTATTTCAGCACCCAACTTGGGGATGGGAAGCAGGCTTCTCCTGCAGAACTGGCCTGGACTCAGGAAGCTCACACCCCTTGTGGGAACCCCCAGCTGGGGAGGGTGGTGGGTGGCAGGTGGGAGGGTGGGCCGGGGCCAGGCCATGCTGAGTGGGCGGGAGCAGATAAGCCAGGCCTCCCTGGACCCCTCCTGCCCAAGGCTCACCGCTGCGGCGACACTAAGAAAGCCCCTTGGCTTTTTCTGTGGTCCAAGGAGCCTGCCTCCTTTCCTCTGTGACCCCCATCTTCCACACCAGGAAAAAAGTATCGTTGATCCTCCCTCCTCCTAGTTCCCACCCAGGAATGACATCCTTGCTCAGCCAAGCCGACTTCCCAAATCGGGAAGGTTTGAACTAGAGAGGCTAGGTTGTGGGGAGCCACACCGGGCTTCATGGGAGCCCGTTTGCTGCTTGACGCTTTCTCAGTGAGCCCGGTCTTTCTGGGCCTTATTTAATTTTGGCAAAAGCAGGTGGGGGAGTGTGGGGATGGCCGGAAAGGATCTTGGGAGATCCTGGAGTGGCTCAGCAGGATCTGTGTCCCAGGCATGTCCATGGAGGTCCCACACCCCTGCCCGTGATGGTTCAGGAGTCAACCTGCGGGCCAGGGCTGGCCTGTGACCTCCAGACTCTTCCAGCTCCAGAACTTTGTGATGCTTCCTGGGCTTCCAGAACAGCTCCAGGCAGGGGTCCCCTAAGGGTGTGACTGCTTTCAAGGTCGTAGGCCGCTTATTGGTTATTTTATTCTCCAATTATTGGAGGCTCCTGAGTTCAGCATGGAAATGGAGTGGAGTCCTTTGATGATGGTGGCAGTGTTGGTGGTGATGATGATTTATCGAGCACTTACTTTGTGCCGGGCAGCTTGCTAAGGACCGTACCTGAGCCATCTCACTGAGGCTCAGAACCATCCCGCGCGGTTGCCAGGGTTGCCCACTTTTAAAGAGGTTGAAGTTCAGGGAAGATACCCTTCCCCTCTCTGTTCTCTTCAGGAGGGCACCCCCGTCTCCCAGGACTTGTCCTTTTCTTCTCACAGAGACTTAACGAACCTCCTACCCCACCCCAGGGCTCCCTGTCCAAGCTCCTCCCAGGACAGAGCCACCTCCTGCCACAGGGTGTGACGCCATCGGATTTGCTCTGCCTCAGATCCGCTCCTGGCCTTGTGCTCCTCTGCCCACTTGCCCCATTATTGGCCACGGCCTGGAGTCCTTCCACTTGGTCACAATACCTCCCCCATGCCACCCTACTGATAAGTTTCCTCTCCCGGTCCATCCCATCACAGTCCTCCCCGGCTGCCTTGCACCTGCCCTGGGTCCATGCCACTTCTCACTCAAGCCAGCCTAGTGGCCTCCTGAAGATCCACGCCCCAACTCTATGCTCTCTTCCTCTCCATGCTGCTCCCCCACACCACCATTCCACTCCACAGAGATTTAGGCCGGGCCCTGTGCTAGGCCTCTGGCATGCGGTCATGGGGCGGGATCAGAGAAGAGGTGGAGAGTCAAGGAGCTGATGCATGGGTTCAAGGACATGACAGTGGCTTAGCCGTGACCCTGCCCAGCATCTTCCATGGCCCCCCACTGTTCCCAGAACTAAGTCCGAATCCAGGTTAGCTTTTCACTTCCAAATTTTATCCTCTACTCTTCCCTTATACAACCTCTGGACTTAGCCAGTCTGAACCCCTCCAGGTCTGAGCTCCTGCCAGTGCAACTCTCCTGCCTACCTTCCTTCCCGCTCCCCCTCAACCACCTGTCCACATCCTCTCCGTCCTCCGAGGGCTTCTGGTGTGAGAGAAGCATCTGGAGAAGGGGAGAAAGGCGAGGTCAGGGAGGGCCCTATCACAAAATGGAATCTGGATTTTGTCTTGTAGGCATTGGTGGGTGGGCTACAACTGTGTGAGTCAAATAGGCGATTTCCTCAAAACAGGAGAGGGGCGCCTGGGTGGCTCAGTTGTTAAGCGTCTGCCTTTGGCTCAGGTCGAGCCCCGCATCGGGCTCCCTGCTCAGCGGGAAGCCTGCTTCTCCCTCTCCCACTCCCCCTGCTTGTGTTCCTTCTCTCACTGTCTCTCTCTGCCAAATAATAAATAAAATATTTTTTAAAAAAACAGGAGAGAAATAGATCCATTCAGAGGGAGAGGCTGAGAAGACCAAGAAGTGATTGGTGCCCCAGCGTCCCAGGGCAGCTGAGAGAGATCTGAGCTTGAGCACAGGGCAGAACTACAGTGAGCAGAGGAGAGCGCTGCTGCCCTCGGAGAATGGACAAATGTGGGTACGGGTCGTGTCACACCTCAACAGGTCTGTAGGTAGGTCTGGGCAGAAAGTTGTGAGCATCCATGCCTCTAGACCTGAGGATGCCCAGTGACAATGGACGACTGTCATCCCGTGAGAGTTTAAGGAGAAGGTGGGTCTGGCTTGAGGCATGGGTGGGGCTCAGGCAGGAGCCCATCCTGAGACTCACAGGCACACCTGGACCTGGCAAAGACCTGACAAGGAGCAGGTGCAGCCTCCCAGCTCCCTACAAGGACAGCCTGAGGGGAGCACAGGTTTTGGAGCCAGACCTCTTGGGGGTCTGTCCCCACCCTCCACACCTGTCCCAGCTGCATGACCCTGGATGAGGGGATTCCTCTGTCTCTCTCTCTCTCTCTCTCCCTCCTCATCCTCAAATACAATCATGTATGAATTCCTGACCTTTCTAATGTCCCTCAAGCCTGTCCCTACCTCTCCAGTGGACTCCGCTGCCCTAGCCCACACCCACAATAGATTTCATCAGGAGACTGCACCAGCCTCATCCTCATTAGTCTCTCAGCAATAGCCTTGCCCCCAGCCAACCTCTTCTCAACAGCCACGGTCAGGTCTTTAAGCCATAAGCCTGGTCACATGGCTCCCTACAAAAATGGATACCTTTTTTAAATTACTTTTTTCCTCTTTCTTTTTTTAATTAAAAAAAAAATTTAAAGAGGCTTCATGCCCAACATGGAGCTTGAACTCATGACTCTGAGATTAAGAGTCACATGCCCTACCAACTGAGCCAGCCAGATGCCCCAAAGGGATACATTTTTATGTGTCGGTGCCTTTTCATGGACTGCTGTCTCTGCTGGAATGTCTTTCCTCATTACCGTGTTGCTACCTCAGCAGCTCTTTCCCACCCTTCAAGAGTCACTCCAGTGGGGCGCCTGGGTGGCTCAGTCGTTAAGCGTCTGCCTTCGGCTCAGGTCATGATCCCAGGGTCCTGGGATCGAGCCCCACATCGGACTCCCTGCTCGGCAGAAAGCCTGCTTCTCCCGCTACCATTCCCTCTGCTTGTGTTCCCTCTCTCTCTGTGTTTCTCTCTGTCAAATAAATAAAAAAATCTTTAAAAAAAATAAAAAAAGAGTCACTCCAGTAAAACTTTCCTTGGTGCACACAAGCCATTAATCAGGCCCTCCTTGGGGCTCCCGTAGCATCTTACACCATGATCTTTTCCACCCTTCCCACCTTGTGTCATTAGTTCTTGTGTCATCTCTTTCCCTAGATTTGAAGACAGGGACCGTGCAGCCTCAAGCTTGGTGTCCCTCTTACGTAACCTAGGGACTGGCCCTAAGAGGCGTTGAGTAAGTATGTGAGGAAGCAAAGAATAAAAGAAGAGAAAAAGAGTACAAGGAGAGTCTTTTTTCTAATCACTGAACTTAGCCAGTGGAAAGCTCCAAGTTAATAGAAGATTCATTAATGAAGGCAGGAAAGATATCTGTTATCTGGGTTTGGTACCACCCACTAACCTATGCCACCTCCAGCCCTCTGCATGGCCAGTCCAGGTCACTGAACAAAGGATTTCAACACCAAGGAAACACCTTCCTTCCGCGAGGAAGAGGGAGCAACACACAGAAAGGTTTCAGTAGTTTCCAGCAAGTTCGGCTTTAGAAAGGTCGGGGCTACCTTGAATCGTTACCAAGAGATTCATTCTCAGCTGTAAGCATGGCATGTGGTAGGGAGGGGCATCGGGTTTGAGATGAGTCCTTCTCCTCACTTGCCAGAGGAATACTTGTGCGTGGGGAAATGATTCAGGACCACGGAGAGAGGCACGTGTGTGATTGCTTGGGTACGAGAGGTGAGGAGGGAAAGTGAGAGGAGAAATGAATTTTTAGCCACTCTAAACCCAATCCCGCTTCTTTATCCACAAAGCCATCAGCCTATTCATCCCAGTCATGCCTGTTCCTTTGAGCTCGAGAGACAGCGTTGAGGGAGATGCACTAGGAATGGCCGGATGAGCAAGGCAGACCTGACTACACCTGCTTTGTTGGGTCATACACTTTATGGGTCATTAGCTATCCACATAAACCTCACAGAGCCCCTCTAAATCTTAGTTTTCTGACCTGTAGAATGGAGGGAACAGCTTCCTTGAAGAGTAAAGCCCTACTTTTACATCTAGAAGTTACTCACCACTAGCTGGCACTCGTTTCCAAAGTCCCTCCATTAGTCCCCAAATGAAAAACCCATCCCTTGACCTCAGGAATGGAAGAAGAACCTTCATTACTTTTTATGAGTAAATTACCAGCTGCATTTCAAACCCCACTTAGCGGCATCCTCTTCCCCTTCTACAAAAGGGCTCAAGTTGAAGACACAATGATAATTGCAGTAATGGTTGTAATGACTGTGAATTAATAGATCATTTGTGATTGCAGTGGTTGTGGGAATGGTAAGGGAGAAAATGAATTCGGGTTAATAGATCAGTGAGGAAAAGCATTGAAAAAAGTCTGAGAGAGCTGGTAGGGGTGGGGAGGGAAGTGGATGGGGTAGGGAAGTGCTGGGGAGAGCTACCAGGGGATGAAACCAGCCAGGGGAGGGTGGCAACAGAACTTATTGGGAAAGAGTTTCCACCACCCATGAGGCTCAGTCCAAGCCCCAGCAGGTCTGTGGAGGCCTGCTGGCATCTGACAAGATGTGATCAGCTGATCACTGATCAGCTATTTGTCCTTCCACAGAGCTGGAGCAAATTCCAGCAGGTCAAAGCCAAGGAATGTGCTTCCCCATACCCCATTCATGTCCCTCTCTCTATGACAATGCAATTATTTCTGGAATGCCTCGACTATAGTTGCTGGAGAGTAGGGAGGCATGGGGGGGGCCATGGTCCTGGGGAAGGAGTCATGGCAGCTGCCAGTGTAGTGGGTGGGAGTGGTTGGGGATGCTTGGGACCTGGAGACAGCAGCTGTTTGCCAACCCATTGAGAAGTATGTCGATATTCTCAACCACATGTCTGCGTGCCAGCCAACCAGTGCTGGTTGGGGCTCAGCACTCTTGCTGGGTGAATGCATGAATGCATGAAAGGAAGCCTTTCATTTCAGCGGGTTAGGTAAATAACCAGGTCATCCAGAATACCCAAGAAAGGGAGTGTGAAGCCACTCTGGACCTCTTCCGTGCTCCCGCATGTGGTAGGAAGAATTGACAGAGAAGCAGAGAAGGGGCTGCTCTGACACACAGAGCAGGCTGCCCCTGGCATGAGGGCTGACACTCCAGTCTTCCCCGAACTGGCTAAAGTCAGAACTTCTTGGCCACTGGGGATCTGCCCTTTGCTTTCAGAGTACAAAGTTTCGCTTAGTGTTAATGATAACAGTCACCACTGCTCTTTTCTACGTGGCAGGCTCTGTGCTGGGTGTTTTCACACATATTAACCCCGTTAATCCTCCCGACAGATTTATGGGGTCGATGGTCTTATGACACCTATTTTACAGATGAGACCACTGAAGCTACAGAAGGGGTTTGAGGGACTTGAACACGGTCATGTGGCCCCAGGTCTATCTGATGCTGGTTTAAGCACTGTTGTCAGCTGAAAGCCTGGGGTTGAGCTCCCTTGGTAGACAGGAGACTTTGCTGGCATTGGGAACGTGGCCATTTCTCAGCCTGACCCAGGAGTAGAATGGATGAAGGCAGCCGTGTTCTGACCACCTTGGGAGGCTCACAAGAAGCTGCAGTGCTGAGCAGGGCTGGGTCTGGATACCTGGGACTCGGGTTTAGCCTCTGTCTAAGACACAGTGGGAAGGACACTGCTGGCCCATTAGCCTCCCACTGATTGGAGTCAGTGGGGTGGGGAAGGACAGCTGGGGGTGGGCGGCGGGGAGAGTCGACAGAAAGAAGGAAGGAAACAAATTCTTCCCTTCCTGCACAAAGGCCTCAAAGGTTTGGCTTTCCTGGGCGGAACACACCATCCCTGTCCCCAGAGGTAGATGCAGGGCGGGACCGTGGAAACAACACTAGATTCAGCATCCAGCTGACATGCCTCTTACCAGTTGTGTGACCATGGGCAAGGCACAGCTTAAGTGTCTCTGTTGTCTCGTGTGTTAAATGAGAACAATTAGCCCTTACCACAGGGCTCCCTCGGGCTCCTACCTCCTGGCTTCTCACAGTTTTCTTTGGAAATTCATTTCCACTACTGTACTCTATCTCCCCGCCACCCCACACGACCCCTCTGCTGAAATCTCAGCCCCTGTCATCTCTCTCATGCTCTCTTGCACAGCATCTGCCCTTCAACTTCTTGGAGCCTCAACCTGTGACCCCACCCTCTCCTCCAAGGTCATCACCATCTTCCCAGCCTCACACCCTCTGAGTCTAGCCTGATCCTTGAGTGTGTCACCTCTACCCCTACTAACCAGCATCATTCTGTGCCAGTGGGTCTGCCCTCATGGCAACCCTGCCATCCCCAGCCTCAGGTCCCAACTGTGACTCTGTACTGTGAGCTGGAGAAAAAAATGCACCACTACACAGGCTGATAACAACTCAGACCCACAGGGTCCAGCCTCAGCGGAGCCCTCAGGCCATTGACCTTTCTGTCCCTTGTCACCTCTCCTCTCCTCTGTCACCAGGTCCTTCTTTCTCAAGTGCCCTTGCCCTCCAAATGCCCTTACCCTCCACATCTCTGGTGGCGTGGAGCCCAGATAGCATGAACCAGCTCTTTTTCCCTTGAGTATTTCTATCTTCTTCTGCCATTGTGGCCTTTCCTGCAGGCTCCCAGGGACAGGGTCCTTCGTCGAGATCCCATCTCCGTACTCTTCGTCACACCTCTCTCCTTTTTGCCTAATGCTGTCAATCACCAAGGTCACTGGGGGTCTGTAAATGGCCCAGCCAGTGGACACTCCCATTGTTATTGGATCTGACCTCTGCACTGCATTGGGCCATCCCTCCTCCTTTCAAACTCGCTCCTCCACTCGCTCCCCTTCTCTTCTATTTCGCCTCCCACCACCTGAAATCTTTTCCAAACTCTTTCCTGTTCACTTCCCTCTGCTCACCCCTTAAATGCCGCAGTCCCCAGAGCTGTTTTAGAGACACCTCTATCTTGGAGCTGGATAACCAGGAGTGTGAAGAAAGTGCTGCTACTTTCTCTTTAACAACTCTATCATCAGTGCCCTCCTTTCTAAGCCACTGCTTGGTCCATGCCTTCATCAGCCCTCCTGGAATCTCAAGACCCTCCTATGGGGTCTCCCTGCTCCCATTCCTACCAGCTCAAGTTCATTTCCCACAGTGCAGCTGGGCGTTGGTTTTAAAATATGCACAGACCACATCACGTCTCTGCTTAAAATTTTTCAGGGGCTCCCCAGAGCCACTAGGATAAAACTTAAATTCCTAGAGTAAGTCCCTGCCCACCTCCCTCCATCACCATACTCTGGCATCCTTTGGCCATGTCAAATAGACCACGTCATCCATCTTCCCAAATGTCTAATATGGCGCCTCATTGGTAAAAGAGATGTATTCATTCATGGGGGACCCAATCATTCTCTACCACTTAGTTGCCTCCAAACAAGCAACTTGCCAGTCAAGTGAATGATTGACTGAATTAATAAATAAATGGTCTGTGTTAACAACTGTTGGGTTTCCAGAAACCCTTTCTGGCCTTGCCAGGGTCTTGGTCCAGACCTCTTCATCGCTCACCTAGTGCTCCTGCAAAGGCTCCTTCTCCTAACTGCCAGGCTCAGAGGGGACTCTTCTGCCCCTCCACCTACCCCGCACCAGCCTCTCCACCAGACCAGAAGCCTGACCACACCTCTCTCTGGCTCCAGACCTTGTGATGTAAATGCCAGGCAAAGTTTTCCACCGGTCCCAGAGGACCACAAGCTGTATGATTCCACTGGTATGAACTGTCCAGAAGAGGCAAATCCATAGAGACAGAAAGCTTAGTGGTTTATTAGGTCTGAGAGGGATCAAGGGAGAGATGGGGTGATTAAAAAAAAAGGGCAAGGGGCTTTTCTGGAGGTGAGGAAAATGTTCTAAAATGGACCTTGGTTATGGGAGCATGGATCTGTGAAAATCTTTGAATTGTATACTTTGTACAGGTGACTTGTGTGATATGTGTATTATAGATCAAAGCTCTAAGAAAATCCCAAAGCCATGATGGCCTCCCAGCCCCGGCCAGGGAGACATCCAGGAATCACTCAATTTATGGCTACGGTGTAAGAGCCCTTGGCCTCAAGCCCTTTGTGTGGTTCATCTCCCTTCGCCCTCACACAGCTCTCTAATGTAGGTGTTATGTGACACCCATTTTGCAGGTGGGAATACTGAGGAGAGAGGTTTCAGTGACATGCCCCAGGCCCCATGATGCACTGTGGTTTGGTTCTAGCAGGAGCACTTCTTATAATGAGTTAGTTATAGGATCTGTTTCTAAGTTTCTCCCCACTGGACTGGTGGCTCCTGGGAATTGGTGATGGTGTCTAGTTCTGGTTTAGCACCAGATTCCCTGCCCCTGGCCAGTGACCTTCAGAACTGACTCAGGAGCCTGAGAAGGCTGGAGAAATGTGCTGGGGGGGGGGGGGTTCAGTGGCCTGACAGTCTGGGACCCAGGCGCCTTTGACCACGGCAGCGTCTACGCAGCCTGCACCCTGCCTCCCCTCCAAGGAGACGGATTCCAGCAACTGTTCTCTCCTGGGCCCTTGGGTGGTTTCCCTCCCCGAAGCCTGTCTCTCCTCCTGGGGCTTCTCCCTGTAACGAAGAGGTTGGCCCTGCCCAGAGCTCCCGGCTGCACCCCTGGGATCCGGTTCTGCCCCCAGCTGCCCCCAAAGGGCAGTAGGTAGCACAGGAAATGCCTCAAAAGACCTCCGCCCCAGGCCCCTGCGCAGCCCTGGCTCTTGTGTCCATGCCAACTCTCAGGAATGCCACCGGGGTCCCCTGACATCCTGGCCGGTGGAGCTAGATTTGACAGGGGGTCAGGGAAGGCATCCCCGGCTGGACACTAGGCCTCCGTGGAGTGGAAGGATGTGTTTGAGGAGACAGGCGCACTCTCAGAGGGCAGCCTCGGGGATCAGCAGGAGTGACCTCAGGTCCTGAGGACTCGATGATCAATGACTCAGCAGGGGCGTCACTCCAGAGGGAAGCAGACAGCATCTCCCTGCCCTGTCCCCCAGCCCAGACCAGCCCCGGGGCTGGAGGTTGACTACTCCTGCTTTCTTTTTTCCTTCTGGAAGCCATGAGCTGCCCTGGCTTTCTCTCTCACACCCGCTCCCTCCCTCCTTCCCCTTCCTGGATCTCAAAAGTCACTTGCCAAAATCCACGGACATTTCCTGTGGATCTTCTGTACATAGTTCTATCCAAATGACTTGGTTTGGGAACAAGCTAAGATAGTCTACGCAGAACCCTACAGGACACGTAAGTGTGTGAGAAGCGAAGACTAGCCCACAGGCTCCTCCTTGGCAGGGCCGGCCATGCCCTCTGACACACATTTTTACCCACGGCCCAGACCTCCCCTACCCTAAAAACAGACTAAAGACAGATGCTGACATCACCGTGAGTGCCAAGGCCCAGAGGTCCCCAGCAAAAACAGCCCCCACCAGAGGAGCAGCCTCGGGGGAGCCCGGCCCCAGGGCCCCGTGTGCATGGCAGGGAAGCCACTGCCGGCTCCTGGAAACCAGCGCCGGCAAAGGCCATTGGAACACCCAGGTGGCCTGGGGTGAGGGGTGGGGGCAGCTGGCTCCCTTCCCGAGAACTCGGGTTCCTGAGACCCCACACTGACCGCAACCTCTACCGACCCACAGCCCCACTCAGGATGACACCCCCTGCAAAAGGCCAGCCCCTCAACTTGGCTGCCTTTCTGCAGTGTAGAGTTTAGCTCCGGGTGGCTCCCTGGGGTCCCTTCCCCAGGAGGGATGTGTGCAAAGTCAAGCCGCGGTGCTGAAGAGCAGAGAAGAGGGAGGACAGCAAACAGAAGGTCTCCTGGCCTGGGCCCCCCTCTCCAATGGGGGGGTAGTAGGCCTGGTGAGAAAGGGAGCCTTCCCCCAGCCCCCAACCCCAAGCTCTCGTTCTTCACACCCCAGGCGGAGGATCTGGTGCCTGCCCGGGGACCGCGCCTACTGAGCCCTGGAGCAGACAGCAGCACTTACCATGATGGAAAAGATGAGGGGGATGAGATTGAGAGGCCACACGGGGCAGAAGCAGGAGGCGATGGCAAGGATGAGGTAATCTTTGGGGACCTCTTGGTCCTGGGCAGAGGAGGCGGTGGCAATGGACGACGCCCGCCTAGAGCTGGCCCGAGAGGCCGACCAGGGCAGCGCGGCTTCCGGGCGCCCCTCGGATACCGCCTTGAAGGGCAGGCCGTGGCCGTTCTGCTCCAGGTCCAGGGCCCCCGAGAGGGACGTGGACAGCTTCAGGGACTTGTCATCCTTGCCTTCCACCTTGGTGAGGAGCTTCTCCATCTCCGGCAGGTCCAGGGGTGAGGCGGCGCCAGGCTCCTGAGCTGAGGGAAACTGAGGCTGCCCCGGGTTGGCCATGTTGGCTTGGGCCTGGGGTCGCTCCAGCCTTAGGCTGAGACGATCGGCTACAGAGGGAGCTCAGCACATCATTCCTCGGCCCAGACTGGGGGCTGCCAGGTCAGGGGCTGAAGCGTCCCCCGGGGGAGCGAGGGCTTAGCTGGGAGCTGGCCCGGTTGGCTTCTCCGGGCTCTGTTGGAGCCTTCAGCTCTGCTCAAGTTTGAGGCCAACTTTGCCGGTACTGCTGACAGCACAGATGGGCGGGGAAGTGACAGAAAGCAGCTGCGAGGGCAGAGCAAAGAGGCTCCTCTCCCGGGTGAGGCTCAGGCTAAGTCAGAGAGAGAGAGAACACACCACACAGCCTCCTTCCCTCCCCACCCTCCTCAGAGATGCTTTTCCTTTTCAATTCCCCTCTCCCCTGAGAGTTGTCGAGCAGTGGAGCAGTGCGCTGCCTGGGCCCCAGCCCAGCCCAGCCCAGCCCAGAGGGACTTCTGTGGGCCTCTTGTTTCTACTGCAGCCACAAAACCTGCCTCTCTGGTCTGGGGGCTCCGGATGGGGGAAACAGACCAAGTGGGTCACAAAGGAGTGTGTCCTCAACAGTCTTGAGAAACGCTGCCCTCTGCTTCTTTTGCTGGAGCGGGTCCTACTTCCTCCTCCCTCGCTGGCAATGCTGAGCCCCGGACCTGGAGGGCATCCCATCTCAACCCTGACCTCCAGCCTCCGGATGTGTCCAGGCCACAGGGCAGACTAAGCACCATGGGAGGGATCCTGCCTCAGTGGGTCTCTGACGCACCAAGGGGTGTTAGGGAGGAAGTGTGGGCTCTGTCTCATGTCCATCAGAGCTTTTCTGGGGTGCTTTTATTTATTTTTTAAAGATTGTATTTATTTAAGAGGGAGAGAGAAAGCATAAGCAGGGAGAGGGGCAGAGGGAGAAGCAGGCTCCCCGCTGAGCAGGGAGCCCAGTGTGGGGTCGCATCCCGGGACCCAGGGATCCTGACCTGAGCTGAAGGCAGACGCTTAACCGACTGAGGCACCCAGGCGCCCCTCTGGGGTGCTTTTAAAGAGCCGCTAATATACTTCTTTTCAGGAGCTCCCTGGTCCGAAGGACCTCGGTCCTGGTCGTCTGTCCTCTGATTCTTGCTGTCCCTCTGCACTTCCTCTCCTGTCTTCTCCCCGTTTCCCCTGTGTCCCTGATCTTTCTCTCTTTTCAGAAGTGGGACCTGGAACGTGTGTGTGTGTGTGTGTGTGTGTGTGTGTGTGTGTGTGTGTGCGTGTGTGTGTGTTGGGCTGGGTGGTGGAAGAGGGTAAGAGGAAAGAAAGACCCTAAACCCCTAGGGTCATGCAGGATGGGGGTGGGAAGGCAGAGGCGAGAAGGGGGCCTCAGAGGTTGTGGGGTTCAGATCCTCTGATATACCAAATGAGAAAACCACCCACCTCAAGCAGACATCAGCCCCTTGTCCTGGTCCTGGGGCCGGTTTGGAGCAAGGTGAACCATTGCAGTAGAAAGAAATAGCTTTGGTTTGTGTGTCAAGCTAGCTTCTGAAAGCCTGCTTCCAGCAAGGGCTGTGCCCAGGTCGGGGGTTGGGGAGGGGACGTGACCGGCTGAGAGAGGGCAGAAGAGAGGAGAAGAGCCACCTGCTAGGGGTTCGGGAGCCTGGGGAGCTGAAAAGTCTAGGGAACTTATGAACCTCCCGGAGGTTCCTAAGTTTCAAATATACGCTGTGGTTGTGGCACAGACTGTCAAGTTTGGTAAATTTGACTATATTAAACTAAGAATTTGGGGGCGCCCGGGTGGCTCAGTGGATTGAGCCTCTGCTTTCGGCTCAGGTCCTGATATCGAGCCCCGCGTCGGGATCTCTGCTCAGCGGGGAGCCTGCTTCCCCCTCCCTCTCTCTCTGCCTGCCTCTCTGCCTACTTGTGATCTCTCTCTGTCAAATGGATAAATAAAATCTTTAAAAAAAAATTAAGAATTTTTGCTCCATAAAGGAAACCCATTGTTGTTTGCAAAATGCAAGCCTCCGGGGTAAGCAGTGAGATTGTTGTTCTCTGCCCGGGGGGAGAGAGAGAGAGAGAGAACAATTCCTTCTCATCTCAGTTCTTAAAGGAGAGTGAGCTGGACTTCCTTGCCCCGGAACTCCTGGAAATGCGCTGATGTCTTTTTAAACATGAGACCTCCTGCAGAGGGTGGGAAGTTGGGTGCCTCTGGACTTGAAGTGAGTTTCCGGCTTGGACAGAATTCCATACTCCCGCCGGAAGCTGACCCTGGACGCCCCCCCATGGGGCCTCCAGCTCTCCAGACCAAAGATTCCATAGCTTCAGGCCAAAGGGGGTTCTTGCGCCCCCTGAAATGTAGCTGATTTAAACTGAAATGTGCTGTAAGTATAGATCATACTAGATTTCGAATACTTAGTCCAAAAACGAACATAAAATGCCTCATGAATACTGTGTCCATTGATTGCATATTAAAGTGATAATACTGTTGCTACATTGAGCTGAATAAAACATGATTAAAATGAATGTCACCTCTGTCTTTTGACTTTTTAAAAATATGCCAACTAGAAAATTAAAAACTAAAAACATGGGTTGTATTACGTTTCTATTGGGCAGTGCTGGCCTCGAGCAGAATGAACCCGACATAAAGGGGTCTTTTTGACTTAATAAAAACACTAAGAGAAAAAAAAAAAAAAGCCAAGAAGCCCCCAGGGCGGCTGGAGGCTGTGAGGTTGCAGGGCGGGCTGGCTTTCCCGTTCTGGGCATCTAGGATCTGTGTGAGCGCATGCGTGTGCCCACATGCCCCCCCCCACACACACACTGTAAGAAAACTTGATATGGGGGCCTGGGTGGCTCAGTCGGTTGGGCATCTGCCTTCGACTCAGGTCACCATCCCGGGGTCCTGGGATCGAGCCCTGCATCCGGCTCCCTGCTCAGCTGAGAGCCCGCCTCTCCCTCTGCCTGCTGCTCTGCCTACTTGTGCTCTTTCCCTATGTCTCTGTCAAATAAATAAATAAAATCTTAAAAAAAAAAAACCTTGATATTATCCAGCCCCTATCAGCAAGCGCCCAGGTTTCACATCCGGTGAGGTGGCATCCTTCCGAAGGAACCCTCTCCGGATACTCTGCCCTCGCTGTCCTTGCTCAAAACATTTCCCTACCCCTCTTTGAAAGGCGCTCTGAGGAGACACATCTTTCATCTTGAAAAGGCAGTTATGAAGAACCTAATAGATACGAACTCTGCGTCCCTCCAGATTCTCTTAGGGTATGTTCGTGTACCTACATGTCTGTCTTCAGCTATAATCAGTGGGCACAGACCATTTTGCAATCAACTCTGCACACTCACGATTTTCACTCTGTTACAACACCTGAGTTTGCTTTACGGTTGGGCTCTATTCATACGATTGCAAATCCTTCCCTGTGCCTTGTCTTTGTGACTGCCTTTTGGCAAATCTGCTTTTCTTGTTTGGATTACTCCCTTGGAGTCTTTTTATTGTGATTTTGCCCGTTTTTTTCTACCAAACAAGGAAGAGAGACACGGGACAACTAGCAATCTGTAAATGTGCCCTTTTCTCCATGCCCCTGACAACATTGGTTTTACGGTTATTACCTATTTTTGCGGGTATGTCTTCTTCATTGCTAGACAGACAAGGCACTGCTCCCCGTGATGGGGGCAATGAGGAAAAGGAAGGGGTTGGAAGGTGCAGACTTCCTAAGAGAAGCCATGAGATCTCATATATCGAGCCCTCGATGAGCTATGAAGGTGCCGCCAGTATCTGTCATTCTTCTCTGCTCCCCTCTCCTTTGAGACTATTCTAGTGGACGGTCGCTCTCAACCTTTATAGATATAGGATTTCTGTCTTTAGGCATACCAGTCCTTCATATCTTTTTTTTAAAGATTATTTATTTATTAGAGAGAGAGAGAGAGAGAGAGAGAGAGAGAGAGAGAGAATGTGAGCTGGGGAAGGAGCAGAGAGAGAGGAAGGGGATCTCCAGCAGATTCAAGGTATTCCGGCCCAGGAGACCCCGTCAGGAGGAGGCAGGGAGAACCTGTTAGGTTGACACATACACATGTGCCCACACAAATATTCACACGTCTGTGTGTCTATGTAAGCATTCACATGATGTGTGGACGTCAGAAAACGTTTGTGACAAACAAACCAACCAACCTTTGAGGGGCGCCTGGGTGGTTCAGTCGGTTAACCATCTGCCTTTGGCTCTGGTCATGATCCCAGAGTCCTGGGATAGAGCCTGAGTCGGGGCTCCTTGCTCAGCAGGGAGTCTGTTTCTCCATCTCCCTCTGCCCCTCCCCCTGCTTGCGCATGCGCTCACCCATACTCCTCTCATTCTCCCTCAAATAAATAAACAAAATCTTAAAAAAAAAAAAACCTCTTTGAATACTAGGCAAACACCTAACAGCATGCAAAAATACACACGTGTGCACTCAAGCATGCGGTCCTGATGAGACAGTAACTAATGTGTCACAGATTTGAGTTTATAAAACACCTTCCCAAACATTCTCTCTCTCTCTCTCTTAAAGATTTTGTTTATTTATTTGACACAGAGAGAGAGATCACAAGTAGGCAGAGAGGCAGGCAGGGGGATGGGGAAGCAGGCTCCTCGCTGAACAGAGAGCCCAATGCGAGGCTTGATCCCAGGACCCCAAGATCATGACCTGAGCTGAAGGCAGAGGCGCCCCAGCATTTTCTCTTTATAACAACCTTGTGAATAGATATGTCTTAATAGCTTCCCCTCAGTGAGCGCTCATAGGGCCAGGCACTAGGCAAAGTGCTTGAAATCCATTCTCTCATGTAGTCTGTGCAACAGCCTTCGATGTAAGTGCTTATTTTAGCCAAGTATATAGAGCGGAACACCAAAGCTCAAAGCCCTTAGGTCATTTGCCCAAGGTCACTCAACTGGAAAGTGAAGAGACTGAGAAGTACTTTCACATTTCTCCCCGCGACCTCACACATCTGCTGCACATGCGCAATTCCACCTGTAGGGGGCGCCATCACCATGCCTGAGCTGAGTGTGCCCTGGAGCCAGAACATTACCTCTTTCTATCCTGGAACTTAAGAAAGCAGGACTTGCTGGTCATTTTACTATGTTTCCAGGGCATAAAAACCTGGAGCTGAAGAGAGGTGGAAGCACTGTCCAAACTGGTCATAAGATTATAATAATATCCAAACAGTAACAATTTATGGAACACCTTCTCGTTGCCAGAAACCGTACATTACGAATGAAATGTTACCCCTTGCAGCCACCCTGAGGTGGAATCTTCTGTGTCAGCAGTGAGGGGCTAGAGGTCTAGAGAGGCTGAGTGATGCCAAGGGTGGTGCACAGAGTGAGGGGCAGGGCGGAGGCTGGACCCCAGGGCCGTCTGGCTCTTTCCTTTCGGCTACCAGACAGTGGCACTGCCTCCCCACAGATGGAGGGCTCAGTGGGTAGGCTTGGGGCCAGATCCCCATGTTCTGTTCCTGGTTGGACCCCGTGACTGCTCTGCCCAGAATCAAAGCCTTCCTGGGATCTGAGCTGCAGACGCCTGCCCTGCGGGATTGGGAATCCTAACACCTGTGGGCTGGGGACAGGACGCCACGTGTGCCAGCCAGTGTCTTGCCTGCAGAAAGCAAAGATATCTTTAATTATGGCACTGGGCCTCATCTTGACTGTTTGGGGGGCCCCTCACTCATCTCTGGGTCCATAGGCATCTCTCCAGCTTCTGTGATGTCCCCCATTCTGAGCTGGGTCACTTTTCTTCCCCCAGCTGGCACGTTTCCTGCTCTCCAAGGAGACCAGAGAGACCTCAGCCCTCCCCTGGTACATCCGGGTTCTCAGCCCAGCCAGCAGTCCCCGAAGATCAGCCCATCAGCGTGAATAAGGCTGGAGATCAGCTCAGGAGCGCTCAGTTTAGATGCAGACCTCTCCGGGAGGGCGGGAGGGCGGGTTGTGCCTCCCACTTTCTTAGCAGACTTGGCCTGAGGCCCTCATCTCATTCCCTTAACCTCTTCCCCATAATCTTTCCTGATTCCATGTCTGCCCCACATCACAGAGGCCCTGACTGCACTGGACCCCTTTTCCCTGGGAGCTCCAGGCTTCAGGTTCAGGATACAGGCGGGACTCACTGGCCTCCTGTCCCTGGTCTGCCCTTAGGCTTCCTTTCCTGAGACTGGCCCAGACTTCACATCCTGTCCCCTGAGACAGCAGCTCAGTGGGGTATCCCATCCAGAGATGAGACCCACTGCATCCTGAGTCTCTTGGAGCCACTCCCCATCTTCAAATAATGCCCACTCTCCCACAGTGCTCCTCCCGGTGCTCAGCCACACCTGGAGTCTTGCCATGGATTAATGTCGCGGGTACCTACCTATGGGCGTCAGGCCCTGGGCCCGACATTCCACCATGAGCTCCCAGACCTCAGGCCTTCCTGCCACCCTGGACCACAGGGCCCAGGGGACACCTGATAGCAGACAGAGATGATAGCTTTTCTGTTTTTATTTGGCTCCTTCCGTTCCTGTCTCAGATGACAGACTTGGGGGACTGGCACAGGCAGGGGATGTGGATGCCACCTTGTCATCAGACCACACCAGGCGTCACCCACACGCCCCACATACAAGTCCCCCATCCCAAAGCTCCCTTTCTCCTAAAAACAAAACAAAACAAAAAAACAAAAACAACAACAAAAAAACCCAGCAAGAGAATATAGGGCTCAGAGGCACGGGAAGGCGAAGTTCACGTTCCAAGAAGAGGTCATGAAGTCCACACGGAAGAAAGAGCCCAGCAGTATCCTCTCCTCTCCCAGGGCCACCCCCCTCCCTGGGATCAGGGCGGGGAAGTGCAGCCCTGGGCTCCGGTTCCTTCCCAACTGGCAAGGCTGCCTCCTCTCTCTCTCAGGCCTCAGGCATTCAGTTTTTCTCGGTCCGGGACGTTTTTAGCAGTCTTCGCTTTTGCAGCCATCCTGCCACTGGCGGCTCCCCCGCCGGCCTCCCTCCAGGCGCACTGGGTCGCTCCGGGGCCGGTCAGCAGTGCTGGAAGCCCAGCCCGGGGCCCGCACGCAGGTTCCCCCGCGGCCAGGCGAAGGGAGCCCCGGGACCTCGGCGCCAGCTTCCCGAAGACGCGTGGGCCGCGCCCTGAGCCTCGGCCACCGCCCGGAGCCGTCCCGGGGGCGTGTGCGAGGAGCACGAGGCGCAGCGCTGCGCGAAGGGGCCGGCGGGCGGCGGGGCGGGCGGCGGCGGCCGGCTGGAGCCCGCATCCCCGCTGCCCCCGGCGCGCGCGGCCTGGCCGCGGCACTCCAGGTGCCCGCAGGGCCAGCGGGGCGCGGGGCTGGCACGCAGGACCAGGGAGAGCGCCGCGATTCGGTGGATGGCCCTGCGCAGCGTGGCGATCTTGGAGAGCCTCTTGCCGCCCAGGTCGTGCCGCAGCGCCCGGCGGAGCGCGTTGAAGGCCTCGTTGTAGTCCAGGATGCGTTTGCGCTCCCGCACGTTGGCCGCCATGCGCCGCGCCTTGGAGCGCACCGGCCGGGCGCGCGTCCTGCCACCCGCCAGCTCCTCGGCCTCGCCGCCGTTCTCCCTCATCACCCCAAAACCCCTCCCGCCCTCCAGGCAAGAGCCCCCCAAGTCCTCGGAGGAGCCCTCGGCCCCCTTGAGGCCTCTGAGGCCCGGTCCCTGCGCGCCTCGGTGCATGGCCTTCCCCGGGCCTTGCTGCCCTGGCTCTGGCTCACGGCGCTGACAGTCCACCCTCTGAGCGTTGACTCCCGCAGGCTGGACACTCCCCGGACGGGCCCTCTCTAGCTGGGCTTTATGGCACCACGTGGCTCTCCACCCTTCCCATCCATCCATCTCCCTCCTCCTGCTTTATTACCTGCCTCCAGGTAGGCTGGCGAGGGAGGAACCGGGAGGAAGGAAACGAGGAAGGGAGGAAGCATGCAGATTCTTGTACGAGGGGACCAGACGGGCAGCCCGGCCACGCCCGGGGCAGTGCTCCAGCCGCCAGAGAAAACTGACTCTGCCTCAGTCCAGGGCCTCTCGCCGGCGACCAGGTTGAACGGTCTACCTGCAGACCCCAAGTACGGTGCCGAACTTGGCCTCGGGGCGGGAGTGCTGATAGGGGCAGGAAAGGGTCGCAGGGGTAGTTGAGTGCGGTTCAAGAACCTTGAAAGCTCTTATCAAGGCCTGTGGACAACACAGACAACCGATAGGGACCCATAAGGGAGGGACATAAATCTGATACAGCGGGGCCCCACAGGGAACAGGGACGAGGAGCTTCTTGCTTTTTCAGCTACCAGAGTGAGGCTGGCTAGGGCTCTGGGTTTGGGTTTTGATTGGGCCTTACTCTCCCTCTCCCTCTCTTTGGCTCCCACTTCTGAAGGCAGAGCGAGACAGAGTCAGCAGAGGTGTGATGGGGTTGGGTCTTGAGGCCCTTCCGGCTCCCTTTGTGGTACCCACTGGGGCATCTCTTGGTATTCAGGGCCCTTGGGCCGCTCCGTCTCATGACACAGCATATCTGCCTCGGTATGAACTCAGTGAACCCATCCCACTCACCCATTCCTGGGGATTTGAATTTTATTTTTAAGATTATTTATTTATTTATTTGGCAGAGAGAGAGATCACAAGTAGAGAGGCAGGCAGAGGGAGAGGGGGAAGCAGGCTCCCCGCTGAGCAGAGAGCCCGATGCGGGGCTCGATCCCAGGACCCTGAGATCACGACCTGAGCCGAGGGCAGAAGCTTTAACCCACTGAGCCCCCCAGGCGCCCCGGGGATTTGAATTTTAAATGGGGTCTTGGAAAAAGGATACTATTTAATCCTAGAGAAAGACCCTCCGTGCAAGTGCAGGCATCCTTGTGAGTTATGCGGAGCACCAAGGTCAATCTCATTCCCAGCCACCATCCAAATGCCTCCAAAACGCAAAAGTTTTCTGTGGCATCAGCTGGGATGGGTATAGGGTTCGCATCCATCTCACCAAAGAGCATGCCATCAACCCTGTTATTTCAAACTATTCACTGCTGCACGGAGCATGAGAACAGGACACTAGGCAACAAATTATGTACGTATCTGCGTGATTATTTGGTTTATTGTCAGTCTTGCTCACTAGACTCTAAGCATCCTAAGGACGTTTGTCCCAAAGAGAGGCATGCCTCCGGCGGGATTCTACACAGAGCAGAGGCCACGGACGGCTGAACACCCAAGTGCACCCATCCAGCTCAAGTAATGTCAGTTTCACTGGGTCTCAGAGCAAGAGACAGAGAATCGGCTCAAAACCCAGAGAATTCTGTTTCTGAGTGTTATTCTGTGGCCACCTCTGCTCCTACCCCTATCCATGTCCCTTAGCCCCTCCATGCCACTCTAGAGAGAGAAGTGAGTCACTGTCCTGCTCATGGCTTTGCCCAGCCCTTCAGAAAAGTCTGGCCCGAAGAGCCAAGGAGGGGCAGGTCAAGAGGTAGCAGGTGGACATTTCAGTCCCAGAAGGGCCAGGTGGGAGAAGTGATTTGGTGGAGGGAAACCCTCTCCTCCCCTACCCCCCAGCCTGTGTCCCCTTCTGAAACTTCCCTTAGCCAGTGTCCCTTTCTGAAACTTCCCCCATCCAGGGCCCAGCTGGGCATATGAGTGCTTCCAGAGAATTCCACCAGACAGGGAGTCAGGAGACCTGGTTCTAGTTCTGCTACCAACTTTCTACATGACTTTGTACCAGTCATATCTTCCTCTCTGTACCTCAGTTTCCTTTTCTTTGCAAAGAAGACATCCTCTCTACAAAAGAAGGTAGGTGGGACCAGCTACATAATTTGCAGGGCCTGGTGCAAAAGGAAAACATGGGGTTGCTCACTCAAAATTATGGAAAACTTGAAGATGGTAAGAGCAGAGCATTAAATGGAGCCTGAGACCCTTCTAAGCTGGGGGCGGGGTGTGTGTGCACAGGTCCCATGCCCACGAAGGTGGCCTTGAGTGTCGGACATAATAGTGTAGTGGTGATGGGCACAAGCTTTGAATCTTAACTCGTCTGAGATTTGCTTCTTTCGTAAAGACCTCGGGAGAGGCTCTGAACCTAGTCCTCTACCTGCAAAAATAGGATACCAGCCTTAGAGGTCTCAATGAAATAGACCCCAGTAAAGAGTGGTCCTCAAGAAATACTGCAGCTGATTATCTTCAGGGTAACCGCAGTGCGAGTGTGATCATGAACGGGTTTCCCCTCCCCCACGGTGTCTCCAGGGAGCCCATAACCCTCTCACCCCATCAGGAGGAAATAGATGGGCAAGCCCAGAGCCCCCCTCATCTTCACAGGATAGACGTGACCTAGTCAAGGAACCCTTCCCTTCCCACCGATCCCCAGGGCAGCCTCACAGAGGAGAGAGCAGGAGCTGAAAGGAGGGTGTCAGTTGGGTGATCAACAAGCTTAAAGTGTTTGCAGCATCTTTCCTCCCTCCTAGTGAGAACTCCTCACAATCCACCATGAGCGGGATGCTGCCTAGTCCGAATTAGTAATAATGGCAATCATCATCTTAATCATATCGGTGCTGACTTCTATTGAATGTTTATTATAGGCCAGGCATGGTACTGAATGCTATTGATTTATTTTTACTAAGGGCTTTTTAAACCTATATTATCTTAGCCCCGCAACAATCCTATATGGACGGCCCTGTTATTATAATACCCATTTTATAGACTGCGACCCAGAGAGAATTAAGGAGCTTGCCCCAAGTCAGAGGGCTGAGCTGTGGCTGAGCCAGGATTTCAAAAAAGACAGGGTGGCTCCCACTCAAAGCTCAAGCTCTTAACCCATCTGGGCTGGACCTGCGTTCTCAACTCAGCGAGTTCCCCCCCCCCCCCCCCCCCCCCCCCCCCCCCCCCCCCCCGCCAGCCCCAACCACCTGACTGTATTAGAGGCCTGACACCTGCTCTTTG
>CM053619.1:11030447-11041486 GCA_028646535.1 Procyon lotor | reverse complement strand
CTAGAGGAACCTAACTGCCTGCCTCCTGGAATGAGATTTGTTGCCTGGGGTTTCCTTGGCCAATCGTGTTTCCCATACCGGCTGGACTGATGGCCGCGGGGACTCCAGGGTGGGCATAAGAGAGCTGGAGTGACAGACCAGTATCCCCCTGCTTACCTTCCTGCAGGTGAGCAAGGGCCCAGTAAAGCCAGGAGTAGCCCGAGGAGAGTCAAGGTCAGCCTGGAGCTGAAAGCTCTAGGCCAGAGTTCTGGATGAAGGTCAGGGGACTGCAGGGGGTCACTAGCCTCTGCAGCCGCTTGCTAACCTTTCCCCCTCTGTGAGGCTAGCCCCGAGCCCTTCCCCGCAGAGCTCCCCCATTTTTATTTTTAGTTATTTTTATCTTTTTTTAAGATTTTATTTATGTGTTTGAAAGAGAGAGAGAGAGAGAGCATGAGTGGGGGTGGGGGGAGGAGCAGGGGGAGAAGCAGACTCCCTGCTGAGGAGGGAATCCAGACTGTGGGGTTCGATCGGAGGACCCTGAGATCATGATCTGAATCTAAGACAGTTGCTTAACCGACTGAGCCACCCAGGCTCCCCTTTATTTTTATTTTGTTTAAGATCAGTTAACATAGTATATTATTGGTTTCAGAGGTAGAGCTCAGTGATTCATCAGTTGTATACAACACCCAGTGCTCAGTCCATCAAGTGCCCCCCTTAATGCCCATCACCCATTTCCCCCATTTCCCCACCCACCTCCCTTCCAGTAACCCTTAGTTTGTTTCCTAGAGTTAAGAGTGTCTAATGGTTTGTCTCCCCCTCTGATTTCGTCCTATTTTCTTTTTCCCTCCCTTCCCCTATGTTCATCTCTTTTGTTTCTTAAATTCCATATATGGGGCTCCTGGGTGGCTCAGTTAGTTAAGCAACTGCCTTCGGTTCTGGTCATGATCCCGGGGTCCCGGGATCGAGTCCTGCATCGGGCTCCCTGCTCACCGGGGAGCTGGCTTCTCCCTCTGCCTGCCATTCCCCCTGCTTGTGCTCACTCTCTCTGACCAAAAAAAAAGTAAATAAAACCTTTTTAAAAATTCCACATAGGAGTGAAATCATATGGTATTTGTCTTTCTCTGACTGACATATTTCCTTTAGCATAATACCCTCATCATGATTTGAAGGGGCACCTGTACCCCAGTGTTTATAGCAGCAAGGTCCACAAGAGCCAAAATACGGAAAGATCCCAGATGTCCATCGACAGATGAATGGATAAAGAAGATGTGGTATAGGGGCGCCTGGGTGGCTCAGTGGGTTAAAGCCTCTGCCTTCGGCTCAGGTCATGATCTCAGGGTCCTGGGATCGGCAGGGAGCCTGTTCCCCACCCCCCACCTCTCTGCATACTTGTGATCTCTTTCTCTCTGTCAAATAAATAAATAAATAAAATCTTAAAAAAAGATGTGATATATATACACAATGGAATATTACTCAGCCATTAAAAATGAAACCTTTCCATTTGCAACGATGTGGATGGAACTAGCAGGCTCCCCTTCTTAACTCCATCTCAGAATTTAGCAGATCATGTTGTGCTTTTATATTCATGTTGGGCCCACATCTAAGTCCCCTCTGTATTCCCAGTCCTAGCACAGTGCCCGGTATAGGGCGAGTACAAAATTTTTTTCTGAGTGTTGAATGAATGGTGTAATCCCTGATATTAAAAAAATTCGGGGCACCTGGGTGGCTCAGTCGTTGAGCATCTGCCTTCGGCTCAGGTCATGATCTCATGGTCCTGGGATCGAGCCCCGCATCGGGCTCTCTGCTCAGTGGGGAGCCTGCTTCCCCCTCTCTCTCTGCCTGCCTCTCTGCCTGATTGTGGTCTCTCTCCTCTCTGTCAAATAAATAAATAAAATCTTAAAAAAAAAATTCATAATACTATGGAAACCACACTGGTCTGATCAAGCAAGCTCTATATTCAAATCCAGTAAACATTTATTAAACATCTACAAATACTAGGCCCAGCGTTATAGGCTTTCACGCATGTTGACAACCACAAAGGTGTATTAACTTAGGTTTGTAGAAGCTCAGGATTGAAATAGAAGGAAATAAACTGCTGCCCCACGGAAATATTCCCCACCCACCCCATTCCCTGGGGGGGAATTTGACAGTCCTCAAAGCTGTGGTTCTCCTGGTGCCCGCTGGCTCCGCTGTGGTTCTCCTGGTGCCCGCTGGCTCCGTGAGCGGTGTATGTGCCTCTTGATTTGGGGGGGGGGGGTTGTAAGTTCATGCCCTATGTTGGGTTGTGGAGGTTACTTAAAAGTAAAATCAAGAAAGAAAGAAAGGGAGGGAGTGAGGAAGGAAGGGCTCTCATAGTGTGTTGCAGAGTATCTGAGACCTCATCCCAGATCTATGGAATTCAAAATTCTGTGTTAACAGCAACGTGCTTGGAATGCTCAGAAGGATATATTTGTTCCTCCAGCGTCTAGCTCAGTGGCTATTAAATTTTAGCTTGCCTAAGAACGACTGCTGCGGGTTAGTTCCACCGTGCTTTGCATGCCACAATGTAAAGTTTATTCAAGGATAATTTTGATTACCCGCAATTTTCTTCTTGCACATTAACTCTAAGAAATCCCTACCCATGTGTTGGATGGAGAGAAAATTTATGCCAAGACACAACTATGGGTCTCAAAGGAATAAAACAGCCATAGAAAATCAGCAAGGGAAAAAAACCAAAAAAACAAAGGAGATCAAACCACCTTCTCTTCTGGTCCCCTAACATGAACCCTCAAACCGATCTTAAAACGAGGTTTGGAAAAGCCAGGAAAATGCCCAAGCAGCCCCAGTTCCCAGGCCTGGGAAGGGACCCACTCTTCCAATCCCGACCACCCACCCCCCAAATAGTTCCGCCTCTTCTTTCCCGCCTTCCCCACATTTGCAGGCCAGCTTCCCCCACCCCTCCGCGCCCTTCCCCGCACCGATCAGGAAATGGCCCACGGCTCCAAATTCATAATTCTGAGCCACACTCTCCTGACAAATGGCCGGGGCCGCCGGAGAGAGGCGCCTCCGCCCCCCTCGGCCCGCCGCCCACGAACCCCGGGGAGCCGCGGGGACCGGGGGAGGGGGGCGGCGCGCGGGGCGCGGTCCGCGGGGGGCTCGG
Organism: Procyon lotor; assembly: GCA_028646535.1. Classification (NCBI taxonomy): domain Eukaryota; kingdom Metazoa; phylum Chordata; class Mammalia; order Carnivora; family Procyonidae; genus Procyon; species Procyon lotor. Next base: position 11,038,368 of record CM053619.1, on the reverse strand, counting down.
GCGCGGGCGGCGCGGGCGGGGCGGCCGGACTTCAAAGGCGGGCAGCGGGGCAGGTATTTCCGCGGCACCTGCGGCGGCGGCTCGACCCTCCCCCCCCGCGGCTGGAATCCGCCCCCGCCCGGGAGCTCGGCTTCCCCCCGCCCGTCGCCCCGCCGCGGCCGCGCAGGCGGCGGGAGGAGGGGCCGCGGCCGTGATTTAGGGCCGGGCGGTTCCGCTGGCGGCCGCCAAGGTGCCTATTACCTCTCGGCTGGGCCCGGATTTCAGGAATTCCTGCTCTTCCTCTGGAAGTTCCGGCGTCGCTCGCCCGAGGCAGGGCCCGAGTCCCACCCGAATCAGAAAGGCCCGAACGAGGGCGGGCTTTCCGGAGAAACGGAGCCCGCGGGGGCCCTGAGAACCCGTTCGCGCCCGAGAGCCGACCCGAGAGCCGACCCGGGGAAGGCCTGCAGTCTTCCTTCGCCTTCAACAGTTCGGTTCCGAGAGCGTGTAGGGGTAGTTTGGAATCTGGCAAAGCTGGGCTCCGTTTCAGGCGCTGCCCAGTCAGTCAGTCAGTCAGTCAACAAAAGTGTATTGACTGCCCACTAGTTACTGGCGTAGATTCATAAATAAAACAAAAATCCTGTCCTCACGGGAGTCACATTCTAGTTCGGAAAGCAGATAATAAGGAAAATAAATCATTTATGAAGGAAATAAGTACTATTAGAAGTACATTAGGAGGTAATAAATGCTCCCGGGGGAAGATAAAACAACACAAACAGAAACACCAGAAAAGACGAAAGAGTGGAGAGTGTGTACAGGCTCAGGGGTTGGGGAGGTGGGGTGAGGGAAAGTCACTTGAGAAAGTGACATCTGAGTAAAGACTTCAATGAGACAAGGCACTGTGGCTATCTTGAGGAAGAGCTCAAGCGGGAACAGCATGTGCAAAGGTCCTGAGGCAGGAGTGTACCACAAGCTTCAGGAGTGTATGGACAAGCAAGGTGGCCAATGAGGGTAAGGCCGTAATAAGGGAGCTTGGGTTGGTGATATGGCCACGTAGGTTACTGCAATATCTTCCAATCCTACTTGGGCAAGAGATGGGAAGCCATTAAACATTGATTTCCTCCCCCTCACTTCATGAATCTTTAAAAACAAAACAAGGGCGCCTGGCTGGCTCCATCGGGGAGCTTGTGACACCTGATATCAAGGTTGTGAGTTCAAGCCCCATGTTGGGTGTAGAGATTACTTTTTAAAAAATCTTAAAAAAAAAAAGATTTTATTTATTTACTTGACAGAGAGATTGAGAGAACACAAGCAGGGGGAACAGTAGAGGGAGAAGGAGGAGCAGGGTCCCTGCTCAGCAGGGAGCCCGATGTGGGGCTCCATCCCAGGACCCTGGGATCATGACCTGAGCTGAAGGCAGATGCTTAACCATCTGAGCCACCCAGGCACCCCTAAAAAAAAAATCTTAAAAAAAAAAAAGTAGCTTTCTCTTTCTCTGACTGCTAGATGAGGACTGCCTCCACCCCACCTCATCTCTTTGTGTGGGTGTCCTCCCTCTCCTGCCAGTGCTCTGGGGGGTATGTCCTCTTCTCTCCGGCGTCCACCCCACCTCTTCCGGGGACCTTGGCTCATCGGTTGCTGCTCCCTTGGCTTCATAGCTCTCCCTCTCCCACTGGCTCCTTCCCTGGAAATACGAATGTGCTCAGGCTGCCTTCTCCGAGCTAGTCTTTCCCTACAATGTGCAATGACTGTCATCTTCCTTTCGTCTCCCAGCATCAGTTCTCACCCCTCATAAACCAAGTCTGGCTCTTGCTACCCCCAACCCCCAGTCTCCTGAACCCCTCTTCTTATTCATTCATGTCCCCACCCCCATCCCAGCCCCTGGATCTCAGCAAGCCTTTTCTGGTCAATTGAGTCACACATTTATTGAGCACCTATTTGCCAGGTCTTGGATTGGGTACTGAAGATACAGTGATGAACAAAATGGACAGGGTCCCTGCCCTCGTGGAGCTCACCACCTAGCGTGGAATACTAACTAACTCATAAACAAATTATTTCAATAGCACCAAACCAAAGAACTCAAGGTTTAGGAGTGATGCAGAGGATGGAGAATGAGTTTCTCTGAGGGGTTAGGAAAGGTTTTACAAGGGACATGATACCTGAACTAGATTTGAAAGGATGAATAGGAGTTTGCCAAGCAGACGAGGGGTGGAAAGGCATTAAAGACAGAAGGAACAACATGCAGGAGGGCCCGGAAGTTTAAGCCATCGTAGTACGATGAGGACGAGGCAGTAAACTGGCTTTGCCAAACCATGATATAAGAGACCAGGGAGTGGGAGAAGAGGCCGGGGATTACTAGGCGTTGTGCCAAAAAGTTTGGCCTTTGGTCACTGTAGGTCCCCAGGTACCCCAAAGGATATTAAGTTGAGAAGTGACACAGTTGCATATGGATTGTAGCTAGAGCTCCTTGGAGCAGTATGGAGAGTGGATCCAAGGCAAACTCCAGTTAAGAGGCTACTGGAGGGGTCCAGATGACAGGGGAAGGGCCTGAGCCATGCAGGTTGTGGCGGGGGCCGGCGGGGGGCGGGGTGGTGCTGGAGTCAACACCTGTTTGGAAAGTGGCTGTGGTACGCGAGGGCAACCAACTGGATGTGGCAGATGATGAAAAGGAAAAGTGCTATCCTCTCCTCATCCTCCTTCGAGAACCAGAAGCTGGGGATCTCCGAGCAGCCCCTAGTGGTGGCTTTTCAGAACTATGGTCCAACTGGACAAGGAGAAGGCTCAGGTAGGGCAGAGAGGGGATGGCATTATGGTCACCATGGGGAGTGGCCGGAGGGGAGACCTGGGGCAACGGGGCATTCCGCACAGGTTTTTTGTTGTCATTGTTATTGTTTGCTAAGTAGCACAGGATAGTCTTTTAGCTGGAGGGAGGGACCCTCCTTGATGAGCCTCTGGGTGCACGGGATTCCTCCCAGCTGGGCCAGATTGGAGTCTTGACTTCAATGCTGAGCTGGTAAGACGAGAAATCTCTCTGCCAGTCCCTGGGCCAGGAGCCTCCAATGTCCTGCGGGGAGCAGGAGTTACTGCCTAGGCCTGGGTCCAGCCGCCCAGTTTCCTGTAATTCCCATGAGTTTCTCAGATTTAATCCCTGGCTTTTCTTTCCATTGATCTTGTGAGCTCTCAGAGCTTCCCATTAAGTTCCTCTTCCGCTTAAGTGAAGCAGACCGGGTTTTGCTGTTTACAACCAAAGACCTGACAACACAGGCTCCCAAGCCAATTCATGTACCTGCCATGTACCAGCTTTGAGACCCGGGCCAAGTGACACAGCCTCTCTTAGCTTCAGTTTCCTCATCTCTAAAATGGATCAGTAACTGCCTCCTAGCCAGATCATGGTAAGTAAATGACACCGTGCACAGAAAACGCTTGGTGCTGTGCCTGGTGCATAGACACTTAATACGATTTTGTTATTAAGAACGTTGTTCTCTTTCTGGCAGACTGACCACCCAGGAGTTCTTTCTTCCAAGCTCATCCAGGCATAGGGCCCCTCCATCCCACCCCAAAATGCCCAGCCCACAGAGTAACTTCCCTCCCTCCATCAAGCACTTCCCTACAGCTTGCTCCTTATTGCTCTTTTTTTTCTTTTAAGATTTTATTTATTTATGTGACAGAGAGAGAGATCACAAGTAGGCAGAGAGAGAAGGGGAAGCAGGCTCCCCGCTGAGCAGAGAGCCCGCCGCGGGGCTCGATCCCAGTATACCGAGATCATGACCTGAGCCGAAGGCAGAGGCTTTAACCCACTGAGCCACCCAGGCGCCCCCCTTCTTGCTCTTTATAAAGCTGGAATATTCCTTGACCTACACTCATCTCTGCTGTGTCTGTAGCACTTCACAGCAGAGTAGTTGTTTGGGATTTGGGGTAAGACCATCATTTATTAGCTGTATAGCCTGGGGCAAGATGCTTAGTTAACTGCTCCAAGCCTGTTTCCTTGTCTGCAAAATGGGGACATGTAATACGGCTTCATCGAATTTGTCATGAGGATGAAACGAAACAGCCTGTCATGCTTTCAGCCTAGCACCTTGCTCCTCTAAGGTGTTCTGCGTATGGTAACTTTCTCCTGCCACACAGCCCCGCTCCCTTCCCCAGCCAGTCTGGCCACTAAAGTTGTAAATCACCCAGGAACTAAGAGCACCCTCCTCCCTTCCACCCCAACACCAAACTCCTTATCACCTCCACCCACTAATGACCCGGTGATTGGCTTCTCATTAAAGCAATGACAAAGGGCCTCTGTGATTTTATCCTGATTCGAATCAGCCATAGATCTGCCCCAGGGTCAATCAGGGGTGAGGTAGGAATGCTGGGTCCTGGGGCCAATCTTGGTGTAGACTGAGGACTCTTGTCTTCCTGGCTCCCGGGGAGACAGCCACTGCCCCACCTGGAATTCTTAGGACTAGACGCTGCTATTGGAGCAGACAAACAGGGTTCCCTCTACCCCCAGTGCCCAGGAGGCTGAGAGCCAGGGGTGGTCTCAAGGAGCCATCTCTGCCCTCCCGAAGTTCAATGTTCTCATCCGTCGAGTGGGAACACTAAACGATAACACCTACCTTTTGGGGGCGGTGTGAGGATAGGAGATAAGTTGAATGTATATTTCTACAACTTTGTGGGTATCCATAAGTGGTAGTCATTATTGTTATTGCTTTCATGATCATTGGATTTCTATTTTTATTATTATTAGAACCCAGGTGCCAATCTTTCCAACTCCATTTGGCAAATAGCTTATTATGTCTGCAGTGTTTCATAAGGGCCACATCTCTATGATGCCACTCCCAGCCATTTCTGTTTAATCCTTCTGTGATCTGGTAATCCCTTGGCCTCCTTGTTTGTTTTCAGAATTGTTTTGGATGTTCTTAGCCCTTTACACTTCTATGGAAATTTTAGAATCCTTTTGTCTAGTTTAATCATTCCCTCTGATTATTCTTCAGTGATTCTTTTCTATCTCTTGTTTGTATGTTTCTTTCTCAAGGTGGCTTCCCTCATGGTGGCAAAATAGCTGCAGGAATCCGAGGAGTCACATGCATACTCCATTATGCAAAAAAAAGGAGAAGAAATCCACCACGTAGGCTCCTCAAATCCTGACCTATAGAAACCATGAAATAATTAATGTTCATTGTTGTTTTCAGCCACTAAGTCTTATTTGAACAAACTGCATAACAAACTATGTCCCAGCCTTTCCTGGAGTCGGCAGGGCTCTCCTCTGAATGTGAGCAGAAGTGATGTAGGTCACTCCCAGTCCTGTTCCTAATAACTTCCCATATTCAACCTCCACACTTCTCTTCCTCCTGGCTTGAAGACGGAGGGCAGCCGTGGGAGCCACAAGCTAAAGATGATGGAGTCAAAAGGGAAAAGAAGTCTGGGCCCTTCTTCAGGCCTGGGACAGAGCTGCCTCTAACATCACCTTAACCAATATCTTACACACAGTGTCTTACAGATTTGTTAAAGATACAATCAATGTTCATTTAAATTTGCTCATACATTCACGGATCTCTTTGCCTTGCCTTACTGCCTGCATCTCAGACATTCCATCTGGGGCCATTTATTCCTGCATCAATGACAGTCTTTAGAGTTTTCTCTAAGGAAGGCCTGCTGGTGATGGCTCTGGTTGACGATTACATTTTTAGAAAATGACTTTGAAGATATGATATTGTCTCTTTACTTCCACCCCTCTTGATGGGATGAGTTTCAGAGTAACTGCTGCTCCTTGGAAGGTAATTCTTTTTCCTAGATTGGTTTTGAAAGCTTTGCATTTTTTTTTTTTAAGATTTTATTTATTTATCTGACACAGAGAGAGAGATCACAAGTAGGCAGAGAGGCAGGCAGAGAGAGGGGAAGCAGGCTCCCCGCTGAGCAGAGAGTCCGATGAGGGGTTCGATCCCAGGATCCTGAGATCATGAAGGCAGAGGCTTTAACCCACTGAGCCACCCAGGTGCCCTGAAAGCTTTGCATTGTTTTTAGTGGTTTTGATTGTTTTGTTCACAAGGACACATTTAATGTGTGTGTGTGGTTTTCTTTTTTAGCTGTTGAGTTTCTTCAATTTGTCGTTTGTCATCTCTTCTCAGATTGTTAAAATTCCTCCCCTTTATCTTCTCAAATACAGCCTCTGTTGCTTTTCCGGTTTTCTCTTCTTATGGTCCTCCAGTCACACACAGGATAGACTTTCTCACTGTCTCCTTGTCTATTCTCTTCACTTTTGCTTTATTCTACAGACAATTTCTAAAAAGCATTTCCATAAACTTCCATTTAGTTTGACCCCCCCCTAACTTCTTGTGAGGTACATAGGGAAAAGTTCCCCTTTTGCCAACAAAGACCAGTGAGACTCAGCAAGGCAAAGGTATTTTCCCAAGCTCACACAGCTCCTGGTGGAGCAGGAAGACAGCGAGGCAAGTAGCCAAGAAGCAGTAGGATCTACTCGAAAAAGTTTAAGCTCCAAGGACAGATAGCCAGGGAGGGGTGTGACTCACTAGCTTAGTGACCTTGGAGAAGTCACTGAATCACGTCTTGCTGCGATTTCTCCCCTTGCAAAATGGGAACCATAATGACTACCTTGCAGGGCTGTTTGGGGATGTTCACGGGATAGTATACGCAAAATTCCTGGCACCCAATAGGCATTCGATAAATATTTGATGAATGAATTAATAAAGGGTTTAGCCCGGTTTGGCGCAGTCTCTCAATCAATGTTAGCTATTGCTATTCTGTTTATATTTTATTTATATATAAACATACTACAGTTGGTTGCTATCAAGATTGTCATTTCCGCAAGACCCTCAGAATTTGGGAGCCTGTCAGGTGTTCTGCCCCTGCCCCTGGGGGCTCCCCTAGACGTGCCCAGCGCCAGCCGCAGGACGCGGCCCGTCCTGCCATAAATCAGGCCCCGTGGGCTCCCGGCCTGTAATTAACATGCCGCACTGGGCCGGTCTGGGGCGGCCCTGCCCACCCTGTCCCTGGGGCTTCCTGCGCCCTCGTCCTCTCCAGGAGGGGGAGGGAAGGCTCAGGGAGCTGGGGGGTCTCCCCCAGCCCCCTGATTTATCGCCCTCTGTGTGAAGGAGATTTACGAGCTAAGATTCGGAGAGGGGAGGCTGGCGGGAGAGACAGGGAGCAGGACTGGGGGACCGGAGGCCAGGAGGCCAGGGAGGCCGGTGGTCACCCACGTAAATCCTGTGGGCTAGCTCGCGACGACATTCTGCGGTGTTCTGGTATCTATTTACCTGTGTTACAAAGTCCCAGGGAGAGGGAGTTCCTCCTAACGCCAGCACCTGCTTGGGGTGGGTCAGGGAAGTGGAGAAAGACAGCAGAGTCTCCGGGCCCATCTAGCTTCAGGACGGCACGTGTGACCAAGCAGGCGGAGGCAGAGAGAAGCAGGTTCCCCGCTCAGCAAGGAGCCCAACACTGAACTCGATAGGAGGACCCTGGGATCATGACCTGAGCCGAAGGCAGCGGCTCAACCGACTGAGCCACCCAGGCATCCCTGCAGTGACTATTCTTAAGCCCTTTTGATAGATAGGAAAAACCGAGCCTTCCAGAGGATTAGCAGTTCATGGGAGGTCAGGTGTCTGGACTACATTCTTTGGGGGGTTAGGTGAGGATATAGGGGAGCACAGCTGAATTCCCCGGGCACAGGAATTCACAGAGGGGTCAGGGAGGAAAGGGACTTTGGCTCCAGGGGCCTCCAGCAGATGACGGGGACAATCGGGTCTCCCTCTCCTGCCAATATTCCCAACACAGCACGGGGTGAGCTTCCAGCAGCTCCTGGAAAAATTTCTTTCTTTCTTTCTTTCTTTCTTTCTTTCTTTCTTTCTTTCTTTCTTTCTTTCTTTCTTTCTTTCTTTCTTTCTTTCTTTCTTTCTTTCTTTTTCTTTCTTTCTCTTTCTTCCTTCCTTCCTTCCTTCCTTCC
>CM053619.1:11016139-11030347 GCA_028646535.1 Procyon lotor | reverse complement strand
ATAAAACATAAAATGCACTTGAAACAACTTCTGGCCTCCTATACAAAGGCTCTGTATAACAAATATTTCTTCCCAGGGTACAGGGTAGAAGTTTGTTGTTGTTGGAGTGAGCTACATGATCTGTATCAGAAGTACTCAAGGTGGAATTTCGGAGACTCTAAGAATCTTTTTTTTTTTTTTTTTTAACATTTTATTTATTTGACAGGGAGCGAGAGCACAAGCCGGGGGAGGGGCAGGCAGAGGGAGAAGCAGGCTCTCTGCGGAGCAAGGAGCCTAATATGGGACTCGATCCCAAGACCCTGGGATCATGACCTGAGCTGAAGGCAGATGCTTAACTGACTGAGCCGCCCAGGCGCCCTGACTCTAAGAATGTTGAGACAGAAAGATGGTCGTCTTATTTCAGGGTCCTGAACCTTGGTTAACTTAAGGTGTGGGGATGGGGGTGGTCTCTGCATCCCCCCCAAATCCATTCATCAGTACTTATGGAACACCTACTATGTGTCAGGCACTGTTCTAGTCTAGAGAGCAGTAAATGAAACAGACAACAGACCCTGCCCTCATGGGTGGAGACAGACAAATAAATAATATGTAGTTTATCTAAAATGTTACATCTAGGGATGCCTGGGTGGCTCAGTCAGTTAAGAGTCTGGCTTCCATTCAGGTCATGAGCTCACGGTCCCGGAATTGAGTGTCCAGCTCCCTGCGCTGCCAGGAAGTCTGCTTCTTCTCCCTCTCCTTCTGGTCTCCCCCTGCTCTTCTGTGTGCATGCACTCTCTCTCCCTCCCCCTCAAATAAAGAAAGAAAATCTTTGAAAAAAAAAAAGTTACATCTATAGGCTTTTATCAGAGTGTCAGGGGAATTGATAACCCAAAAAAGGTTTAAGAATCACTAATCTAGGGGTACCTGGGTGGCTCAGTGGATAAAGCTTCTGCTTTCGGCTCAGGTCATGATCTCAGGGTCCTGGGATCGAGCCCTGCATCGGGCTCTCTGCTCAGCGGGGAGCCTGCTTCCCCCTCTCTCTCTGCCCGCCTCTCTGCCTACTTGTGATCTCTCTCTCTGTCAAATAAATAAATAAAATCTTTAAAAAAAAAAAAAAGAATCACTAATCTAGGAGCGTCTGGGTGGCTCAGTTGTTAAGCATCTGCCTTTGGCTCAGGTCATGATCCCTGGGGTCCTGGGATCGAGCCCCACATCGAGCTCCCTGCTCCGCAGGAAGCCTGCTTCTCCCTCTCCCACTCACCCTGCTTGTGTTCCCTCTCTCACTGTCTCTCTCTCTCCGTGTCAAATAAATAAATAAAATCTTAAAAAAAAAAAAAAAAAGAAGAAGAAGAAGAAGAATTACTAATCTAGTCCAATACCCTAAAGGGAGCCCCAAATCATAGGACCAGCCAGGACTTGAGTCCAAGTCTCCGAGAGTCCAGATTCCCTCTGTTCCCTGCACCACTCACCCTGGAGAGCAGGTGATCTGAGTCCTACTGGGTGCTCTGTGTGTAGTGTGGGTTCCTATTTTTGTGGGTGGGTTTTATCACAGAACCAACCCTCCAGGGCTCACCTACATCCCCCCCCCAAATCCTGGCACTTCGCTCCGGGCAAGGCCCCACCCTCTGTGTCCACAATGAAGGTAGAAGTCACGTGGGGGCCGGCGCAGGGAAATCCTCAGCTTCCCACATTGTAACCCTTCTGGGTCCACACTCTTCTTTGGTTTTGTGTCAGGGGAAAAAGCAGCCCGCCTCCTGGACAAACTCACTCCATCAGTCATTCCTCCTCGGTCATGAATAGGTGTCGTCCCCCGCCCCCGACTGCATGCCCCCCCACTAATTCCCCTCAGTCCAGAAATAGGGCGCTATTCCAATGATCTATTGCCAAATGACAAGACCACCCCAGGTGGCTTGAAACACCCATCTGATTTAATCTCATGATTCTGTGGGTTGGTTTGGCGGTTCTTCTGCCTCGTGTGATGTTGGCTGGGGTCACTAACGTGACTTCATTCATCTGGGATCTTTTCTGGAGCTGGAATGCCCCAGAAGGCCCCTCTCGCCCTCTCCAGTGTCCACACGGGCCACCTCTCCCAGCAAGATAGCCCGGACTTCCTTACCACATGGCTGCTGGATTCCAAGCTGCGGGTGGGGGCCGGGGACCCCTGATTCTCTCAAGGACTGAGCTTGGTGGGAAGAGCCGGGACACCGCTTCTGCCAACTCTTTTGGTCATAGCAAGTCTCAAGGCTAGCCCGGAGGGAGGGAAAATAGAGTCCATCTCTTGATAGATGGAGAGACATGTGTGTCCACGGATTAGAGGAATCTAATCCAATCTGTCCCCTCCCCTCCACCCTCGTGACCACTACCTCAGGGTTAAAAGAGTCCCCAGACTGCTCTCCCTGGTCTTCTTGCCTCAGTCTATCTATGCTTCATCTCTCCCTGCCCCCAGCCACCCCAAACACCCTCTTCCCAAACAAGTCTGGTCTCCCCCCTCCCTGCCACGAAGGCAGAGCTGACCACCGCCCTTCACAACCTTGTGTAGATGTGAACCGGTGTTGACAACAACAACAAAAGTTCTCTGGACAAAGACATTTGAAAAATGATGGGTTCGAACAAAACCAAGCAGGTTTCTTGGCTACCTGCCTCCTGAGACTCTCTCCACCACTGTGCCCATATGCGCAGAAACAGAGAGAGTTTGCAGCTTTGCCAAATTTGCTGACATGGGATCCTTTCCTCACAAACCATTTCCGAGGACAGACTTTCCAGCACTCACGTCTGTCCAAGAATTGTTAACTGGTTAAAGCCAAATAGGAATGCAGCTTAGTGCGATGGGAATGATCTGGTAACCTCCTCAACCTCTCTGCGACTCTGTTTATTCGGCTGTAAAATGGGGGTGACAATGACCACTTAGAGGTGGTTGTGAGGATTAAATGAGACAGTGCTTAGAACATCACCTGACGCGCACAAGGTAGTCAGTAATGGCCGGCCCAGACACTGCCCGCTCTTCCTTGAGTCAGGCAAGCAAAAGAATCTTCCAGAAGCACAACCAAATTCTTTCTCTTCGAAGGTACTCCCTTCGGGTTGTTTCAGGGAGTGTCTCATCCTGCAAACATGGCTAGCTCAGAAAAGAACCTCTTACTCCTGGAATCAAAGGCTTTGGAACTTTGGAAAGAGAAAATTGGGAAATCTTAAACCAGGGGTGTGGGAACGCGAAAGAAAAATTGTGTGGTGTCTCAGCAGCGCCCTCTGCTGGTCAGGACGTGGAACTCCAAGGAGACCGTCAATCTAGGCTTCAAGGCCCTGCTCTTGGGAGCAGCTTGCAGCACAAAACTGTGACTCGACAGGAAATGGCTCTTTTCTGTCCTCTGGTCAGCTTCTTCCTCCGCTGCCCTCAGCCCTCAGGGCCTCTCCAAATGTCACCACAGGCAACCCACAGTTTTTCCATAGGTTCTCTCAGCAGGGAGCCCACCCTCACCTTTGGTGTCAAGGAGGAGAAATTGGGGCCCTCAGGTGTGAACCCTCAAATTCCTGCTAGGGCTCACAAAAATCTCTCTGCACCCACCTCTCCTTCCTTCTAGCTGCCCGAGGCTTACCCCTGCTGGTGAGCTAAGGAGCCCCTTCCCTTCCATTTCTTACAAAACCTAGCCTTTTTTTTTTACTTTTTGAAAATAGACTATTTTTTTTTTTTAAATGACTAGATTCACATAAAAACTGAGAGTACAGAGTCCCCATAAATTCTTCACTCAGTTGCCTTTCAAAAAGTATATTTAAAAACATCTTCTAAGAAGTGCTCTTAAACATTCGATATAAGCATCACTCACTCAACAAACACTGTGCTAAAATCATCTTTTTGTAAAAAAAAGATTTTATTGGAGCGCCTGGGTGGCTCAGTGGGTTAAAGCCTCTGCCTTCAGCTCAGGTCATGATCTCAGATCCTGGGATCGAGCCCCACATCAGGCTCTCTGCTTAACGGGGAGCCTGCTTCCTCCTCTCTCTCTGCCCGCCTCTCTGCCTACTTGTGATCTCTCTGTCAAATAGATAAATAAAATCTTAAAAAACAAAAACAAAAAACGTGGTTCTGGGACTGGTTCCCAGAGTTTTTGGTTCAGTAAGTCTGGGGCAGGGCCTGAGAATGTGCATTTCTAACAAGTTCCCAGGTGAGGCTGAGGCTGTTGTCCCAGGCCACACTGTAAGAAACACCAACTTTGGGGCGCCTGGGTGGTTCAGTCAGGTAAGCGCCTGCCTTTGGCTTGGGTCATGATCCCCGGGGTCTTGGGATCGAGTCCCATGTGGGGCTCCCCCTGCTCAGTGGGGAGCCTGCTTCTCCCTCTCCCTCTGCCACTCCCCCTGCTTGTGCTTTCTCACCCTCTCTTGGTCTCTCTCAAATAAATAAATAATATCTTTAAAAAAAAAAAAAGGAAGAAAGAAAGGAAACATCAGCTTTGGCATTGCCATCCTCAGGGAAATGAGGCAGCAAGGACACCTGCTTGGTGGCCACATGGCGACCCAGGGACTCAGGGAGAACTAGAACAGTGGCTTATTGGCATTTTAGCCATGGAGGAAGCTCCAGTAGATAAAGCAATCAGGCAGAGGGTTAAGAAGACATGCCCTTGGGATACCTGAGTGGCTCAGTCGGTTGGGTGACTGCCTTTGGCTCAGGTCATGGTCTTGGGGTCCTGGGATGGAGCCCAGCATCGGATTCCCTGCTTCTCCCCCTCCTTCTGCCTGCTCATGTGCTCTCTCTCTCTCTCTCTCAAATAAATAAAAGTTTTTAAAAAAGAAAAAGACATGTCCTCCCTGCAGGGGGCCAGGCCCTCTCACACATGCTGCTGGGAGGGAAACCGGCATCACTATTATGAAGGACAATTTGGTAATAGCTCTCAAAATAATGCAGGTGTGGTGCCCTTTAACCCAGAAACCCTGCTTTATGGAATTTATTCCTCGGATACACCAGCACACAGCTGCCAGTGGAATAGTATGCAGCTTTAAAAAAGAAAAGGCCCGAACCAACATGGAAGACACTTTGTCAAGTGCGAACAGCAAGGCACAGAATGAGGCACAGAGTATATACCTTTTGTGTAAAAGGTGGAAAATAAGAAAATATATTTGCACATACTTGCAATTGCATAAAGTTCTCTAAAGATACATGAGAAATTAATATGAGCGGTTTCAGAGGCAGGGATGGGATAGGGTTGGAAGGATGGAGAACAGTGATGGGAAGCAAACTTTTTACTGCATGCTTGTTTATGCCTTTTTTTAATATTTTATTTATTTATTTGATATATATAGAGAGATCACAAGTAGGCAGAGAAGCAGTCAGGGAGAGGGGGGGGAAGCAGGCTCCCCGCTGAGCAGAGAGCCCGATGGGGGGCTCGATCCCAGGACCCTGAGATCATGACCTGAGCTGAAGGCAGAGGCTTTAACTCACTGAGCCACCCAGGTGCCCCCTTTTTATGCTTTTTAAAAAACATTTCTCCCAGGTGGTCCCAGGTGGCTCAGTCCGGTAAGTGTCTACCTTCAGCTCAGGTCATGACCCCGGGGTCCTGGGATCAAGCCCCTATTCGGGATCCCCGCTCAGCATGGAATTTGCTTCTCCATCTCTCTGGGTCACTCCCCCTGGTTGTGCTCTCTCTCCCCTCATCTCAAATGTATAAATTTCTTTAAATATTTAAAAAAATAAAAGTAGGGGGCACCTGAGTGGCTCAGTGGGTTAATGCCTCTGCCTTTGGCTCAAGTCATGATCTCAGAGTCTTGGGATCGAGCCCCGCATCAGGCTCTCTGCTTGGTGGGGAGGCTGCTTCCCCTCTCTCTACCTGTCTCTCTGCCTACTTGTAATCTCTCTGTCAAATAAATAAATAAAATCTTAAATAGATAGATAGACAGCTAAAAATAGGGACACTTAGGTGGCTCAGTTGGTTAAGTAACTGCCTTTGGCTCAGGTCGTGATCCCAGGGTCCTGGGATCGAGTCCCACATCAGGCTCCTTACTCGTCAGGGAGCCTGCTTCTCCCTCTGCCTCTGCCTGATTGTGCTCTCCCTGACAAATAAATAAGATCTTTAAAAAAATAAAAATAAATAAATAAATAAAAATAAAAAACATTTGGATCATGCAACTCTATTCTCTATTTTTTTAAACAGACTATTTTTTAGGGCAGTTTTAGATTCACAGCAAAATTGAGCAGAAGGTACAGAGATAAGAAAAATAAAAAAGTTTGGTTAAAGCCTCTGCCTTTGGCCCAGGTCATGATCTCAGGGTCCTCTGATGGAGCCCTGCATTGGGCGCTCTGCTCAGCAGGGAGCCCCCCCCTCCCCGCCCCCTGCCTGCCTTTCTGCCTACTTGTGGTCTCTCTGTCAAATAAATAAATAAAATCTTAAAAAAAAAAAATGTAAAAAGAAGGCACAGAGATTTTCCATACACCCCCGCCCCCACATATGTATCGCCAGCCCCATTACACCATCCTCCCCCAAAGTGATACCTTTCATGCAGCCAATCAAGGCACCTATGTTGACACAGCATAATCACCCAAAGTTCACAGTTTACATTATTAGTGTTCATTCTGGGTGTTGTGTAGTCTATGGGTTGGGACAAATGTAAAATTATCTTTATCCACCATTACAGTATGGTACAGAGCAGTCTCATTGCCCTAATCATCCTCTGTGCTCTCCCTAATTCATCCCCTAGCCCCCAACCCCTGGCAACCATCTGTTATCCTTTTTAATTTAAAATTTTAAATTATTTTTTAAAATGGAAGACAGTTTCTTAAGTCACACTGCCTGAGTTCCAGTCTCCTCCCTACCATGGTTGAGTGACCCGTGGCATCTTGATTAACCTGCTCAAAGTTCTGTTTTCTCATCTTAAAGTGAGGTTTGCTAATAGTAGCTATGTTGTAAGACTGCTGGAAGATTAAATCAGGTAAAACTTGAGAAGTGTTGGGCAGAGCCCCTGGCACTTGGTATGCACACATCCGGGTACACAAAGTTATTGTGGTTATTATTTGTCCTCTCTTCCTTTGTCCCAGCATGCACCTGGCATTGGAACCTCCAGAGAGAATCTGATAGGCTGATGTTGTCACTGTCCAATAAGGAGCATCCCTATTGGACAGACCTCACAGGCTCATATGTGGGCGGTTGGTTGTTCTATGTCCAACCTGTGCGTAGCCACTTTGGGCTTGGGACCCGTTTCCGGAACCAACTTGTTAGCACCAGAAGAATCGTTCAGTCACATGACCCAGGGCAAAGCAAGAAACCCCCAGAAGGTAACCACATTCTTCAGAGAAGGACTCTGGCGGTAGCAGACATGCAAAACTGTTTGATTCATGCAGTAAAGTCGGCTTGGGCAGGAAGAGAATAGAGGAAGAAAGTGACGGAACAAGGGATAAAAAAAAATTTTTGTTACTATCGCTTTAGGGTTGTTGGGAGAATTAATTGAATCAGTCCACATATAGTACTTAGCATAGGTGCTGGGCACATTGTAAGCATTCAATGTATAGTAGCATGCAGGGTGACAACTGTCATCAGATCTACTTAAGGCTTGATGAACAGGTTACAGGTGGAACAATGGGGAGAGAGAGATAACGGACAGGGGTTGTGCTCAAGAGAGAGGGACCTTAGGGCTTAAGGTGTCAAAGCAGGAGCAGTTCCTAGGGAGATAGCATTCCAGGACGAGGTCCTGGAGGTAGGAGTGTGATGGGCATACACATGGCAGTTCCTTTCTCCCTACATCTACAGATAGATTCAGTGTCCCAGCTTTGTGTTCTCCTGGGGTCCCACCCAGTGCCCACTCTTATTGTCTCAGGTCCACCAGGAGCCCTTTGGCCCCTCACTATGCCTTTCTGATGCACCCAATTCTTTCCCGTTTCCAGGACTGCGGAAGGGACCAGTGTTTGCAGCCCTCCTGCCATGGAGACGGATGGCACACATTGGCGACGGGTGTGAGCTTGGGCTGCGGGGGAGGTTCCAGAACACTAGGTTATTTTTAGGCCCGCCCAGATGCCCAATTCCCAGCTAATGGAGGGGGCGTGGTTGGTGGCAAGCAATCTTGCTTTCATCGTTTATTAGTTTATTAACCACTGAGGATGCTGTTGTATGCAGTGAGCCTCACCGGGTTTCAGCGCTAGTTTTCCTTTCCGAGATTCCTTCCTACTTGTTAATGTCAGAAACAACTTTCTCCCCCTAGGGCCAAAGAAGGGTCAAGGAGAAAATGAAATTGATCAAGTGACAATGAATGAGGGCAAGGGAGGGATAAATATTCCATCCTGCTCCATCAGCACTGGGAGTGGGTCCAAAAAAACACTTTGCCTCACAAATTGCTCACTTATCCACCCTGTAGTGAGTTTGCTCCAAATGGTTTGGAAAACTATTGCTTCTTCTTCTTCTTTTTTTTTTAAGCTATTGCTTCTAATCAAAGGCGTCAGGCCCGTGGCTGGAAGGGGGCCAGCAAGGGCCCAGCAGGAGTCTGAATTGCGCCTGGCTTCATTATCTTTATCTAGTCCAACGTTTTAGTGGTAGGTTTTTGTTTGGTTTCAAAGTGAGATGGTTAGGTCATTATTTGTTAAATTATAGCTTTTAATTAGCAGATCTATTGAAATGAAAAGCCTGAGAGAGGCTCACGTGCTTGGAAGTTTTGTTTGGAATTTATAATTATCGCTGTTTGGAAAAGATTAGTTGGGGGCGGTAAAGTCTTTTCTTTTAAGAAAATCCTCAAATTATATGCTGTTGTGGGGGTGGGGGAGAAGAGAGATGCCAATAAGCTAGACATACCTTTTACAAGTGATACTATCTGTATTATTACCTACACCCAGGGTCCTTTTATTTGCAGAAAAAAGAGGGGGACAGATGTTTTATAACAATTCATGTAACTTTTCTCAGGGTGAGCCCAAAATGGGAATCGAAGGGGATAGTGAGCTGGGTCAGTAGAGTGGGTAGTCAAGGTGACAAGATGGAGTTTTGTTTACCACTTATCCATTCCTGATTCCTTCCTGATTCCCCCAGAAGGTACGGGATATGGGGGTCTCAGATCAGCCTTGGTAGATTTTCTCCCCTTGAGGGATTTGTTTTCTGCCTTTAGAAGGAACAAGGAAAGTTCTTGTTCTGACTTTCGAGTCTGAGCGGCCTTCCTCCCACCTGGCTTGGTCGATGCTGCGCTAGTTGCAGGACTGCCCTGGATCCAGCAGGGGGCGCGCCGCTGCCGCCTGATTTGGAGCGTTTGCCTCGGGAAACCACACCCCCACCATCTTTGTATTCCTTTTGTAACCGCGGAGGTGCGGATTTCGATCTCTGCGCGAAGAGCCTTGGGTCGAAGAGGGCGTCCTGGCTTTCTTCTTACTCAAGGAGAGCATCGCGGTCTGCACAGGGGCAGAGACGGTGAGAGGCCCCCAGAATCTGAGTCATCTCTCCCAAGACTCTTGCTCCGCGCTCTGTAGGTCCCACGGACAGCGAGCGGGAAGCCTCTCTAGAGCGCGGGCAGAGCCCACATCCACCGTCCCTCCTGTGACCATCTCTGGCGTTTGAACATCTTGTGCCGTTGGACCACAAACCCTTTTAGGGCGGAGACCAGGGATGTCCTCTGATCTATTACCAGCACCCAGCATAGGGCCCAACCCACATACACAATAAATGAATAAGGAATGAATGAATGAATTCATGTAAACCATTATTTTAATTATTTTATTCTTTCTTTCATGTACTGAGCATGTACTCTGTGCCAGGCATTGGGAAATCAGAGATTAAAAATATAATAACCATCGTCGGGGCCCCTGAGCGGCTCAGTTAAGTGTCTGCCTTCAGCTCAGGTTGAGATCCCAGGGTCCTGGGATAGAGGCCCATTATCAGGCTCCCTGCTCAGCTGGAAACCTGTTTCTCCCTCTGCCCTCTGCCCCTCCCCACTGCTCCACTGCTTGTACTCCCTCTGTCCTTCTCTCAAATAAATACAATCTTTTAGAAAATAAAATAAATAAAAATATGATACCCATCCTCAAGATTACAATATGAATGTGGGCAACCAGAACTGGTAGCTTCCCCTAATTAGTGGCTAACTAATTTCATTTAGCCAACAAAATCACATCAGTCCCATATAGTAGAGGTACATACTGGCTGGACACGACAATATCCAGCACTTCCGGTCTTGGCAGTGTATTTGACTCCCATCTTGCCGGGCTTGTGAGGGCAGGGCAGGGTTCCAATTTAGCTGCCCTCAGTCTCCTGTTACTTTGATGCCCCAAATTACACTTTAGATCCCATACTTCAGAAAGGTCTCTTTTGACCTAAGGACCTTGGTCTGGGCATCAATGTCTCTCTGCATGATTTATATCCCTCAGAAGGGGAAATGAGAAAAAAAAAAAAGCCTATTAATGAACAGCACATTGTTTCCTAAAAGAGTTTTGGGCTGTTGCTATTTTGGGGATTTGGTTTATTTGTTTTGTTTTGATTTTGCTTTAGGGTGTAAATTTGATGCTCCGTCTCCCCATCTTGCTTTCATCTTTATTCCTAATGATCACATTTACTCCACTTACGGGATTAATCGAAGGGATGAAACCCTCTCCCTTTGGGAGAGAACAGCACAGACAAGCAGCCCAGAAATAGGAATTGTTTTTGATGAGCAAATGTCAAATTTTATAGGAGATTAACTTTGGGGATTGGAGGGAGGGCTATCCCCATGGCCTGGAGCAATCAGACCCATCTCTAGGGTTCTGAGGGCCAAGAAAGGCAGACTGCGTGTTTGGGAAGTCGCCCAATGCATTTTGATCCCTGAAAAAGACTAGAGCATGAAATGAGTAAAGGAAAAAACCGTGCAAGCTTTTTGACTCTTGCAACAACAAAAGCCCAGAGTAAATCTTTATAATTTCACGGTATTAAAAATTTACCAGAATTAAAATGTTTTAAATGACACAGTTGCTCCAGCTCCAGCTGTGTGCACTGGTGTGGATCAAATACCGTCTGTCATTTAGATCACACTTGTCCTCTCCCTGGCTCCTCAGCAAGGGTCCCAATGGCTACAATTAAAACCACTGCACTACATGGTTTCACAGGGAAATTCTACCAAACCTTTAAAGAGAAGATGATCACAGAGCTGTCTAAACTGTGACATACTATAGAAAAAAAAGAAACATTTCCAAAACCTTTAAAAAATTATGATCACAGGACTGATACCAAACCAGTAAAAGACTTCACGCGACAGGTAAATGTATCTCAATAATGCTAGCGCAAAAGGTGAAAATGCAATTTTAGGACATAAAATAGAGCATATTAAATCAACAGATCATGACCATATGGGGTTTATTCCAGGAATGCAAGACTGGTTCAGCATACGGAACTCTACTGCCAGAACCCAGAACTTCCTCTTCTGGTAGTGGTAGACTGGGTAATTTTGAGCAATATTCTCCACAAAGAAAAAATTCTAAGGTGGGCGAAGTACAACAGAAACTTTTAAAAAGCATCCAAGAGTTAACAAGATAGGGATCAATTACTGGATGAGGTCTGGGAGAAGCCGGGAGTGTGGTTTGGTGAGGAAAGCACTAGGGTCATGTCCAGAAACATTTGCTGAGAGTCTGTGATGTACTTTGGGCTGTCCAACAGGAATGGGGAACAAAAGGTAGAATCCACGATGGGTAGGGATTCTGGTAAACTACTCCATCCCATAGTATTTACTTTATGTTTTAATTTTACAATATTTATTTATTTATTTATTTAAGATTTTATTTATTTATTTGACACAGAGAGAGAGCAAGCAGGCAGAGAGGCAGGCAGAGGGAGAGGGGGAAGCAGGCTCCTTGCTGAGCAGAGAGCCTGATGCGGGGCTCGATCCCAGGACCCTGAGATCATCACCTGAGCTGAAGGCAGAGGCTTTAACCCACTGAGTCACCCAGGCGCCCCTAATTTTACATTTTTAAAAAGATTTTATTTATTTGAGATAAAGCACGAGCATGGGAGTGGGGAAGGAAGGGAGGAGCAGAGGCAGAGGGAGAAGCAAACTTCACTAAGCAGGGAGCCTGACGTGGGGCTTGATCCCAGCACCCTGACATCATGACCCGAGCTGAGCCACCCAGGTGTCCCCATCTCATAGTTTATTTAATTCCAATAGGATCTAAAACCTCTGAGGGAGTAGATTCATTTCTCAATATACAGTATTAGAACAACTGAGTAACCAGGTGCCTGAGTGGCTCAGTGGGTTAAAGCCTCTGCCTTCGCCTCAGGTGATGATCTCAGGGTCCTGGGATCGAGCCCCGCATCGGGCTCTCTGCTCAGCGGGGAGCCTGCTTCCCCCCCTCTCTCTGCCTGCCTCTCTGCCTACTTGTGATCTCTCTCTCTCTCTGTGTCAAATAAATAAGTAAAATCTTTAAAAAAAGAAAAAAAGAACAACTGAGTAGCCACGGGAAAAACAAAGGTGGACCCATACTTTAACATTTCATATAAGGATAAGTTCCAATTGGATCAAAAATTAAAATGAGGAAAAAATGAAACCATGAAAGTAATAGAAGAATAGAAGAAAGTAATAGTAATAAATAGAAGAAGTAATGAGAGGATTCTCTTATAACTCTGAAGGCAGTAAGGCTTTTCTCATCGTATTGCAAAATCCAAAAGCTACTAAAACATATTGATAAATTTGGCTACGTAAAAAAATGTATAAGGCAAATAAATTGAACAAAGCCATAAGACAAATGACAAACTTGGAAAAATATTTTCAACTTATATTACAGGCAAAGGGTTAATTTCCCTGATATTTAAAGAGAGCTCCTGAAAATTGATGAGAAAAAGATTAATAGCCCAAGAGAAAAATGGGCAAAAGATATAAACAGATGGTCCACAGAAAAGAAAAGAAACATGGCTCTTATTATGAAAAGATGCTCAACCCCAGTCATGATAAATGCAAATTAAAATCACATTGAAGGGGGCGCCTGGGTGGCTTAGTCCATTAAGCTAAGCGTCTGTCCTCTGCTCAGGTCATGATCCCAGGATCCTGGGATTGGAGCCCCACATGGGGCTCCCTGCTCAGTGGGGAATCTGTTTCTCCCTCTGCCACTCCCCCTGCTTGTTCTCTCTCTCTCTGTCAAATAAATAAATAAATCCTTAAAAAAACACAAAACCTTTGAGATCTCATCTTTGACCCATTATCCTAGTAAAAATCTCAAAATGTGGTATCACACTGTGGACTAGCAAACAAACATTCTCATAAATTGCTGGTAAATTGACACCCTGTATCAAGGACAATTTGTTAGCATTTATCAAAATTACAAATGCATATACCTTCTGATCCAGTACCCACTTCCACAATTCTTTTCTACAGATGTCCTTACATGACTACAAAATGACATTCATATCAGGTTATTCATTATCATTGTAATGGCAAAAGATCAGAAACAGCTAAATGTTCAATGACAAAGGATTGGTTAAACAAAGGATGGTACCTTCATATGCTGGAATATTATATAGCTATAAAAAGAGACTAAGGAATCTCCTTACGTATTTTATGGGAAGTTCAATGAGATACATTCTAACAAAAAAAGGCAATAGAACAGGGTGCTGCTGTTTGTGTAAAAAAAGAGGGAAACCATAAAGACTCCACCAAAAAACTACTGGAACTGATAAATAAATTCAGTAAAGTCACAGGGTCCAAAATCAATGTACAGAAATCTGTTGCATTTCTAGATGCTAAGAACAAAGCAACAGGGGCACCTGGGTAGCTCAGTCGGTTGGGCGTCTGCTTTCGGCTCAGGTCATGATCCAAACCCCCCACTGAGCTCCCTGCTCAGTGGGGAGCCTGTTTCTCCCTCTCCATCTGCCCTCCCACCCCCACCCCCTTGTGCTCTCTCTCTTTCTGTCAAAAGATAAATAAAATCTAAAAAAAAAAAAAAAAGACAAAGCAACACAAGGAGAAATTAAGAAAACAATCCCATTTACAATTGCACCAAAAGTAATAAAATACCTAGGGATAAACTTAGCCAAAGAGATGAAAGGCCTGTACTCTGAAAACAGTAAAACACTGATAAAAGAAATTGAAGATGTGGGATGCCTGGGTGGCTCAGTCATTGGGCGTCTGCCTTTGGCTCAGGTCATGATCTCAGGGTCCTGGGATCGAGCCCCACATCGGGCTCCCGGCTCCACGGGAAGCCTGCTTCTCCCTCTCCAGCTTCCCCTGCTTGTGTTCCCTCTCTCACTGTCTCTCTCTCTCTCTATCAAATACATAAAATATTTTTTAAAAAGAAAAAGAAACTGAAGATGACACAAAAAAATGGAA